>VZTH01013427.1:47588-61396 GCA_013397815.1 Aleadryas rufinucha
TTTTTTTTTTTTTTTTTTTTACATAATGCACAACTTTGTTCTAATTTTGTGCTACCCCGGGGTAGAGTATGTGACCCATAATCACAGCCACACCAGCTCTGACACAGGAATGACAGCAAGTGTGTAATGGCTTCACTCACCTCTTCCCTAAACTGGCTATTTAGCCATATGCATTTAAAACTTCTTCTGTTTTCAAAATCAGTTATCTTCATTTTGAGCTTAAGAAAGAAAAGAAAAACACTTTAGGCATACTTTGAATAGGGCAGAATTATTTTTTATACCTCATCCCAATAAAAAGAACAGACTCTTACCTGTTGATAGTAGAGTTTTTTCGGTTGCCTAGGCTTGAAGAACTGCAGAAGATCTCTTAAAGTACCTTCATAATTATGTCTAAGAGGATTACCAGGGCCATCTCTGTAACTACAGAAGGAAAGAGAACATGTTTTTAAAATCCATCTCTTCAAAATCCATCACTGCTCAGTAAATTGAAGCACCAAGAACATTTTTATTACTGGCTTTCAGTTTCACGTAATTGCTAACACAGCCTAAGCAGCACAACACATGAACTTTAGTGATTTTTAAACACAGCTGGGCTGTGGGAACAGAAAACTATTCAGGGTGTGTGTTAACTCTCCTGGATGTTTACAAGCTCACCGTCAGTGCTGCAGGCTGGCAGACCTACATTCCTCTGAAATTACTGGCATAGCAGCACATGCTTTAGATTGTGAAAGGTTTGTTTGTGGAGCCATATGACACAACAAATTCCACAGTGACCACAGCACTGGAAACTACAAAGAGCTACTCAAATTCTCACTGATGATGAAGGGAGATAGCCTCAGGTAACTAAAGAGCATCTACGTTTCCATGAATACAGAAAGATGTAAGTTTTGTGTGTGCATTATTCCTGCAGCACATACACACAGCTGTAATACACTACTTTCTGCTATAGTTTTATACAGATTCAAATCTAGTTTTACACAAACATGTGTAAAACCACCCTTTAACCAGAAATATCCCTCTGAGCACCCGTGGACTTGTTAGATTGTCGTCATCTTCATAAAACCGCATTTGCAGATTTTGATGGAGGAGGGGGGAATTCAGTGAGGTAAGTCCTGAACTTAAACTTGTAAAATCAGCAAAAATACTGCTTTTATGTGTGCTTGTTTCTGCTCTCCTCCATTCTAGAAATCTGCATTCACTGAAACAGCACTTGCATTAGCTTAGCAATTTATCCCACAGCATCAGGCTTTGAAGTAATTAATGATTTTTAAAATGACATTTACTAGAACTCTTCTAAAACATGCAGTTCTTTGAGGCTCTAGAGACAGACATTGCAATACTTCAACTGTCAAAGCAACCTGCTGTGCTTGCCAGAAAGGGAACATCTTACTGGTAGAGAATTAGTTAACAACCTGGAAAAGGCTTATTTTTGAGGAACAGCTTAGACACAGAATACGAAGGAATTCATCTTACCCTTGGGACTTGAAAAACTGTAATAGCATTGGATCCGTGTTAAGTCGCTGAGCGACTGTCTTTGCAACCTGAAAATAAATTTTTGGTAAGTTCTGAATTGTTTCACACAGTTATGACATTGCTCTACAATCATACAGTCATTCATTCAATGACAAGAACATTATGCTACCAGAATTCGGAGAGAACCCACTATGCCTACCTCCCCAAGGCTAAATAAACTAGTACTGTTCTGAACAGTTGACACAGAGTAAGATATATTATGAAAAAAAAAATGAGGAAACTGTTTTATTACAGTAAGTTACTGTTGCCAAAAGGCCACTAAATCCACAACAGTAGCTCCATTCTTCTTTTGCTTGTTTTTGTTGTTTGGTTGCTTCTTGCTGGTTTTTTTGTTTTTTTTTAAATTATAGTATTACGGAAATAAGTAAGACTTGCTCTTTGAAGATTCCCACTCCTTTAATTACTCAAAGTAAGTTAGCTTGCTGAGTAATAACACCACATTACTGCCATGAGTACACTTCACATAACTGCCTCACAAAAGGCAGGGGCATTCTAGTTTTGCCTTACTAAGAAACCTCAAACTACATAGACCTTACACTTCAAGTGAAAAGAAAGTAAGAGAGAGCAACTGGCCTAAAAACAGATGATGAGAACAGGACAGCAAAACTCATCCCTGACTTTCCCTGTGTATGCAGGTGTTAAAAGTTTCTGCCTTTGGGGGCACAAAATAAAACTGTCTGGTTTTAAGTGGGTTTTTTTTGACATTGACAAAAGCAACTGCAGGGAGTCAAATCTATTCAAGCTCTTAATAGATCAGACCAACTTTGTTTCAATTTTTTTCTTATGTTTCCATGTCCAGTTTTCCTCATCTAAACACCCCAACCCATCTATTGTCCACACAACAGGTTTGATCTGTTAGTGTCACTGAGCATTAAACTGCATGGTGTGAAGAAAGCAATATAGCTTGCTCTACAAAATAAATACTGTTGTTGATATTACAAGCACAAAATAGGTATAGATTCCCAAGATATTTTACTTTTAATGGCCAAATAAGTTGAGCAAGTTTTACTTGTCACTTTGAAAGCAAATGCATGATTTCATGAGAATATAATTTCCCTGACAGAGCAGAATGGCCTACCAAGAAAGAACCTATTATCAAATAACTCACTATTAATAAAACTGGGGGGTTTATAGTATTTTCTTCTCACAAGCCTTAGTGGCTTCCTTAAATTTTTCATTAATTCAACGCAAAAAATGTACACAGACAGTTTTAGAACTTTTCTAAAAGTATGTATAATGCATTTGTGAACTACTGCAAAAGCTACTTTCAGAACAAGGAAACAAAAGAGAAACAGGACACATGCCTGAAAGTAATTCATCCTATTGGATAAAGTAACAACAAAGCCTGGGTCATTGGGGATGGTTTTATCACAGAAAATGACATCCACACGGTGATAGAGGTCTCGGAAGTATTCCTTAGCTGTTGGGAGCTCGCTGTTATCATTTTCTGGGTCATCCCTACAAGAGCAAACAAATGATGATACCATTACACATGACATTGTTACACACACAGGCAGTCTGAGCGATTAAAAACATGTTCTACAGTAAGTCAGCAACAGTGGAGAGATAGAGAGATGAAGTTTAGAAACCTTCTGCAAGAGCCACCACTGGTACACAGTAGGACTGATGCAGTCAGCAGTGACCCAGAGCCCGGCGTGTCTGTGCGGTCAGGGCCCGGTGCCTCGCCTGCTGTGCTGCTCGCTCGGCAGCCTGGCCCTACTCTTGATTCCTGCGGGTTCACAGCACCACTGCAGCAGGAGCTGTCCCTCCCTCCCACCCTGGCACAGCCCTGTGTGTCTGTACTGATGCTGCACAACTTTCCATGAACCCCTGTATCAATCGCTTTGCACAGAGGCCGGATGGACAACATTCCTTGGCACAGAGAGGCAGAACAGCAGTGGGCACAGGGGCTGGTTTGGGTCACTCCTGACCGGTACCCCAACTTCTCTGCAGAGAAATAGCACCAGGGTACAAGCTGTGCACTTACCCAGCAGTCAGCAGCCAGCCAAGGGTGCATAACACCAACTGGGTCAACTGGGAATGCGAGTTCCAAGGCATGACATGAGAAATACATTCATCTCACATAATCTGGGGTAAGAGTGCTGAAGATAGACTAGCTGGCTTCCACCCACTGTCAGCCCATGGAGAGAAACAGAGCAACACAGTTGGGTGTGACCATCAGGAGTGAGAGCATAGAAATGCTGATTTATAGCCCTGCCAAGCTTATGAAAGATCCCTTTATTGGATACAAGATGCAGGAGTTCCCCTTTTGCCTTGGAGAAATCTCCAGCTGAAGCACCAGTACATCTACGAGTTGCACGTGCTCAGGCAATTTGGGAGCATCTCATCACCGTAGACCAGTAAGGAACTGACTGTGAGCATAAGGGAGAGGCAAAAAGGGAAAGCAGTTTAGTGTAGTTCTGGGCTGAAAGGAGCTCCAAGAGCCTTGTCCAGTGGCCATGGTACTGAGCCCAGGATCTGAAATGCTGGAAGGCTCTTCAGTGTCTGCGTTACAGTGGCTCCAGTACAAAGCTGCACAAATCAGATGCATTGCTGAACACACCCTGGGAATATTATGACCTATTTTAGGTTATTAGTTTTCTAAACTACGAGGACACCTTTTCCTTAAGCAATGTGGCACATGATAACTCAAATACCACCAGTATTTGCTTATTTCCCCTTTGAACAAACAAATGAGAACTGCTGAGAACACATCTACTGTTGGAATGTGATACTTTGCACTTGATAAAAAAGCTTAAAGGAAGTTCAGCTTTCAAAGTGAACCAGATGATTTAACTGCAATAAGCTGTCCCCTCAAAATACATACTTCTGAAACACTATGATGTCACCATCCATGAGTTCATCGAGAGCTTTATCAAGAGATACATCATAGTCTTGAATCCTTTCTGTTAAATTGGGTTTAACTTCCTGCAATAAAGAACAAAAATTATTGATCACAGAATAAACAAAAGACAAAAATAAAGGTCTCAAATAAAGGTTACAATAGCAACGAAATCATCAGGTACGGTAACTTGTATGTTCTTTCAACTGAAACAAATGGATAGGTATGCATCTATACAAATCCAATGCATGCATTATAAAATATCTATACACATATTATGTATTTATACTTGCAGGCTGACTTCTTGGGAGAGAAGCAGCTCTGTAAACAAACTGGAATGACACTGTAACCCTGACCTGCCCAGAGCAAGGATTACAGCTTTGCTTTTTAGGATGGCAGTGTGTGTGCTGCCCTGGAACCACCAGAGAGAGCAGCAAGACTGCTACCAGAAATTGCAACAAAAACCCAATGCCTTGTTCTTACTCTAGCAAGGACTTTGCCATGGCAAGACCTGCATCTTCAGCACTCAATAAATGTAGCAGTTATGAAGATTTAGTGCTTGTGTATTTGGGCAGAAACAGCATAGCAGACTAAGGATTTTGTTTGCTGACTTTGACTTAGGGAAGGAAGGAGAAGATACAACATTTTCTCAACTCCACTAAGGTGGGCACTGAAAACATGATGGCCAGTAATGTCAGCAGCATTAGCTCCTCTAACACAGCAACACAGGTTTAGCACAACAAAGCTGCTCATATAGGACTTCATGGAGATATTTTTTGGTTTTAAAGCTTTACACTTCTATCTGTTTAATATAAAATCTGTTTTGAAGTTAACTTCTCTTGCAGCACTGTAGACTTCAAAGTTACAGATTACAGTGCTGATGATTTATAAATTACCACTGTTATAAGCAACTTTTTTTAATGAATAAATCTTTTTTTTTCTTTACAGCATGCAAAAGACAAAGAAATTACAAAAAGTCTATCAATCCAAACCTCATAGAGGATAAGGTTAGTTTCTTGTGGAAATCCTGCTCTCTCACACATAACTGGAAGCAAGTCACCTGTTGGGGAAAAAAAAGGAGTGTGAAACGTGTTGCACTAACTGCTAGTGAGACCAACCACAGAAAGGAGAGAATCCCTTTTTTTCACCCTGGGTAGATGGTTCTACAATGCCTAAGAAAGAGAGCCTTCCAGGTTAAAGTTTCCCTTATTGACATTCAACCAGAGACACATGTATGGTTTCTTTCCACTTCACTTGAACAACAAAAATATGTGCAAGGTCATTGAAAATCCAAGAGATGAAGCAACACTGCTCCTTCCCCAGAGAAAAAGTTTAGTATTGTTAAAAAAAAAATAATGACAGCTAAAATACAAAATTAAAAATGAGAAATTCAAAATAAAAAACTGAAATATTTTTAGTCAGTGGGTATTTGCTGACTTCCTTAAATGGACCCATATGAAAATCAAGACCCACATGCAATTCAGGCTGAGCAGCTGCTCAGGCTGCCATAGTGAAACATTGTAGAAGAGTTATTTGAAAAGCTATTGCAAAAGTATATTCCAAAAATATCAAAATAGATGGAGGGAAGTATCAAATCCCAAAGCTTTACAACAGGTGTGAAACAGCTGTTTATGGGCAGTAACACCTGGTGAGTACAGCACCAATGAACTGACCACCAGTGGGGTTTTGAGGCTCACACCTGCAGAAAACATCACTGACACAACATGGGGAAGAAAACTCTGAGGTGCTGGGTGAATAAAGAATTTGCTTCTGTGGTGTACTTTTGGTTCAGTGATGGAATTATTATTAAAGGAAAAGTATGTACAATCTACCATGGTTAAAAACTTCAATGATAACAATGAAATTGAAATTCAGAACTCACGTATTTTACAGGATATAGGGGTGTAGATATGTCCACAATAATTCAAACTCCGAGTCTTCGGATCATACATCTTCAGAAACAACATTACATCATCTACAAATTAAAAAACAGGATTTAATTTTAAGTAAGGCTTGGAGAGGGGGGAAGGAGATCACCTAGATATTTTTATTTACACAGTAACAAACATGGGTCTTTGATTTATTAATTCTGTGCCCTTAAAATATAGAGAGAAATTCATTCAGTGAGTCTAAAGCATGCAAAACATGTCTTCCACTTCAAGAGAAATGAAGGAAAAACTGTATGAGAAAAACTAATTTCAGCACTGTAGTCATTTGATACATCAACGACATCATTGAAAAAAGGAGTGCACAGTGTTTTTGGAGATATACCCAAAATGGAAGTATTTTGTGTTTCAGAAATGTTTAGCCCATATGCTTACGATCTTTATCAAATTTGGGTAATGTTGCTCCAGTAGCAGCCATCTCTGGATCTACTGTTTCCAAAAATATTGTCCATGGATTCTCATTGTCACTGAGCTCAATCATCTATGCAGAAAGATGTGAGGGAAGAAAAAAAAAGTCTCTGAAGAACATAATACAAACCTGGTATCTGTATTTTAATCAGATACAAGAACTTTATGACATTCTACAAGTCTTTTCTAAGAAGTTTTTCTAACTTATGTTAAAGGAAGTTTATGAAGTTTATTAAGACATATAAATACAGGTATAAAACTACCAAAATCTTTGATGAAGCACTAACAGTAGGTTTTACTTAAAATGAACCCATTTCTTTATCATTGAAAAGTTTACCTACAGCTACCTTTACAGTGGCAAGGACATTACTTTGTTTTAGAATAAAAGGACACTGAAACCAATCTCTGTTTTCTGTGGTATTTAGACACGTTTTACATTTTAAGCAAGAGAATTCATTAAATCCAGAGGGTTTGCCCCTTTTGTCAAAGGGACATTTCTGTTTTAATCTAACATAAAAAAATCACAATCAGACCTTTTTTCCACAGAAGAAAAATCATGCACCAACCACACTCCTGCTTCCTATCCAAATTAATCCACTAAACATCAAGTCTTCCCAAGTATCAGACTTCACCAGATACAGTGAAATTGATTTTAAATGAAAAGCCTGAAAAATCTTATGTCTCAAAGTTAGATATTCTTAAAGAGAACTAGAATTCATGGGAGATGTACAGAAGTAGTATCATCTCTCAGTGACTACTTACCGTTTTATTGCCATCTGCTTCATTATCTAACATTGCAGGTCTTTTTGTTCCATTACTTCTAGCTTGCATTGGCCATAATCTGATTTGATCCTGGGGAAATCCCTAAAATAAATAAAAATTGTGACAGGAAACTAAATCAAAACAAGGGAAAAATAGGCTAAGATGCTTTTAATAAACTCAAACAGATCTTCTGTGTTAAAAGGCCTAAATTATGATTGCTGTCAGTATGTGGAGAAGATAAGGGCTATGAAACAACCATAATGTAACAAAATAAATACATGCAGGTATTCAGCTACAGAAAACTCACCATTGTTTGAGAGAGGTTTTGAACAAATTCTGTAAGTGTGGAGTTTTTTAATACTTTGAATACAGTGTATTTCACTTTTTCTTCATCATACATATCATTGCCTTGGTGACCACAGAACTGATCCTCTGCCACTATCTGAAAAATGACATTTAAAGGTTACTATTCAGATTAGCCCAGCTGCACCACATAATACCTTCTCAGGATGCTTTACTATGCAACCTCACTGGCCCTCTGGCACAGTGCTAACACTATTCATGTTCTCAGGGAGCAAATTTGCAATACAGATTATAATGAAATTAAAAAATCGTGATTGATAATCTCATCAGTGCAAGTAATTAAAATACATTAATTCTTACAAATCCCGAGCAATTAAAAACCAGTCGTGCTTAGATCCCAAGTCTTGGAACGTGCTCTAACAATCTTGGCAATTGGAGAAAATAAAAAGGCTACATAATTCTGTGCCTGGTGAAATGCAAGGAGGCCACCTAACCCTTCCCCTGCATTTCCCACAGCTCCCCTGCACTCTTTGTTAACAGAAGCACAAACAGTGCAATGCTGCCAGTGTCCCACTGCAAACTGCTCAGTGCAATGCAGTGCAGAACAAGCTGAACTTCACCAGTGTCTCTGCTTATCAACACCAGAAAGAACAGGCAAGGAAACATGGAGGCACATGGAAAATGGGTTCTATTTTCCTGTGCCAGATGGGCTCTGGAAAGAGCCATAAACAGGGTTCCTTAAGGCAATTCATAACAATCTAGTCCATCTGGCTTTTCCAAAAAGATAATTGCAAATATAAGCACTCTCTCCTTCTGCTTCTACTTGATGAGCTCAGTTTGGCAGTAGTCCAGACCTGCAGCCTATGGCTAGATACATTCTAATTTTAGAAAATAATTCCTGAAGGAGATAAAAGTGCAGTGGCAGGGCAGCCATTTGAAATAACCTGGTCCTTTTCCCTTTCACCTCAACTTACTATTTTTACTTACAAGCACAATAAACTCCAAAGAAAAGAGAAATGTTTCTAACATACAGTACTGTGTGTTTTATTACGATTCGTTGCATATGTAAATATACTTAAAAGCACTGAAATCATTATTTCTCTTCAAACATGACTTCAGAGCAAAAATTAAAAAAAAAAAAAAGGAAAGAAAATCAAGGTTTGCCCCCAGGGTGGCTCAATATTCTAAATTTTCATGGTAAAATAGTTGTAACTTAATCTGCTTCAAAAGCTGACCTGCACTTGCATATAGAGGTGAGCTTCCTGCCTCTCCTTCCTCTTCTGAGCTTCTATCCTTTTCTCTTCTTGTAGCCTTTCTACAAGTTGTTGAGGAATATCATGGTCGGTGACAGGCTGCAATACTTCACCTACAAAGCAGATTTTATGATGTCATTTCAAGATTTACATCAAACAGGTTCTTTTTCATACACACTTGACTTTTTTCTGATTTGAAATCAAAACCAGCTTTCTTCATCTTTCACTTAAAAACATAGTTTGATATCATCATGCTTTGGCAACAGAAGCACTTTCTATGACAAGCCAAAATGCATTACTTCCGTGAAATACCTATCATAGACTTTTGAATGAAATATTCAGTTCAGAATTTAAAAAATACTTACAACCACCACTTCATTTTTTAAGCATATTTGTATCTACATGTTTACAATCAGTTTGATTCAATCCCATTATCGAAGTCGGTTCACAAAGTTTTCCATCCTATAAACCAAGCAAGGCTGAAGCACTTCACGGGTGCCTTACTAAGCTAAAAGATGACACGGAGCAGCACATACTTTCCAAAAGTGAGAGAATGGCCGGTTGATCCCATGGGATCGCTGCGTTCTGACTGTAAATAACGCAGTCCTGTTGTACAGGAAGACTGCCAACAATTCAGAGGTAAAATAGCCCTGACTCCCTGCCTGTAAGTCCCCCTGGGAGCACGCAGAGGACACGTACTGAGCTTGGACTCCCTGATGTACACCAGCATGTAGGCGTTGGTGCAGTGCCGCACGGACAAGTCGTCGTCGTGCCCCCCGTAGTTGTGCTCGATCGCCTCCTCCTTCGTGCACCTCGACACAACATCGTCATCGAATTTACACCACTAGGGAGAAAATTTTATAGAAAGATGATTTTACATGTAAAAACATGTTCTTGAATGATAAATTAATCCTATTTCTGGCATGTCTTTCAGCTCTTTGAAGTAACTAAAATTACTCTTCAAGCGGCATGACTTTTAAAAGGAAATCCAGTTCAGCATAATTTGTGCTACCTGCTACTTGTGCTCAGCATAAGGAAGTCCATAAACATCAAACCTTTACTGAACATTTTACACTGAGCACCAACAGCACAATAATTATTCCAGGAAGGTTTTTTTAAGACTGTTATTCAAATACCTAATATTTCTGTAGGAAACAGAAAATTGACCTTTTCTGTTGTAAAACGAAACAAAAAGCAGTGATGCACAAGACATCTAATAATTATTTGTACATTCAGAGCAATATACATCAAATTTTAAATTAAAATAATAAGGCCAATTAAGAATAAATTACAAATAGCAACAAATTCACAGTAAAATCTGACTTCTACTCTTACTGTGAATGGTCATGTACACACAAAACCAGTCAACTCAAGGGAAGAGGCATCTGACCTACAAATGTCCGATCCAATCAAGTCACCTGAACCTGGAACAGTGGGACATATACAAACATGCTGAACTTCTGAGTCACAGAAACATTGGAAATGCTCATATTTGCTTCAGCGAAGTCAGCCTCAAAAAAATGCTGGATTAAATCTGATTGCAGTAGAACTTCAACACATACACACACAAGTGAAGGGAATTCCTCAGTTAAAAAGTCTTTTGCTAGAAGTCAAGTGTCTCTGCAGACTCTTCTTTTAGGGGACAAAACTTCTAAAGATTTGCCCATTATGAAAACTGCATATATGCATCTACAACACACAAATACTTTTAGGTGCTTTTCAATACTCACTTTGCCATCGCCCTTTGGATTTAAGTAAACAACGTAATGTCCACCATGGTTATCTCCACTGTGTACTAGAACTGCATGGAGAATGTAATTTGCAGGATCTTTAGGATCTGTTTTTTGCAAAAATTCATCTAGTGGCAACTGTTCAGGAAATTCAAACCTAGTTTTGAAAAGAATGAAGACAATTGTGTTTGTATTTAAGATAGACACACTTTACTATGCACTATTATGGAACATTATGTGTACTCCTAAAGCAAAGTATAAAAATTGAACATGTTACTGTTACAATGCCATTTCTATCCAGGACACACTGCATACATTGGCAGAATTTATACTATTTAAATATGGAGTAAACATAAACTTTTCAAGTAGCTCAGGAAAGTATGCCCTCAGTAACAAGGGCAAGAGCACTTTAACTGAATTAGGGCTGGTTTGGATTTACTGTGGCAAGGCAAAAGCTTTACAATCTGTTATTTTTTAGTAGACAAATGCAGCTTTCCTAGCACAGGTACCACTGGACTGGAACGTTACTCTGAAATGTCTCACCTTGGTGAGAATGAGGTAATTGCAATACACATTTAGTTTACAACCAACCATGTATCTCCTCGAGAAATTATCAGCCTCTACTTACAGTGAGTGGGCAAATGGTTCTCCCTCCATGCATGGAAACAGACAGAGGGCAAGCAGGTAACTCCTTATTCATCCTGCTTACTCTGGTGGCAGCCTAGCCACACACTGCACAAAGAATGCTACACAAGCCATTAAAAGATGCAGTCACCTGTTCACGGTCAAAACAATCACTACAAATTACCAAGCATTCAATTTGTCATTCTGAACCTCAACATTCACCAGTGCACCTTTAGGGGACCTCCATCCACTGTGTGTGACTGCACACATCTGCCTCTCAGAGTTTAGTCAAAAATAGGATCTTAGGAAGCTATTTTTTGGTAAAATACATTCACAGGTCTAAATTCTGCAAAAAAACCCCAACCCACACACTAAACCAACCAACCCACTTACCTATCATTTATCTTGATGTTTTGGTCAGTCTGAGGATCATACATGAATCTCATGAGCTGTAGGTGTAATACTGGTGGCAATGTTAGGAACTTCACACCTTTCTCTGCCTCCTAGACATTTTAAAGGAAATAAGAGGGTTGAAATTGCAGGATTTTTAGCAACTCAAAATACTTGTTTGCCACAGACACTCTTCATATGGGCTTTTATAGACTTGATGACACAATGTGCACCAGAATGGTTCAAAACTTGGGTGCAAGTTAAGTATCCTAATGCTGCACCAATCTCCCATGAGCTAGTCCAGTAACACAAGAATTCAGTTAAATTAAATTTAGGCCATTCATACAAGCATATGTGGACACCTCACTGCATTAAGAGCAAGTTACCTGCACAAATAAAATTGAGAGAATATGGAGGCAAAAGCTCATTTTTGATCTATTAAGAATTTCATGTTCACTGCATCCTGCCAAAAAGTATTTGGCTACTGTGCTGCACCTTCCTAAGAACAGCTAAGGAATATATAGAACATTACTGACAAAACCTGGTATGTCAGAGCTGCAGAAGTAAGCTTTAGTAAAACATTATTTATAAAGGACTTCAGCTTACACCAGTGGGTGCAGCAAAGTGCAGCTGAAGAGCTCAGAAACACGTGCACACACATAAATGTTTAATTTCCATGGGTTCATGTGGTATTCTTGCTGAGGATACAAACATGAGTTCTCCAAAGTTACTTTCAAAGCTATGCTGCTTTTTTATTTGACACATGGAAGAACAGACTATTCATAGAGGAAGAACCTCTCAGTCTTGAGACTGGTGGAAAAATGAACCATTCTAGCAACTGGAAGACTTGGACCTATAAAACTCTCTAAGAATTAAATTGCTATAAAATCTGAGCTCCATTTTAAGAAATCTAACAGCAAATAAGAGGAGCGACATAAAAAGCTTGTCTAAGAAGAAACATCACCAAAATCAGTTGATAAAATCTAGAATGGGCTTTGCAACACAGTTGTTTCATCAAGGATAAAGATATAAGATTTAAAACCAGGTTAAAAAAAAATAATACCTGCAAGCCATGTTCTCCTGCATCATACTTGTTATCACCATCCAACTGCTCCACTGCAACGTAGTCAATGAAGGACTCAAAAACTAAATGAAAAAGATTGGGGAATTGTACAGAAGGAGGAAAAAATGTAAGTTTACTCTAGCCTGCAATGTATTAATCAAATGACATATTAGGACATGGCAGTTTGTGTTTGAATAGTTCTGTCCTTACTTTACTTAAAGTTTTACTTTAAAATGTCCAGAAATGCACCATATTTCAGGGGCATATCTAAGAATTTCAGTAGATTTTAAAATCATGGTTACAGCTGTCTGCCACAACGCTTCACTTTGCAACTGTTAAGCATCAAGCCAGATGTCTCTGCTGGACTCTTACACATCCTTTTCCATGCCTTGTACACCAAGTCCTCAGTAAAGAGATTATAAGGGACCACTGTTATGTTCTTCTGAGTAGGTCATTCTTTTTTTTTGCTTATTACTATGATCAGGTCTAAATAAGAATCTATTTCATCCGAGTTCATCTTTATATATAGATCATAATTGGCGTAACAACACCACTGTGATCACCATGGCACAGTTTAATGACACCAGAAAACTCCTGAAGTTCATAGAGTTCTAAGAAAAGATACCTTTGAGAGAATTGGGGAGGAATGAGCAGGGAAAGGAAATGGAATAAGGGAAAGAAAGAAATGTAATGCAGGCAAAAACATTCTCTGTGTTGAAAATGTTTTCAATACAGTGTCCTGAAGCAGGTATTTCCAATCATTGTGCACCAACAAACCCATCTGAAATCAACAGGCACTGAAGTTGTCCAACATATCGAAGTATTGGATTGGTGCATATCACAATGTGTCACTTACTATTTTTCTTTCCCTTTATACTTAGCTGGATGTCATAATAATCTTCTATTCGTTCAGATCGATAGTCTACGTGCTTGCATTGGATATAAGACTGGAAA
>VZTH01013427.1:61535-111677 GCA_013397815.1 Aleadryas rufinucha
TATATATATACATACACACACACAATATCAAGAGATAAATTAATATATCACAGATCAGCAAGAAACAGTATAAACATACCACTCGACACAATTCCTGGACATCATGTTGCATGAAGCTGTCTAAAGTTTCCCACCTTTATAAGGCAAAAAAAATAAAAAATTACTAATTATGAAAAAAAACCACCTCAAAAGACATCTTTCTGATTTCTTTGCAGATCAAGAATATAATACACAGCAAAATGTAAAGACTGAGATTTAGGACTGGCTGATGCACAGGTTCTTTAGTTGTGTAGGAAGAAGGGGCAGTGAACTCGTGAGACATTCTGGCAGCTGTTCTGTNAAGTGCAGCTGAAGAGCTCAGAAACACGTGCACACACATAAATGTTTAATTTCCATGGGTTCATGTGGTATTCTTGCTGAGGATACAAACATGAGCTCTCCAAAGTTACTTTCAGAGCTATGCTGCTTTTTTATTTGACACATGGAAGAACAGACTATTCATAGAGGAAGAACCTCTCAGTCTTGAGACTGGTGGAAAAATGAACCATTCTAGCAACTGGAAGACTTGGACCTATAAAACTCTCTAAGAATTAAATTGCTATAAAATCTGAGCTCCATTTTAAGAAATCTAACAGCAAATAAGAGGAGCTACATAAAAAGCTTGTCTAAGAAGAAACATCACCAAAATCAGTTGATAAAATCTAGAATGGGCTTTGCAACACAGTTGTTTCATCAAGGATAAAGATATAAGATTTAAAACCAGGTTAAAAAAAAATAATACCTGCAAGCCATGTTCTCCTGCATCATACTTGTTATCACCATCCAACTGCTCCACTGCAACGTAGTCAATGAAGGACTCAAAAACTAAATGAAAAAGATTGGGGAATTGTACAGAAGGAGGAAAAAATGTAAGTTTACTCCAGCCTGCAATGTATTAATCAAATGACATATTAGGACATGGCAGTTGGTGTTTGAATAGTTCTGTCCTTACTTTACTTAAAGTTTTACTTAAAAATGTCCAGAAATGCACCATATTGCAGGGACATATCTAAGAATTTCAGTAGATTTTAAAATCATGGTTACAGCTGTCTGCCACAACGCTTCACTTTGCAACTGTTAAGCATCAAGCCAGATGTCTCTGCTGGACTCTTACACATCCTTTTCCATGCCTTGTACACCAAGTGCTCAGTAAAGAGATTATAAGGGACCACTGTTATGTTCTTCTGAGTAGGTCATTCTTTTTTTTTGCTTATTACTATGATCAGGTCTAAATAAGAATCTATTTCATCCGAGTTCATCTTTATATATAGATCATAATTGGCGTAACAACACCACTGTGATCACCATGGCACAGTTTAATGACACCAGAAAACTCCTGAAGTTCATAGAGTTCTATGAAAAGATACCATTGAGAGAACTGGGGAGGAAGGAGCAGGGAAAGGAAATGGAATAAGGGAAAGAAAGAAATGTAATGCAGGCAAAAACATTCTCTGAATTGAAAATGTTTTCAATACAGTGTCCTGAAGCAGGTATTTCCAATCATTGTGCACCAACAAACCCATCTGAAATCAACAGGCACTGAAGTTGTCCAACATATCGAAGTATTGGATTGGTGCATATCACAATGTGTCACTTACTATTTTTCTTTCCCTTTATACTTAGCTGGATGTCATAATAATCTTCTATTCGTTCAGATCGATAGTCTACGTGCTTGCATTGGATATAAGACTGGAAACAAAAACAAAACAACAGGGAAGTTCAATTGACACAAGTAACAAGAGTTAACTTAAATTATTTTTGAGAAAGGTATTAAATACATACCACCATCTTCCCTCTGAACAATTTAGGGATAGTGCCTTCTACACACGTGCCTTTCATTTTATTTTCCACATTATCAAGCAGCTGAAAGAAAAATCCGTTTTTACACAAGACAAACTTGCAGTTTTTTAATTTATTCATCACACACACATGATTACTTGACTGATTAGACACTAAGTCACTTGGATAAAAATGAAATGTTAGTCTATTTGTACTGGCATCTCCTTTTGAGTCCTTTAAATCCTCCTCTTTCCCTTAAACTGAGGGCTACTCCAGCTACTCCATTCCTTTGAGTCTGGAAACCCCCACAGATGTAACAATGCATTTCATCTTCAAAACTGCATTTCTCTCCATGCCTATAAAAGTACCACTAGCACATGTTCCAGCTACTTTCAAGCTTCCCTACTCTTTACAAATTCCTCATCCACAAAAGGCCACAAGCAACCTCATTTTTAAATAGGAACCAAGGCAGAAACTCTGTCTTTGAGACCTAATTTAAGTTAATCAGGGCCACTATTACTCTGATTGTTCCTAAACTATATTATATATATATATATATNCTTTCTGATTTCTTTGCAGATCAAGAATATAATACACAGCAAAATGTAAAGACTGAGATTTAGGACTGGCTGATGCACAGGTTCTTTAGTTGTGTAGGAAGAAGGGGCAGTGAACTCGTGAGACATTCTGGCAGCTGTTCTGTACCCACCCTCCTTCTCCTGTGTGGTACTGGGGACAGGGACTGGGAATGCACCCAGAGCCAGCTGAGGAGGCCACAGCCAGGCTGCTGCTCTTCCAGTCTACAACCCAGTCTTAGTTCGTGCCAAAAAAACTCTTAAGAAAAGGCCTGGGAGCAATTCCATGCCATCAGTTTCCACAGCAGGTTTCCAGCTGCCTCTCTTCTGAGGGCCCTTCAGGTGCAGTCAAATAGCGTTCAGGGATTATTTCAGCACAGGAAGGAAGCAAATGGATTTATAGGAAAGACTGGCTCCTTTGTGCTCATCTAAACAGTTAATCCTGGGCATGCAGTAACTCCAAGGAGGCATTCAGCTTTCTGAACCGTCCATGTGCAAATACACTGTGTGAAAGCAGGGGTGAGGGCAGCAGGCTTTACATGCCTCCTAGCCAGCATGGCACACTGCAACAAGGGTGTTCAGCACTCCTGCCTTCAATAAAACACAAGAGTAATGTGCTTCTAGCTCCAGCATTAAATACTCCTGTGAGAACTTCAACTCAAGAAAACTTTTAAGTTCTAAGTCTCTGACAATTTTTTTTTGCAGCAGTCACCACTCCCAACTGCAGGAAATGAACTCTGTTGACTGTAGGCTCCAGCTTCAGAGGGATGTTCCACCCTGGCCCTGGAACCAGCAGCAGGGTGATCAGGAGCAGTGCTGACTTTATCCTCCCTCCCACTCTCTTCTCAGCGACTCACCCCCACTGTCACACGGCAGCAAACTAATCTCCAAAGTGTGCCAACAACTGTGTGGGGTCCACACTTAAACAAGCTGAATCAAGTGACCTGTCAGATAATTAAGAATAGAAAATAATGCCCTGAACTCTCCAGGCTTTAAACACTAGCCAGCTCATAGGACAAACCAAAGAAAAAGGTCACACACTAAAATTAGGATAAAGAAGGGCTCCTTCAGACATGGCATAATTTTCTACTTAAAGAGGTCAAACTTAGAAATTCACAACACTCAGTAAAAAGTAATACCTTAACCAGCATCTAGGTAGGGCTCACAAGGCCAAAAGCCCCTCTCTGATTCAATGATGAGGGACAGGGGAAACCTAAATCTTCAAACACATTCTAAAATTCCTTCCCAAGAACCAAAGCAGGTGTGAACATATTTTTAAAACCCTGCTGTTGGATATACAATTAAGCATCTGCAACACCCTTGGGAAAGGTCTCTTCAGGCTACTGAATACGATACAGTTGGGATCTTAACTGAAGATGAAATATTTACTCTATCATCAAGTCCTTCCAATGTAACAGGACAGCAGGAGCACTGATAAACTAAATATACAGTGTGCTAGTAGGAAGAGGGTATGGTCAGAAATAGACAACACTGAGGCTACTGATTTCCCTTTAAGATTCCCAAAAAGGGGAAAAGTCAAGGTTGCAAAGACATAAGGTTACAAAGAGCATTTCTAGGACAGAGCACCACTACAGGCTGTAGCAGCAGATGCAGGATGAACATGAAGACAGCTGTGTGAAAAAGATGATACAAACTCCCTAATGTGTTTTGAACTAGAACACTGCTTGTCAATATTACTACAGCACTAGCCTACAAATACAGTGAGACAAAGTAATACAAAATACAGTATTTTAGAACAGATTTTAATAAAATCCTACTCCACACTTACAGCACATGCAAAGAGAAGACTTGTAAAGGTTATGCTCATGTTAATCTTTCTGTCCTAACTTGTATCTTTGATATGTTGTAAGAAAATGTTACAGCAGCCAACAATGTACAACATGGACATGCAAATTAGTGCTGCTGCACTAATCTAAAACAGATTCCATCTTTTAAAGACATTACCAATATATGAACTGCAATGTTTCGACAACTATTTTGTTCTGAATTTTACTTAAGTCAAATGCATCACACAATGTTCAGGTAACAGATAAATTATAACCCTGCTATTAACAGTTCTGTTTCTGTACCATTCCCCTTCCCAAAAACCTGACTTTTGGATCAGCTGTCTTTAGTACTGGCTACAAATAAAAACCTATCCAAGTAGACTACAGAAAGTTAAAAATTAACACCATGTTATATTAACACTTCTCTGCACCTTTCTAAAAATAACCTTATTAAAATAGAACCTTTTTAAAGAAAAGCTTTATGAAGCCTGCAAAAGCCCAATAAATAGTCCAAATTCCTGAAACTTACCCAAATGATTTTGTTAACTTTTTAGTTCCAACTGGTTTGTCACTATGTTGCAGCTCATAAAACACTCTTTGCAATGCTAAAGGAACACTTTTGGATGAATCATCTCCTTCTGTGGGCATCATGTACACAGCCTGAAAAAGCATTTAGTTCAATTAGTATCAGAAAAGTTTATTGCTCATCCTGTTTAATGCATTCTTTCCTCTTCAGTGACTTCCTTCATAGAACTCAATTTAATCAACACTTCAAAAAAGTCTGAAAAAAATCTTGTACTGTAGTGTAAAAACGTTAATTGTCCGGAACAACTCTTCTTAGAGCACAGTGGTTAGAAAGATGTGAACAACAGATTCCATTCATAGTTATTTTATCTAAATAGTTCCCTTATTCCAGCCCAGAACAGTAAATGCACTAAAGCATTTAACACCTTCAAATAACTCTCATGCCCAGTATGTCTGTGCAATCATCACAGTAGGACCAGACAAACCAGTCAATACTACAGACTTTTGAAAATAACTGGTGTTGTGAAAAAGCAATCACATGAAACCATAAAGGGCAACAAGTGAACGAAAACAGAAATGCTCCACATGGAGAAAGATGTCAGAGGAAGCTCTGAGAGTCCCCGATACATTCATTCCTACTTAACGTCATCGCTGTCCAGCAAATAAACAGCTTAACAATTCAATTCACTGATTATACTGATCTGGGAAGGATTGAGAACAAAGAAATTACACAAACAGACCAAAAAGGGATTAAGAGAGTTCAACAGTCATTGAAATGAGATTTACTTTTTAAAAAGTGTACATCAATACATCTAGGGACAAGGAAGAGCAAACAAAAGGTATTTACAGGGAGATGTTCATTTAAGAAGTATAAATAATAAAAAGAAACAGACAACCCTGTAAGGAGATTAGGCAACAAACAAAACTTAAAAAGACTCCAATATTAAGCAGCATATGAGAAAATAACCTGTTAAAACCAGAAAAAATTGCCACCTGAATTTTTGCCTGTGAAACAACAGGGAAGGACCCATTTCTGCGAGTGAAGTGCTGAAGTGGACCTCAGTGACTCTGCCTCAGTTTGTGCATCAGCCTGAACTCCAGAGGTGTGCAGTACATCTAACTTACCCTGGACTTCAGCTCCCTGCAGTACATCTAACTTACCCTGGACTTCAGCTACCTACATACAGAGCAAGGGTAGCACTTCCAGCTGGGAATTGCTGGGCAAACATAGTCACTGCTACAGGACAGCTCAGGACAGAGTGATGGGAACCAGATGGGACAGGCACTAGATAAAGACAATACTAATAGAAAAAGAACACAAGGGTGTGGCAAAAAAGAAAAGAAAAAAGAAACACAGCAAAAGAAGTTCCTAAAAAGTTGACAGGCCAGTTTTCTATTCCAGTTCTGAGGATCCACTACATTTTCCAAAAGTACAGCAACAGAAATACTTCAAAGAATAAAGAAACTATCATCAGAATATCTACAGCAGTAAGATGAAATAAGAGAAACAATTTCATAAAGAAAGCAAATCCTTGATATTCTGACAGAAAAACAATGGTTAATTATGCAATTGCAAAGTAATATGATAATTCACATGACTGTATCTTTAAAATTTTTAATTTAATTTTCAGAAGTTACCAGTTAATAGAGATGACCTAAAACAGACTCATGAACACCAGTAACTTTCAACTTTTATTTCTACTCAGTTGCAAGCTACACCATTAGCAGTACTTACACATATAGAAAGGAAACATTAATAAAAATTAGCTGAAATTTATCATCGACTTTATTCTGAAGGACAGCCAACAGAAGTCTTTGTTAGCGTAATTTTAAGAACAATAGCCCAACCTCACCCTAATGGCAACAAAAAAAAAAGGTCTTCTTTTGCTCTACTTTGAGACTTGCTTAAACTGCTTTTAAAAATTTCATAAATTGAAGAAAACAGCACCTTCAATTTTATCACTGGCAACAGATTTTAACTGTCGAAACTCAATAACCCTTTAACTTTTTTAATGTGTTAAGCACTTCTTCAAGAGTTTATAGTGATGCCATCTGGAAGAGAACTCTGTAGGTTCTGATCTCTGTTCCTGCCCACAGAGGTGCCAAGTTCAGTTGCTCAGGATCAGATCCAGTTAAGTTCTGAACATCTCCAGCAATGGAAATCCCACCACCTCTCCATACATCCTAATGGAAAGCTGGACCCTGATTATGAAAATTTCCTTCCTAAGATCAGAACTTTCCATTTCAGAACAATTCAAATAAGCTAATGAAATAAGTAATTTCCAATTGCTTTATTTGTATCATCCAAAGGCAGAATCCCAGTTAACCAGGTTGATCTGGGAAAACTCCAATTCAAATTTCACTAGCTAGGCTTATATCTTTGATTTCACAAGCAAAAGTTATTTCTTGCTTTAAAATATGACCATCAAAACAAGTCAGCATGCTGAAGAGTCAACTTTAAACCTCTTCCTGCACTTGGTTTATGAACCTTTTTAAGAGTGGGTGCTACTGGCTAAAGGTAGAAACAGAAATAGTTGAACAACCAAGTCTCAAATATTCCAAATCTCTATCATCAGTGCCTATTAACTTTTTTGAGCCTCTTACAAATTCTTTTATTAAAAAAAAAATATATATATATAGACACTTGCTATGTTTTAACAAATTGAAACAAGGTGTGAAAATCAAGTAATGAAAAAATGCAAATATAGTCCCCACTGATACATTCAAAAAATAAATACTAAAATGCTAAACTTACAGCAGGCTAAAAATCAACCTAGTGATGGACTGTTCCATCAAAAATGCATAATCTGGAGTTCAGAATACTTTGATAATTAATTAAATCCTTTGCCTTTAGTTCCTATTTTCTTAAATGTTTTTCTCATATACCATCTGGACAATTAATTCCCTTCCTATATCTCTCAAGTGATATTCAAATAATAATTTACAATTTACTTATAATTACTACATTCCAGCTGTCATTGAATAAAAACACCAGTTTTATTTCTTTGGAAATTCTACATGTGTTATGACAAAGCAGACATTTAACACAGCCTTTCTTGGCTCTTCATTCTGTTTGTGTATACAGGTAATATTGGACCTCATTTCTCTAAGTTTTTCTCCACACTACTACTTTTTAAATATTATCCTCTTCAAACCTTTATTTTTATGCCTTACCCTCCCAAATTCTGAAAGCCTGACTTCAAGATAAAGGAGTGAGGCATTTTGATCCACTTAAAAAAGCAGGGTCTCTTATTTAACACCTGAGAAGTTCCCTCAGGAAATGAACACAAAAGAGGGATAGGGACATGTATAGGCATATTGACAGATATGAGAAAAATTTTAGATATTTATGTAATAAAAGAATGCTACAGGTAACTTTGAACACATTGCTTAAAGCCAGGAATTACTTGAAGAAGAGAAGAAAATACTGTGCATGAAATTCCAAGGTTAGATAAAATATATTGGATAACTTTAGGAGAGCCAGATCAGGGAGAAACGGACCAGTGTCCAGTATTTTAATGCAGTTCTACCAACACTCTAAAATGCTCTCACAAGTTGTAGGGACTTTTTAAAGGGAACCAGCAAAACGTTCCAAAACGGACTGAATGCAGCCACAAGCACGGACAGGCTGGAGGCACTAAAGACAGTTCTGGGACAACTCAGGTAACAGAGCTCAGGATCAAACCTGGATCCCTCTGGAAGTCACCACTGCCCCTTGCCTACGTGGACTGCAGTTAAAGACATATTATCAGTCACAAACAACAAATAACAATATGCTCTAACTTGAAAGTTCCTTTCTTTATTCCCTACCACTAAAGCCACCTTGTTGCTTAAAAGGGAGGTCTCATTTCAAACCCCCAGGAACCTCCCATCTGTTATCTGGAAGCAGAGCAGAGAAGAAAGGACCTCTCCATCAATCCTCACCCACGCTTCCCCAGGGCCTGACTTGCCATAGGTACGTGCCTGCCTTTGCTATTGTTCATTGCTTCCCCAGCTCTGCTCCTGACAGCAGCTTCTCTGTGAACAAAGCTCTAAGTAACAGCAACAGAAATCATTATTTCTTCCAAGGAAGGAGGATTCACAGAAATTATGGAAACGGTGAAACACAAACCAAGGATACTGCACATTTTATTTTACTCTGGTTTAAGAGGAACAAGTCTGGTTAAAGTGAAAACAAAAACACAAATAATACTTTCTTCAGACAAGGCAACTACTGATTCTTCCTGATCTGTACCAATGGCAAATGAGCGCTAAAGCTGTCTAAAACTGCCACTGTCATCTGTTCTGTTTGGAGGGGCTCTGAAAGCCTGAGAAATGAGCAAGGAATTGGGCATTCCAGCTGATGTCCAGGAACACTTCCATAAAGGAAGCTGCAGCTACCAACTTTAGTAAATTACGTTTCCTCATATGGCCAGATATTAAGAGACCCTAGAAGTTGCTATTTATTTTGGGGCTCGGGAAGAAGTTCAGGGGAATACCTGGTAAGATTAGTTCAGCTGAAACCAATCTGTATTACAAGAAGAATTTCTTCTTCACTACTTCATGGTACATATTGATTTAGTGACTACAAGACAATCTTGAACTACTCAATTGCATTAGATGGAGCTATTACAAAAACACTTTTTTCTCTCAAGAGGAAAGTGAAGTTGTCCAAAAGTAAAATGCACAAACACTGAGTGCTGAGCAGAAAGAACAGGCTTTATAATGAGTGATAGACTGAATGAGTAAATTAAAGAGCTTATAAAGAAGCAACAGGTGCATCATGTAAAACAAGTCAAGTATTTATCTCTTGTCCATGGCATGGGTAAGATGTCAGTTACATTCTACTGGAGTTTGATGTGCTTTTTTTTTGCAGCGCTTCAGAGTAAACCGAACATTGCAAAGAGAAAAAAGAAATGCCAAGTGGGGCACTTATAGGCCACAGGGATATAAATATTAAGATGGTGGGAAATTAAAGGCAGTGGAAAGCAGGTACATTGAAAAGGGAAAAGAAAGCTTAACTGAACAGCAACAACTAGTCTACACAAGAGAAAGCCCAAGTTAGAAGAGTTCATTTTCACTAAGAGACAGACAGTAAGTGCAGAAATGCACACAAGAATGAATTAGAATCAACAGGACACTCCAATATACTGAATACTGCCAAGTTATTTTTTTCTCCAAGTACATCCCCTCTTCTAAATAGCCGCCTCCAATATCAAGTCATCACTTCTGTTTTAATCCCAGTAAGGGCACTGCACAGTTTTAAAATGATACATTATCTATGTATTTTACCCTGGCTTTGGATGAGACATTTATTAAAAGGTATTTAAAGAAGTTCTTTCCAGCAAAGAAATAACATCTACAATAAACAAAAAATATTACTAAAGTAAATATAAAATTACATTGTTTAAACTACTGAAAATACAATGCTTTCCATCACTACAAGGATGGCAACCATAATAACAAAAAATTCTGCTGCATAATACGAATTTCAAGATGGAGCAAAAGTGTATCTTTGTGCCTTGCTTATGGGCTGAGAAGCCATAATTCCCTATTTTAACTATTTCAAAAAAGGGAAATTACTTCCATCTTTTATCTGCAAGATTGAACTCATTCTCCTGCCCCCAGCAATTCCTAGCAATATTAGCATAGAATACAGTCAAAGAAACACCCCCTAAGCTCAGGTTTTCTGCAGGTGCTCTGCCTGCTTCCACAAAAGACAAAAGCTTGTGTACCACAAACTACAAAAGGGAGCTTCCTGTACTCTGCCTGCAGTAAGATGTGCATGACCATGTAAGTCACAACTCCTCTGAAAGGATAAAGGAGACAAAAGGATCACACAGCTCTGTTTTGAAGCATTTATAAATGCTAATGAAACCAGCCAATGTTATAATCTCATGTTCTTTCATGTATTACTTACCTTTCGTAGCTGATTTGTGAAAAATAAAGTCTGTAACAAACTGTTCATGTAACAAGTTGCTCCCTGGTTCTTTAAGCCAACATATCCTGTGTGCTTCTTTGAATCCCACCTAGAAAATAGTTTGTGGTTAAAAACAAGAAAGTTCTGTATTCCAAATAATAAAGACTACTTGTTCTAAGGTAGTGCTGCTGGTAGATATCTTCATTGCTACTGAAGGTTCAAATAAACTACACTTCACTACTGCCTGCCAGTAACAACAGTCTTTGCAATTAAATGCTTACTGATTTTATTACTTTTTTTTAAAATACGTTCTATATGGCAGAAAAATTATGTCCCATGAGAGAGTCCTGGAGCTCAGAGCTGTACTTTTAAGGGCAAGTTTGCACCTCTGTACAACCCTGCTGTTTACAAGTGCCATGAAGGGGAACAACTGAGACGAAGCAGTTTTACAACGACTGTAAACCAAGGCAAGTTAGACAGCAGAGCCACCTGGCTGCACCAGAAACCCCATCAGCTCCCACACCACAAATGCTCAGGACTGAACTGCAGCGGTGTTAAATCACAAACCAACTCACACAGAAGCTGAGGTTCCACAACATTTTGCTGACTTGTGCAAACAGAAATTTAAGCTATACAAAATCTCTATGCAACTATGAAAATATTGCCATGGTAGAATTCATCAATTAGTAGTGACAAAGTGAGAATGTCTGATGGGAGTTACAAATGGCAATAACACAAAATACTTGAATGANGCTTGTGTACCACAAACTACAAAAGGGAGCTTCCTGTACTCTGCCTGCAGTAAGATGTGCATGACCATGTAAGTCACAACTCCTCTGAAAGGATAAAGGAGACAAAAGGATCACACAGCTCTGTTTTGAAGCATTTATAAATGCTAATGAAACCAGCCAATGTTATAATCTCATGTTCTTTCATGTATTACTTACCTTTCGTAGCTGATTTGTGAAAAATAAAGTCTGTAACAAACTGTTCATGTAACAAGTTGCTCCCTGGTTCTTTAAGCCAACATATCCTGTGTGCTTCTTTGAATCCCACCTAGAAAATAGTTTGTGGTTAAAAACAAGCAAGTTCTGTATTCCAAATAATAAAGACTACTTGTTCTAAGGTAGTGCTGCTGGTAGATATCTTCATTGCTACTGATGGTTCAAATAAACTACACTTCACTACTGCCTGCCAGTAACAACAGTCTTTGCAATTAAATGCTTACTGATTTTATTACTTTTTTTTAAAATACGTTCTATATGGCAGAAAAATTATGTCCCATGAGAGAGTCCTGGAGCTCAGAGCTGTACTTTTAAGGGCAAGCCTGCACCTCTGTACAACCCTGTTGTTTACAAGTGCCATGAAGGGGAACAACTGAGATGAAGCAGTTTTACAACGACTGTAAACCAAGGCAAGTTAGACAGCAGAGCCACCTGGCTGCACCAGAAACCCCATCAGCTCCCACACCACAAATGCTCAGGACTGAACTGCAGCGGTGTTAAATCACAAACCAACTCACACAGAAGCTGAGGTTCCACAACATTTTGCTGACTTGTGCAAACAGAAATTTAAGCTATACAAAATCTCTATGCAACTATGAAAATATTGCCATGGTAGAATTCATCAATTAGTAGTGACAAAGTGAGAATGTCTGATGGGAGTTACAAATGGCAATAACACAAAATACTTGAATGATCTCAAGCAACATAAAAATACTAGAATTAAGAATTTTGAATATTGATTTGTTTTTAATCAAAGATACTTACGCTACTCCATGTGGAGCATCTGCTTGAACATAGACTTCAAAAGTAACTTTGTCCTCTTCTATAAAGCCTTTTTCAGGATCAGTAACTTCCTGTAAAACAGGAATGACACAGGAACATGAAAAGTGGAACATGCAACATGACTGCAGCGAAGCACTCAGTTAGACATCGCTTTCTAATTTCCAAGCCTGAGCTATCAGTAATAATAAACTGAAGAAGAAAAACTGAAGAACACCAAAGCAGTTTTTTGTCAGCTTACTACATTTAAATTCTTTTTTAGTGTCTCAATGCAGGAAACTTGTTCCTGCCTTTTAAGATTTTGCAGTAGTTTTTCAGTTTTCAATGATATAAGTTGGTAATGAGAGTTGGTAATCAAATGTTCTGCTTCTTCTGGACAATATTCCAAAACCCTTGCAAATGCTTAAAAAGTTGTCACAATTCAAGACAAACCTTAGTAGTATTATTAGGGCATTAAATATCTATACACATACATAAAGAACACATGGAAATACAAGCAAATGTATGTTGCTCCAGAACTGTCATTGACTTTCACATAGTGAAAACAAAACACAAGCACTCAGATAGGCAGAAAATAGTAATGAGGGAATATTTAAATTACAACATAAGTAAAAGCACTCTATAAAAATCAAATTAATACACTAAGAAATTGAAAAGAAATCTACAGCAATGACAGAAAAAAATATAACAGCTTGGGGAAAAAACCTCTTTGCTATCAGCATCTCAGTATGCAGGAGTACAAGTACAAAACTCCTCCTATGCAGCAATGGATTAATACATGTCCAATTACTTACACTCCAGGCCATGAAGTTAGAAAAGCCCCAGTCATTCTCCTTATGAAAGAACAAGTGACTAATACGACGACTGAATGATTTTTCATCATCCTTGTAGTTTATTATCTTGAGAACTGCTTGTGCATGACAGGACCATGACCTATAAATACAGGAGAAACACTTGAAACTCTTTCAAAACCAAGCTTTTTATAGCTGTTACATAAATTTTTTTGTTAGGGATTTTTGGCACATTACTTTCACACACCGGAATTTTTTTCCTTATTAGATGTTAATTGTTATTGAGGGCATGAACCTCTGGGGCTTTCTGAAGCCACATTATGAACCAGGAATGGAGATTTTCTTATGGCAACAGTGTTGACAAGAAAGTGTGTCAGTGAGTTGCAGGTTGGTTTAAGAAACTGACGGCTCTCCCAGGTGAGTTAGTTCTGATCTGCCTCACCGCACATGGATGGGCCAACTCCAAGTACTCCTGGTGTCTACAGAATGGCAGGTCTCAGCCTTTGGTAAGGAGAGGAGAAGGAGCTTCTACCCTCCGTCCCACAAGATAAACTCCCCAACACTAATTGTCTCAGCAGCACTTCTTCATGACCCCAGTGTTCAAAACCACCCTACTTGTGCAAGACAATCAGTCTGGACACCAGCTCAGACAAGGTCCTGTCACTGTGGCACTGCTGCTTGCTCAGCTCCACCAGCTGCACCTTGGTTGGTACTTCTGAAGATCACATTATTCTTTTTCTGTAAACACTGGGATGTGAATCATGTCCCGTGACTTGTTAGTACACTTACAACCTTTTCTTTACATTCTGCCCTGAGCACTCACCTCTAAATTATAAAAACAATGAAGAAGTGCAACTTATTATTCAGAGCAAACAAAAAAGCTTCGTGAGATTCAGTGCCAGAATGGAGTTACCCTATTGGAAAGGACACCTGAGAGGTCTGCACTCTTCCTGGATAATCTACAGGAATGCCCCAGAAATTTGTAGTTATCTTTTAAAATTTTTCTATTATTTACAGAAGTGGTCAAAGGTAGCCAGTGTTGATTTGCATGCAGGACTCCAAGAACACACAAGTGTTCAGATCTTGGTGGGTGAGCAATGACCGCCACTTAAGGAGAAGACTCATGCCCCGCTCTGCCTGCACTGGTAGCAGTTACCTGTTCACACGCTTCACAGGGCAGCATTTACAGCTTGGCATGGTTAGAGAAGCTCCACTCTCATTTGAAATAAACTCAGAACTTTTTCCATGCCAAGAAAACTGTCAGTCAAGGACTTCTCCTTCAGCAAGCATATATCTAAATTCTACCACAAACTTCTAGTTACACGAGCTGATTTTATCTCATCCTAAAGAGGGGATTATTCTTATGCTTTGAGATTTAGAAAGTTGGGGGGTAAAGGGGACTCAAACCTTTGCAAGAATTCTCTCCCCTTGCAGAAAGCAAGGTGAAGTATTTTTTGTAGATGTATTTCTTGCAATAGATTAACCAGTATCAAGTGAGGACCTGCACAATAATTAAAAGAGTCTTACGTGGAATCAGATTCAGCATTGCACTGAAGGAAGAATCCTACGCTTTTTTGGTGTGGTCTGTCTGGGTAGAGTCGCGGCATAACCATGATCTTCCAAGGCAAATTCCGCACGAAGCAGGGAGGGCTGAGGACTGACTCACTCAACCTGTTGAAGCGTTCGACTGTAAACTGAAATGTTGCTTCTGATCGCCAACTTGTATCTGTAACACACACGCACAATTGTTTGAAACGCCTCACGTTCTTCACTCCAAGATGACCAACATCATGTAACGTGAGCATGTTTCATGTGGGGGGATATTGGAAGCAACAAAAACATCCCCATCCCAGAGAGACAGTGAACTACTTAATTACTGACGTTCCAATTTTTTCATTTTGAAGAACACCACAACTCCATTCAGGCAAACAGGGCACTGCAAGATGCGTTCCTTTTGTACACAATTTCTCTAACCGCTTCTTTAGCTGCAGGATTTGTTACCACTCCAGTTTCTTCTAAAGCAGCAGGTGCAGCAAGACAGAGACATCAAATGCTTTACAACTAAATCACAGCCCACTCTAACTCTTCTTGTTGTGCAGCATCTCTACAGCCCAGTTTAAGTCCGTTCCCTGCATGAACCCATATGCACAAAGGAATTTCACAATCTGTTCAGATGCCCTGTTGATATCATGTCACCATTTAGTTGGTTTTGGCTTGCAACAGTGTATTTTAAAACAGATGAACACCATAGGTTGGTTGTTGGATTTTTGTAAAATCTTATCAGTTTGCCGAAAATTAGCTCAAGAATAGGGTCCTGTATTCTTTGTGGTATGCAAAGACTTCAGAGATTTTTAGTGGTCTAGCACATAATTAAACGAGACTATTTTTTTTTTAAAGAGCTTATTTTGACACACACAATTAAAGTAATTTTGCCTTCTTCCCACATACGCAGTTCTTCACCTACCACAATCTGTTCTGCTTCTGTAGTACACAGCTATAACAGGGTGCTGGAGACTGCGACAGCTTCAGCAAGGCACAAGGCCGGGCTCTCTTTTTTGTGACACGCCTCATATTGCAGTCAGGGAGGAAAAACCTGCAACTTATCCCAACAACTCTACAGGCCAGGAATGCACAACGCACTCCCCTCCTCCTCCACGGTTCCAGTCTGACACTCTGTAATGTGGAATGCTCCTGGCTGTAAGGAGGTTGGACTGGCACACAGGGCAGCAGGCAGCACCCATGGTCACCCTGCTGCTCTCACTGCACCCATGGGGGATGCACAACTGAAGGTGTGTCACGCATGAGGTGACACCCAAAATCAAAGAGCACTGAGGGACACCACCACCAAGCCAGAAATCAGATTGTGAAATTGTGACAAGGCACACAGCACAACAAACGTGTTCTTTCCATACACGGACAGCAGTCGTTTACTCAGCTTGGCACAGCACCAGAGGCAGCGCTGAATCATTTCTCAAAACACAGGTGAGTCCTGATTGCTACCTTACTTAAAAAATGAAACACTCTTGATTACAACATGTAACAGTGTAAAGATTATACACTTCATACAGAAAATTACCAAGTTTTATCCACAACTGCCAGGGAGCTATGACAGATTTCATTCTTCTCTCTTGTGAAGCAGTTTTCAAGCAGTTGCCCTACTCCTGAACTGCAACACACAGGATTTTTTTGTGTATGGCCTGACAGCCCTAAGCATTCCAATTGTCTCTTGAAGGTACTACAGCCCAAACCAGCTTCCTGTCTCCTCTATTCCTGCAAAGACCTTCGTGTTGCCCTGTGCTGTCAGCTTCCTCAATAACACAAGAGTTCAAAAGATTACTTTCTCCTTTTTCCCTACCTGGAAGTGCAGCTAACTAGCAGTCTGTCATCTACTTAAAAACTGCTCTATTCCCAGTTTCACTACTCATTGCCCGTTGACAGAGTGAAGAGCTGCTTCTACACCCAAGAACCTGACAGGCTGCAGACAGAGGAGCTCTAACACGATTTGCAGCCAGGATAAAACAAATCTGTAACACACTTAAACAATTTAAAATCAGTCTTGCATCACGTGTATCTCAAACCAACTTGAGGCCACCTCCCTACTCACAATCATGATCAGTGCTTCTGGGCTCAGTCTGAGCTTCCAAAAAACGAGCCAAGTTTGCTTTCTGCCTCCTTTGATGCAGCTTTCAGAGCACTTCAGCACAAGGATGCAGCAGTGCTGCTACAGTGTCAGCTAAAAAATGCAGCCCACGCAGCATCTGCAGAGGCTTCAGAGAAAGTTTGCCTGTATTTCTTGATCTCTTTTCAGGAAAGCCTGTGCATGAGAGCTCACCAGGGACTGGGAGCTCTTCTCTGTAAAATATTTGAGCAATCACTAGTAACTGCTCCATAAAAACGAAGCCTCGTAACACAGGTCAACCCTAAAATAGAAGTTTCTTTAAAAATAACAACCTTCCTTTCTTTCCAGTAAGCCCATTTCTTTTCTTAGCAAGCATAATGGATTAAAAGAGGAATTTTATTAGAAAAAGAAGTTTACATAGCAAATGTGACAATTATTTTGAGAACGTCAATAAATAAAGCCTTTTTTTGCCATCATGAACGTGTCCTCCAGATTCCAGTTACAGACTGCAACTGGCAGCAGGATAATTTAGTAGTGACTGGCAAGTGAGACTTCTATGAATCCCTGAACTACAAACTGAACACAAGATAAAAAGGACTGATCCAGCTGACAATACCTGGAGAAGTTACATGCAATGGACTGTCTTTGCTACGTGGAAAAGATTTTTTCATTGATGTGATGAATGTTACATTCAGCATCTTCACAGAACAAAGATCCTTCAAATGAGAGATCCAAATACTGAATATGATCCATTTGAAAACTGAAACACATATTTAAATGTTTATACTTTTGGGAAAAACAGATTTCTTTATTCTCTTAGTAAATGTTGCTACCTTTAAAGTGCACTGGGGTTATTAAAATATTCTGAACCTGAATTATTAATGGAGAAACTGGCTGAATATTCTATGAATATTTTAATAATGATCCAAATACACCATGCAATACCAGCATATGGCCAAGACTGATGCTTCTGAAAGCCTTCTTGCCTCTGTAATTCTTCACAGAAATGAGACTTCAGGAGGTAATGGCAAAGCTGTGAGTTTATGTTTAGCTAGGGACCTTCTGTTTGAACTTTACCTTCTAAGAGAATTTATTCTATGTGTTGCTTTGAATACTGATGCACTTGCAAACAAAATTTGATCAGAGCCTTGTTTTTATTATTTTTTACTTTATTTGCAGAAGCTGCTATTCCAGCTTCTAAAGTCTGGTTCATTGAAGTCATTCTCCATACAAAGCACAGCACAGTCCTTCAGCTGGTTCTTTTTAATTGCTAAGACTTCATACAGAGCAACAACAGGTACTGGTCAGAGCGCTTGAGAGAACACAGCCTTATCTGAAAGTCCTGCTGGTGGGTCCACTGCTGCTCCCATTCCCTGTGCCTCACAATGCCTGCAGCCTGTTGCCTAGCAAAGGGGATGAGAGCTGCACGTTTTTTTTTCCAATCTTATCAGTCATTTCTTTATGTGCTAAGCTGGAAGAACAAATTCACCTCAAAAGTTTCTTGAACTCAGAAAATCACCAGAAAGCCGATTTCTATGATCCAGCTGGAAGCATCAACCTTTCATCTTACTGTTCACCTCTCTTGCAGGAACCATTAAACTCATTAATTTCACTGAAGAGGTATCTAAATTCTCCTCATGCATTCTGTATCAGCTCAGATTGATGCCCCTTGCTATGAGTAACAGCAAAGGAAAACTGCATGTTTATCAGAGAAGCCCGTATCTCCCAGTTTTCCCTGTCTTTTGAATCTCTGAGCTGTCCATTACCCATGCACATCATGCTGCAAACCAGGTTAGCAAGAGCACAAACAACAAGAGAGCAATTGCACTGATGTGTAAATAATGCAACAGCAAGCAACTAATCTGATTTACAAGACTTGGAAAAGAGGCATCATCCACTTACGTGATGCAAGTCTTCAGGAATGTTTTTGCAACTCTAACATTTCACAATAACACTATTTTCTATCTGTGTCAATGCACAGCTGCAGCAGCACCCAGATGTAGCCAGACACTCCTTATGATAATGAGGAACTGTTAAGAGCATTGCTTAATAATCACACTTGAACCCTGAAGGATGTCCCACTGCAGAGTGGGCCAGAGCTCCTGACCACGCTGGAAGGCCACAAAGGCATGAGAATGCTTTCACAAGCCTTCTGTTAAACACCTCCAGATACTTCTTCTCCCTAGTGTAACACCTTCATACCCAGTTCTGAGAGGAGACAAACAGTTGGGAATTGACACAAACAGGTTCACACTAGTTTTTTGGTTAAAGGGTCAATGTTATTCCGGATGAAGAGGTGAATATCTGATTACTTGCCAGCCCTGATACAGCCTGGCTTTCATCAGCTATTTCTGCAGCTTAAGTCTCTTTGGGCTAATTTGTACAAGTCTATACAGACCAACTAGGGGACAAATTTTTTTGCTAACTGACCAATGTGTTACGTACTGGTTATTTCAACAGCAAACACCATCAGGCTTCCTACCTATAAACATCACTACTAAGAACAGAACTTAAACAGAGCTGTTCTTGCCAGTTGGTGGAAACCTACAGGATCTTCTCTTGCCACCCTCTAAATACCATGGCCTGACAGACATTTAACATCTTTTATAACAACTTGTGATAAGAACAGAATTCCCTGTTTCAGTCTCACCTATTTACTCTGAGCAATAAATCAAAACCCTCTGACTGTGATTAGGTAATCACACAAATAAAATTCATAGGCTAAGGAGACTTCAATTTTATTTCATTGCAAGACTCTGGTCATAGAAAACTTTATCCTTGCCATTGAGACAGAAGTGATTCAACCATGAGATGCTTTTGTTCTGAATTTAAACTCTATTCTCTTAATGGAACATTACTATTTTCTATCAGTATTCTGTGTTCCTTGAATACATGCAAGTAAACACTTTTTTGACTTTTAACCTCAAACTCTGATTTTTCTGAAAAAAATCACTCAACATTTTTGCACAAATCTAACTAAATGTTTAAGCCTAGTCCTGAATGTACTCTCACAAGACAGCATGGAATATGGAACAAATCCCACTCATATGATGTCTCTCTTCTCCCAGCTCAATTTTACTCCATTCTTCAAAATGATCAGTCCCTGCCCATATCCTCTCCTAAGAAAAGAAGTATCATTGCATATTTTCCTCACTAAACAGAACAGATTTAAGTGAATTAGAGAGTTGTTACCCTTCTTTAAATATACCCAGAGCTATAATTATTTGATCTTCTGTAACAGAAAACCTGTACAACCTTATTTTCATTTAATGGACCAAGAAAAAGACTTCAAAAACACATGTCCCCTTTTATTAACAGGACATTAATACATAATTTTTCCTTTGCTTTTGCAAGTAAAATCTGGCATCAGAACTGAGGGCAAAAGATGTTCATCAACAGAATAGTTACCACTGACTTACCACACAGAGACAAAACCAGAGCACAGCTGCCACCTGACAAGAGAGCAGGACAGATAAGGATTCTAAACACCCTGAAGGAATTGTGTAACTGATAAAATTACTATTCAGCAAAGCCCAGCTGCAGCACCTTTAAAGGGCTGTATCACAAAACATAACAATGGACAGTAGCACTTTCAGCAATTTTTAAATGAGTACCTAGAAAGAGTACAAGAAAAAAAATCCCAAGCCTTCAGAAGTCTAATCCCATTGTACAGCTATGTCAAAAGGATGCCTATACAGAAAACCAGCAGCCATAACTACAGAGGGATTCATTTTTTTAATGAGCTGCAGATCACAGGACACAGGTAAGATGGACCATTTTCTCCTCAAAATTATAAAACCAAAGAAGCCAAAAAACCACGCTTTTATTAAATATTTACTTACCATCTTCCATGTCTTCCTCGGTGTTGTTATGTCCGTCAGCCATCGCTACATTCCCATTAATGACAGGATTTTGAGTAATTCTTGGAGGATCATCTGTATCTCCAGCTAAGACAACAAAAAGTACATAAAAATTAATAATCAGAAATTAACTTTTTGTCTCAGGTAGTGCTTATGAGACACACAAATGGTGCACACTTGCACAGAACAGTATTTAAATTATTGCCCAACAACTGCACTGGTATATGTCTAATGAAAATTCCTCATATAGGTGAATATTTATGGATGAAATAAAAAGTCCACATTAATGTGGAATACAGATACAAAGAACATATATTGACTTTTAAGCTTCCAAGTGGCCTTACAATCAGCATCTCATAATCAAGTCTCATTAGATAAAAACTTTTTCTTGCACTCTGAATTTTTTCACAGATTCAAGTTTCTAATAGCAGACTTGCTAAACCAACAAGTTACTTTAAGACTTCTTCAGTGTTACTGGTTTCTTTTAAGAAAAAACCTGACACTCTAATCTAATGTAATGGTAAGATTTACATCTTACTTGGGGAAAATTGGAAAGGAAATCCTTTAGGATCAAGGAACATTTTAGATATTACATTTTCCAGTTTCTAGCCATCACTGCCATTAAGTTTTGCTACAGTGACCATTACATATGTAAATGCCACTAAACCAAGAGATATGAGACAACTTGATGAACTGAAACCCCACTATTTCTAAAATGCATTGCTGTGATTGAACAAGCACCTTCCTGATTCCTCCAACAACTGAACAACACCTCCCTCCTTCCATTGCTTCCACACCAAAAGCCAGTGGATAGTTTCAGCATGATTATAAGAAGTGGATATATTCTTGGATAAACTAAACTGGGTTTTATAATCAAACTGTAAAACCTGTAAGCCCTTGCAACCATCTCAAGGACAAGCACAACTTAAAACACACTCTAATTTAAAAGGTCTGATGAGTTTCTCACTGCTACACAAGTCATGCTATTAACTTATATATTCTACTACCCCTCAAAAGCCCCAAGGTCACTGATTTGTGTAACCAGGAATAGTTTTATACCCAAAAGCTATACACAAGTTACTGCCTGTGTGCACTGCCGGGGATGCAGGTAACCTGTCCCACAGGCTGGAAACCATTCCCAAGGGACACAGCACGATCCCAGCTCCAGCACATCAGCGTGGCCATGCCCTCGGCCGTCAGCACCCTGGACAGAGCCGCCCTCGCCACCGGCCCTGCCGAGCTCCCACCCAGCTCCGTGCTCCACACGGGCACGCAGGGATGCCCACGGGACCGGGATGCCTACGGGACCGGGATGCCTACGGGACCGGGATGTTTGCAAGAACTGCCAACTAGCCTGGACACCTGCCTTCTACCAGATTGCAGCTGAATTTCTCCTGGGCAAAAGGGACAAACACAAGCGACAACGGGAATCGCTGTGCGATCATCTCCAAAGTCTTTCAAAAGCCAGGGAGCTCGCACAAAGGTACGATAAGCCCCGGGGGAAGCGCAGTAGGATCAGTCACCAAGTGCTTCAGCGTCCTCCCTCTCCTCAGAGCACAACGTGCTTTTCCAGCCTCATTCCAATGCACAGCACACAGGAAGATACTTTCACACCCGGCACACTCCTATTCTGATTGTTTACTCTCCTAGTAAATCCGCACAAGTAGTAACCTCTGCCCTCAGCACGACAGAAACAGCTCAAGTTAGAGACTTACTTCTGGATTAGAGCTACGCTAGATCACGAACTTAATACTCACACACAGCTTTTGGAAGCTTATTAGGGTGCAGCAGATCTCACTGAGGTACCAGTGAAAGGGGTGCTGTGAAACATGCAGAACCCACGACAACACGTGTCCTTTTCTAAATTCCCAGTTTTAGAACAAAAGCAAAATCAAGTATGACTTGAAGTTTTGACTTTGTAAGAAAAAGGTTTGCAAAAGATTAGTGGTAGAGCCTCAGGGGCCCCCTCAGCAGCAATTGGCACTGGCAATGCTGCAGTGGAACAGCAAGTTAAAGATTTACTACAACAAAATTATGGGGGGACAGGTTTGAACTCCTGCAACTCAAGAGCAGGAAAAATGACAAAAATCAAGAGAGAGAAGGAAAGATCTCCAATTTCATTTCTATATCCTGCCTTTCCCCCCTGCTTTTTTAACCTTTTAACAACACATGCTGGTCTAAACAGAAAGCTGTTCTCTGGGTCACTGCTATCTAGAAGCATACAGCATGTTCTCAAAATGCAACAATTGTTTACACTGAATACTAATTTTTTTAAAATTATTATTCTTCCTAAAGTTATCATCAGTGCAACTTAGTATCTGGAAACAAACTAAAGCAAACACCTGAGGAATAGTTCAATTCTCCACTGAAAGCACATCCAACATTTTCTTTTAATAGGGAATTTAAATGTGGACACCGTGTTTCATGGGGAAAGAACTATCCTTCACTAAGAAAATAAAGAGCTTTCTATGAGATACTGCTCTTCTTCAAAAGTATCAGGAGTTAGAGATCACAGCAATAGCAATCAACTAAAACAGAGACAGCTTCTGAGAGATACTGTTTAGTGATAAGACAAATGAACCATGATGAATGCCCCTGCTTCTCCTTCTGACATATATGGACACAAAGTTTGTGATATAGCTTTCAGATACGGAAACCAGATAACACCAGTCAATGTTTTTGGCTTCTGTGAACAAAGAAAGCTTTTTAACTGCTAATAAAATTCAACTAATCCTTTAAACAAACAAAACACAATCCCTCTTCAACAGATGTACTAGCAAGCAGTATGACAAAATACATTTTCTACTCGAGCATTGAAAACCAGTAATTTGTGTTTTCCTCTCTTGTCCTTAAGAGCTCATAGGAAAGAAATGTAAAATCATACCAAGATTTAATTAAGAAACATGTTTTCCTTTGCCTCAAGCAGAGGCAATGCCAAAGACTTATTCAAATTACACATTACGGGATTAAGAAAGAGAAAAAATACCTGTCCACACCGGCCGGGAAAACCTTCCTACCAAACATACTACTTAATACATTGCTGTCTTTAATGCAGCTTAAACCACAGTGTGTCAACATCACTGCAGTCATGTCATCTGTCCACTCCCAGATCAGAATGCCCAGCTTTAATCATATCCCTGGATTAAATTTGAGATGCAGTCTATGAATCAACTGAAAGTTAACATAAACCACATCAATTAAGGAAGTATCACAACAAAGCAACCTTATGAATAGGAAATGTTTTTAACTCTTTAAATACATTACTGAAAAATATTAAATAAATACAGCTTTCAATACCAAAATTGTAGGCAGTGTAAGACTGTTTTGTAAGCATTTGTTTTCCACCTCCCCAAAATGCAACACACAAACCTTTGCAGATATTCTTTCGTTACAAAAAGGAATGCAAGGCAACACGAAAAATAGTGATGACAATTTCTCCTGAAACACTTAACATCCCATACAATTTTCTCTCTGCCCATGGCACTGTGTTACACATGAAAAATACATCTTGAAGAGTTTAAAGGGGGTCTCTGAGTTTGGAGGTTGAGACAACTTCCAAGAAGAGACATTTCAGATATTAGTGAGTTTGTGCAAAAAAAGAGCTTTCACTTAGTTACTGAAAGATCACGAATGCTGAAGTAAGTCTGAGATATGCGACTGGAACAAAACTGAAGTGTGACACCACAGTTTGGGAAGCTGGTAAGTGTCAGCCAACCTCATACAGACAAATTACTGGATTATATATAAATGACTCTGCAGGTGCACACTTCTCGTCGCTCATTAACTAAGTCTGTTACTGAAGTGTTGAGACGAAAGCCTGGAAGCAAAATGGTTGTGGCAACTGCTGCAGGGGAAAGTGGGGGAGAGAAGGAAAATAACCCAACAAAATTCTCTGAAACTATAAACTTGCCATGCAATGACAGACCCTACAGAAAGTATGTATAAAAAAGAAATCTGCTTGTTATGGACTATGAGCTCAACATGATCATATTCGAATACTCACACCATTAAGCAATCAGAACTAAAATAGCATCAGTGATTTAAAAAAAAACCTGTATTCAAAAAAAGCTGTTCAGATGGATTCCGCCTGTTTAATAATATGAACTCAAGTGTCACTGAAAGATAGATTGCTCTGTTGTTCTACTGTTCACAACAATTCAAATCCACAAGGAAGGGATCTCAGTTTGCCATATTTTTTTCCTACTGATGAGAAAGTGGAAAAGATTTTGTCAAGTTAATGTGGCCTCTGGCATAACTTAAACCCTGTTCTAAGACAGGAGCGCTGCAGAGTGCTCTGTCCCTGAGCTGCAGGACACGTTGATCAGCATAAACACGTGTTCGCAGTCACGTGTGACCAAAAGCTACAGAATGACTCCACAACCACAGCAATTCCACTACGGCAGAAACTGCCTCTATTTTAACAATTATGACAGCGAGCTATAACTTTACGAGTTAGCTTTCAGTCATGACTCACATCACAGCAATAGTCAAAGTCTGAAAGATTATTTATAATGGTTATCATTAGCTTTTGGAGCTGGCAGCCACAGAGGAGACACTGAAGCACTCTCCGCAGCAGGTTATGAAACATTTGTTTCCTTTTGAGGTTAAGGAGACCACAGCGGAGGAGTAATAGTGATACTAAAAACTTGGTTACAGTTATCACACACATCCGCCTCACGCTGAAAATCACTGGGACTGAGGGCTTTTACAGTCCCTGCAGACAGTTTGCACAGCTCTCCATGCAGCAGTGCCACAGCAATCCCAAAATGAGCAGGGAGTTGCACCAAGGGCAGCATCAACAGCCTGAAGGGAGTCAGTCATTCACAGCAGCTTGAAGAATACCATGAACTCTCATATCCGGGGTTTGGCTTTTAGTGGGGGAACGCAGGAAAAAACACGACTTTCTCCTCTTCTGCTCGACTAAGTGGACATTCCAGAATCAAAGCCTTCATGAAAGTTTTTAAAGGGCATTTTTCTTTTTAAATACAAATACAACACTATATACAGATATGATAAAGGAGGTGTGTGTGTGTGTGTGTGTGTGTGTGTGTGAATTCCAGTGGATGAGTGACCCTGCAGTAAACACTAAGACAAGGACCTACTGAGCAAAAATATAAGGTGCCAGGAGATAAGAATAAAGTCAGAGAATGCAAATGAGCAAAGTCCACGCTCATTTGTAGCAGTCAACCTACATCAGCATCAAGAATATCCACTGCATGCTCAACACATAGTCCAGGTCTAGCTTTGCACCTCACTGTCAGGACTCAAAGCTGTCACACCCCCAGGGCAGCCCGGCAGAGCCATGGTCCTCTGCACTCACTACAGAACATCTCTTCAATTGTGGAACAAACTATAATCACTTCAAAAGTTTTTTAATTTTTTTTTTTTGAAAATGCATCAGTATTTTAAATAAATCAACATCTAAAAGTTTACTTCAGTACATAGTTTAGAACAGCAGCCTGACATGGATAATAGCACACAAGTAAAAAAAAAAAAATAAAGAAATCACCACTGCTAGAAATCATAATGAATAAGCATTCTGTGATTTCAAGTGCTATAATAAATATCAACTCTTTAACCACCAAAGTGACCCTTGCTATTGTAGCTATTGGGCAGCATATTGAAATACATAACTGAGAAATTCCTAAAGCAAGCAGGAAATGCCATGCTTTCCGAAGCAGCTACTGAACTGTGGTGGTGCAAAGGGGACACTAAAGAGACTCAAACAGAAAGCACGAATATTACTTCTTGAAAGCAAACAAGAAAGTTAGAAAAATGTGAAGATGATGATGAACAAACAAATACCTGTCTTGAGCTGGAAGAAACAACGCCAACAGGTTACTTCACAACTCTGTAGCAAAGACTGCCCAGACCATGCCTGTAAGGCGGCTGCAGGCACCCCAGTGGAACTGGTTTTTATGTGGCTGTAACAGCTCACAAGAAAACTTGTGGGCTCCAGTAGCTTGCTTCTCCAGAAGTCTGGAAACCATTGCTCTGAAATCCAGATGAATAGGCAATACTCCCAGGAGGCAGGGTTTAAAAAGAACAATCAAAAACCAAACAAACAACCCAACCAAACACCAAGACCAAAAAATAAAACCAAACCAACCACATACACCAAAACAAGCCAAAAAAGCTCCCGACTCCATGACTTGAATGGAATTCATTTACAGTAGTCAATCTTTGAACTACTAGAAGTGTTCAAAGCAAAAATTTCCCCTCACTTGCTCTGGAAGAACTCAGCTTTTCCAAAGTAAGAGAAACTATTTGGCCTCTAATCCCTACCTGCAGTTAGAATACAAACACCACTTATTGCACAAAGGGACTCAAGAGAAAAAGAATTAAATAAAAAGCATTCTACACAGTTCCATTTTTTCCAAGACAGTCCTAGGTTGCTATAATGAAAAATCTAAAGAGGAACCAAGCAATTTCTGTACTGTGGCTGCCTTTCAAAAGGCATCCAAAAATAAAGCAATTCACCTAAAACATTTCAAAGGTATGAAACAGTAACAGAGACTGAGATTAATTTGGCCAGTAGAATGGGAGGAGGGGAAAGGGAAGTACATAAAGCCCCATGATCCTATGGATCAAGATGTAGACATCTGCTGTCACGGATATTTCCATGACTTGTAAATATTATGTCATTTGTCTTAGCAGTAAAAAGTTAGTTCTCCCATTAGCAAAATGGGATCATTTGCTTTGGTTTCCTTTATTATTTTTCTTTCTTCATGGTTCATTACTTGATCCAGTACCAAAAGGTATGTAGAAATGTATGTACCTTAACAAGAAAGTTATGAAGGACAATGACTAAGTCTTAAGGGGAAAAAGCTTCTAGAGAAGTATCAGAAGGCAATAGCCAAGCTTACAGACTAAGGGAGAAATGTATTAGGGGCATAGGAAGCGAGCAGACTTCCAGCTAGGAAAACAAGGTTTAAAGATCTTCAATGCTTTCAAAATTTTTTTAAATGCCTTAGTACATTCAGAAAGAAAGGAGAAAAGACATTTATTTACTAAAGAGCAAGCAGCCAAAGTTAAATCTTAAGAAAAAAAAAAACCAAAACCTGAAACAGTATTATATGGAAGTCTCTTGCTCTCTAATTGTCATCTGAAACAAGTAATTATTGCATTATTGACTGGGAGTTGCAAATCTCCCACAGAAGGAGATGATATTACACAAGACAGCAAATGAAGGACTGGGATGGGACAACTTCCTGGAAGCAGACTCATCTCTGCCATGCCTCCCGAATATATAGCAATGACTAGACAGACAGTAACAACACTGCAGCCACCACTTATTACACTGATCAATCATTATATTGCTGCTGCCTTGCATTCCCATCACTGGGTCTGCCCAGCCAAAGAGGACATTTCGACAAAACACAGGACAGCCAGACTGGTTTCTGTGCCAATATAACTAATGAATGGGAACAAAATTGTATTAATAGACTACATGATTATTCTATTCTTAGATAAAACAAAGCAGTTAGCTACACTCTAAGAAGCCCCTGAACACTGAACAACACGCATGAACAATACCAGTCTGTAAGGTAAATAGTATCAGAAGCTTCATCCCACTGATACAGTTATCTTCATGGGAAAATAAACGGGAGGTACAATGTAACTTCATGGATAGAAAAACGGCTGAGAACAAATAGCCTATGCAGAACCTGCTCTATAACTAAGTTTGCTACAGCAACTCACTTATCTGCTGATCTTCAAAGACAGGAGCAGTCTGATGGCACTTTACAAAACAAAACTCTTAAAATGTTCTAAAAACGTGATTAACTTCCTACTGACACATAAAAAGTATTTAGGGTATTATCAATACAACTACTCAGAGGACTTCAGGCTGCCATTGAAGAAGTCACTCCAAATATTTGCTAAAACCAACAGTGACTAAATTACCTGCTTCCAGCAGTTTAACCCTTTATGAATAATTCAATGTCAGATGAAAGACTGTGTGAACCAGAGTTCAGTTTGGACACTAACAACACACCTGTAATTATCCAACGAATTGACAACCGATGCTCTTGGTGAAGGAGTGTGTATAGGCAACCTTCACACTGCAAAGGATCTTTCAAATGCTTTTTAAGCCTCAGGTGTTTAATAACTGGGGTAGACAGCAGTACTGGCATGAGTTTTTCTCCAGTACAGTGAAATTATTTATCAGAAGACACCAACCTGCCTGTCTCACTATCCTGGCTTTATGCATTATACAGTGTCACAACCTCTTGGCAGTCATCAGGACAAGAGGAGGTCTGCTGAAAAATCTTTGACAGTTCCTTTTCTTAGTCTGAAGAGCTTTTTCAGCTTAGGCTGTGCTTCTAGAAAACTATCAGATCAGGAAGAAAGGCAGGATGACTGCTTCTGGCTACCCTGTAATACTCAAAAACCAGTAACTAGAACAGTTGACAGGATAAATTATTTTCTTCCATGATCAGAAAAGGCTGAAACATCAGAAGTGTCATGACCTATTATGGCAGCAGCTCCTGGACTTGCACTACCTTCTCCTTGCTGTATCTAGAGCAAGGCTACAGAAGCAACTACCCCAACTCGTCATGTCTTGTCTCTGCACATTCCAGAGATGGCAGTGTGATTACATCTCTGCTGGGATCGGGCACTTGGTCCCAGCCTACCGAACACACCCTAAACAAGGTGTTTTTTCCAGTATCACACCCCTCTTTTTGTTTTACTGCTCTACTGAGTAATGGCCTTCTCTATTTTAACAACAAAGGCTACCATCCGTGGCATCACTAGAGAGGCTGCAAAACTACTCACAGAAAAAATGAAGTTCTGACAGAGGAAAGAAAAGGATGCACCCTCAGCTGGAGCCAGGGCAGTCCAGGGGCCACGGAGCATTTACGTTTGTGTGACACTATATCCACCCTGCTACAGTGCTGTGGACATGTTCTTGGTGTGTTTAAGACAGACAATTAAAAAGCAATTAAAATGAGTATATTTGGATAATAATACAAGCACATTATGGAATTAGTGATTCTGCTCCCATTAGCACCTCCCTCTTTCCTTGTGGAAGTCTAGAAAAGCACACACCTCCACCACCAGGACCAGCATGATTTTTATTACTCGGATACATAAATTTCTCAGAACTCGCTTCTGTCTCATTTTGGATGAGTACAGTCCACAGTCTCAGAAAGTCTTGGGGTGCATCTATTAAATTAACTACAATAACTGAACACTCACAATATGCTTAAGCAGCAAAAACATTTTGCACATTTACCAGTAGCATAGAACATTGCCTTACATGGGTATGATCACACACACCACTTGCCCAAACTAGCTCCAAAGGTACGCTGCTTCTGCGCAGTTACTTCGCTACAGAGTCAAAATATTCTTCATCACTATTTCAGATTCTGCAATTCTATTTTGAGACCAGATTCATCCTTACAGCAAATGCTACTTGCACTGCTCGCTCCTGAACTCAGCCTTGAAGCACGCTGAGTTTTACTCACACTAACAGTAGCACAGAAAGGTAGCTTGAATGTATTTTCCTAACAGTAGTGTGATTTCTAAACTGTTGAAACACTGTTGATCTGTCCATGTTGGAGTTTAAAAGCAAAAATAATTTCCTAGCAGAGAATACCACTGGATAATAATATGGATTTGCACTGGAATTAATTTTATAGGCACTAGGAGGAAAAAATACAAACCACCTACTTTAGCCCTGTCCTTTAATTTACCTTTAAACAGAAAAGATCATTCCAAACCACAGAAACTGTGCAGTGTGCCCAGAAACCTCACATTTAGGGATCTAACACCTCCAGCACTTCTTCCTGTTATTTTCAGTAATGCTTTTAAAGGTCTTCCTTTATTATTGGAGATTTGCTAACACTGATCTTCTTTTCCCTCTTCTTCTTATGCTCCCTGCTGTGCAGAGAAATAGACAGATATGTAAAGCAGGTTCACAGGAGTCTGACTCAGTGGTTACAGGTAGATACTAGTTCTGAGACTAGGCTTTGGTGAGAAGAGGGAAAGGCAAATAAATCAGATTCAGGAAAATAACATTAAAAATTACATACAACTGAAAAAGCAGGCAAGCACAGTTAATCGTATTTCCTTCTCACCTGACAACACAAACAAGCTTAAATGCAGGCTTCTTTGCTGCATAGTAAAAGAGTCTAAATCAAATATGCTCACAAGAAAGTATTCCTTTGAGGGTAAATATGGAACATGCTTCAAAGGTGGCTGCTGTAGCAAAGCAGCCTGAAATCACAGGCCAAAGCATCTCCAAACTTGATCTGGTAGTCCTATGGCAAATCTAGAAAAACATAAAAACTGTGTCCCTGAGGACACAGAGTGGTGACCTCTGCCATGCCACGGATGCATACGCTGCCCAATGGGGACGCACAACTGGAAGAGCTCAGAAGCACAGTAGCTGACTACGTTTTTCTTGAGTGGTGGCTTCTGCAACCAAGAACCACTACAGACTAATTAGCACAGTGCACTGAATACTAGAGCAATCTGAAATGTAATGTGGAAGCAGCAAGATATTGTTTATACAAAAGCATAAATCAAGCCTGTTGTGTGTGCTGGTTTGGCTTCTCCATGACTAGAGGGGGATATGGGATTTTCTGCTACTTATAATACACAAGGCACTTTATATTAAATTACCAGAATGCAAGCTTAAAGAAACAAAATCTGCTCTCCAGACTTTTAGCACATATTTCCTCAGTTATCCAGGACCCTTCCTAGTCTACTCAGTCAATACCGCTAAACAGCCATTTGATACCTTGTACCATCTTTATTTTCCTTGCTGTAACTTCTTTACTTCTCCCATACCTTTTCAAGATGGAGGAGGAAAGCAAGGCTGTTAACCAGGCTGCACTCAGTGTTTGAAATGCAGCAGCACAGTGAACTTACACAAAGCATTTATTATTCCCAGTTCACTTCCAAAGGCGATGCAGTGAATGGAAGAAGATTCTATGAGGAGTGGTGAAAAGGTACAGAGGCAGCGTGGCCAGGCTCAGACACCCTCAGGGTGTGCACAGCAGGGAAGGGAACTCGCCATCCCTCCCCTCACTCACATTCAACATCAGCATCTGCCACTGACAGACCTCAACATACCAGGTTCAACAACTTTTGCTCAACCCAGGGTGGCTAATCTTATGCAAATATTCAGCGTTTCCATAAGAAACTTTTGAACATTCATACTGGAAAACCTGATACCAGCCTAAAGTTAAAAAAAAACCCCAAAACCAAAACTCCTGACTGAGAACACAGTTTCGCAGAATCTATAAAACTTTACTGTAGAAAAAAAAAAATCCCTATTGCCAAAGTGTTTGGCACTTTTCATTCAAAATAAGAGCAGGCCCAAGTCATGTTTCTCTTCCACTTAAGGAAAAACATTCCCAGTCGTGGAGAAGCATCCAGGCGGTGTGGGGCTGGGAGCAGGATCAGCCCCACAGCCCCAGGTGACACTTTCCTCCTGGTCTGAGCAGGGAACTGCTCTGAGCAGCCTCTGCTCCGAGGAAGCACCGCGGCAGTGAAGTGCAGAGCTGAACCAATTAGCGTGGGGTGCCCGGTGCTGATAAATCCTAACCTCACGTCAGGGTCCCTTTTACAAGTGTAGATTAACCGTGTGGAAAACGACAACAACAATTAAACCATTCAAGGCCTGAGGTTTGGGGTTGTTTTGTTAAGTCCTTTATGTGAACTGATCCACATGCACACGTGCACGGCCTGGTAACACAGGAACATTTACAGCTTCCTGCCAGCCTGAAATTCAGTTTTCACTGTGTTTAGTAACAGATACATTTCAAGCACAATAGTAAACTATGATTTTAAGAGATTCCTACTACTACAAAAAAAAAATCTACACTTTGGGTTAATTTTAACATTTGTTTTCAATGTAAATAACAAGAAGCAATTACACTCTCATCTAAAATTAACAACTGCAAAATGAGCAAAACAAAAAATGTTCCTTTTTCCAAATGGGATGATAAGGAAAAGAAGCTGCTTTCTTGTTCTCTAAGACACAGATTTCAGAGTTCTATTCTCCACTAGTTTCCCAAATTTCTGAAAGACATGGTTCCCAGGAGCTTTTGAGGTTGTTCCTTAATAAGCTCAATTTTCCAGCCTCGTCTGTTAGCATTGTGTCATGTTCTACAAGAGCTTCACTGACCAAAAGGGACAAGCAGGGAATGACTGTGCATGGAACGGGTGCCCAGCTGGGACGGGAGATTTGGTGATGCCCCTGCCTTGAACAAGCAAAAGGCTCAGGGCTGGTGTCCCAGGGAGCAGAGGCTGTAGGGTGCTTTACCCCATCCCGCTCCCATTTGGAAATCCCCTTCCCTGCATCACTGTCCCCATTTTGACTGGAGTCTCTGTGAAGATTTTGGGGTGTAGACACTCCCAAGAAACCCCAGCCATTAAACTGCTGGCCAGCCTTAATCTACTGAATCATCTGCCAGGTGGCTGCTTCCTCCCATTTTGCAGCACGAACACTAGCAATCATTAAAATAATTTTAAAAGCCTTAACAGAGCACTGAACCAAGAGTTTTTCTCAGTCTCTACAACAGAACCATTAAATCCCAAAGCAGTTTACACTTTCTTCAGCATTCATTTTAACTTTTACCTTTATTTTCCCTTTCCATTTTGACAGCAACCTTTCTACCCCCAAGTGTTAATGCAAGAAAATAATTATTTAGGCTCTAAGAGAGAGCTGATTATTGTTGTAAAATGTTCTGAAGATCAGCTTCACTTTACTGCTTTGAAGATGAAAGTTACTGTACCGAAAACATCCAAATGTTAGCAGACACCAAAATTAGCACTAAACAGTGTTAATTATTTAATATTGTCTACATGGAGAACAACTTTCTTCAAACAAATAACACAGCTGAAAAACTGTTTTGTATGGCATCTCCGGTGTCAGTCTCCACTATTTACCACTGAATTCTTAAAAGAATGCAGAACGGGAACTTTATAATCCTCAGTTAAGCACTCCACTGACAATTTTATCACTTTTTCTTTGTCAGCAATTTTAAGTCACATTCTTTTCTTACTGAAAACAAAAGAAAACTTTTAAGTGACTAAAAAAGCTTTTCCTGTTTAACGATTCAGTGTTAAATAGCCAACCAGCTGTTCTGGTGCCAAACAGGCTGCCATGGGACCACGGAACCAAGTCCCTGCTTCCCCAGGCCTATTAGTTAAGCAATCACTATCAGAAATGAAGTTATACTTTGTATTCTAGAGAAAACAGTATACAGACCCAGCCACATACAGATATTGAGGCTAACTTGCTTCTCCAAATCCTAACACAAACACACTGAAATCCATGAGGCAAAGAAACTGCTGTGTACTCCTCCACAGGCACATTAGTTGTGAACAGCCAAATTCAGATCTCCAAACCCGAGCAACTTGTAATGCAAACAAGAATAAAAAAGAACCTACTAATAAACACTGAAACACCTCTAAACAAGCAATCTTTTAGAACTGTTCTTTATCACAGACAGAGATGCTTGAACCCTGTGCCTCACACAGTAACATCTGCAGCTGCAAACTTCAAATCTACATGGTTTATGCAAACAACTACTTCAGAAACAGAAATTTGAGAGACGCATTTAAGAAAGAACACCTCACACTTATGTAATTTCATTTTCATTTCATTTTACAGAGCAATCAAATGGCAGGGGTGGAGGGATAATGATGTTTCTGATGGAGTTTATCATATATGGTGGGGCTCTTGGATATGTCAGTGCTCTCAGTAATGTCCTGATGTGTCACCATCCCAAAAAATCACCCAAATTAGTTTTGCCCTGTAAAGGAAGACAAAACAAGTTGGTTTAAATTATTCTTTTTCTTTGGAAAACCAACTTACTTCACATGTGGCAGCAGTTATAATTAGCACATTTCTCATCAGAAATACATTCTGAAGAGGAAATTGTACTTCACCACTCACATGTTTGTTGCATATTTACTTTCTTACTACATATTAAATTTATTTTTTGTTTCATGAGCCAAATCCTCAGACAGTATTTCAATAGCTTTCTGGTCAGCTATTCTTAGAACATAAAGGCAACAAAACAGACTTGAAAATGCATTTTAGGACAGCTGACTACTGCGTGTCACTCAGTGAATTACATCTTTCTTATGCTTTGCAGAACACCCTAATTCCAGAAATACACTCTCAATCTCAATACTCTATTCTTTCTGGCAAATCTTCCCAACTACTTCTATTTTCGCTCCAGTGCTAGTGCCACTCATCTGAAGCAAATTTTGAGGACTTCCAAAATTAATTACTGCCTTCCTGCTTTGCCTCTGGCTAGAAGCTGGTATAAACACCACCACCAAATTAAGCTGTATCTCAAATTCCTTATTCTATTGATGATGAATGATTCTTCCTTTGTCTTAGGAAAACCCAAAGTCCCTTAAGTTTACTCCACACCCTGTATTTTTCTCTCTAAAATGCAGCACTTGTGGTCTGTGTCATCATCAGCCACTACAACCTCACACACAGCTGGGACGGAAATCCTCACTACTCGTGCTTCTTCTGCTCCAGTTAGTCCATTCACATTTCCTGCTACAACTTTTACCCCACAAATGCTCTCACTATTTGGAGAATACCCCTGGAGCATACAAGAGCAGATTTTTTCTCACTACTGGATCCTCATCTCATTTCCTCTCTTTTTCCTGGACTACTTTTCCATGACTTTAAAATTGCTAACAGTTTTCCTTGAAGGGGTATGAGCATGGGATAGTGCATGGCAGTGGATCACAGGGGAGAAGAGAAAAATAAATCCAAACACAGAGGTACACCACAAACTGTCTAGCATGTAATTCCTGGCACTTCCTTAGCTCCAGACCTTTTTCACCAAAAAAATTCAATTAAGAAGCCATAAAGATGTTTCTTCTTTCAGAAGCAGAGAGGACACGATTTAAGAGATCTTGCTGAAGAAACAGAAGCACATACAAAGAAAGTATCTGCAATTAATGTGCATTATTTACAGGTTTTTCATTCAAAAGTCACTAATTTTTTTATTCATTAAACTAACCAAACTGAAGCAGAGAGTCCCAATTTAAATGCCATTACAGTCAGGTCTGACCCAAACCTGAAACAAGCTCCAGATGTTACTGGTCAAAGTCAGAATTAGACCAGGATTTAAGAATTACTAGAGACAGTAATAATTTAACTGCAACTGTTATCCCTTCCTGAAGGGGAAACTTTTTTTCTGAAAGAAAGGAAGAGACATAGTGTGCCTTTGCAATTAAGAATAAAAAGAGATATAAAAGACAATTTTAAAAAAAGGAGAAGATAAAATAGACAGGGACTGAAAAGAGAATGGTTACTTTAGTGGTTATTTTGCTGGAGGATATCAGGGAGAAGAAGCTACTCTCTGGGACACAGCACTCAGACCAGCAAAAGAACCAAACCAACCCTTTGAAAGAATATTCAGTTATTTTACCTACAGAAACCAGGTGGCTTCGAGCAGCAGTGCTCTGTCTATCCAGGTGGTAACACAACACTGGCATACTCTGAAGAGCTAAGCTACACAACAGGAAATTTATCTGTGCACGTGTAACAGGAGAGTCTTTACCTGTTTAAGCTTGTTCACAAACCCCATCAGACACAACATATTGTCTAGATTTTTACCTAGCAGATGTACCTTTTCCCCCCATTACATCCTTTGACCATAAAAACGTTAAAATAAACATACAATGTTTGATTTGCTCTAATTCATATGGCCAAACTCAGGTATTTTACTGTCCCTGTGGATGTTTTATTATTGATGCATTTTCAGCACATTTTAAGATCAAAGAAACCCCACAAGACCAAAAAGAGAGAAACACAGACAAGGGGACAGGGCAAGTACATCTCTGTCTCACTTTGACTTGGACAATCCGGGTAAACAAGATACTTCACTAAACATCCAGATGATAATCTGTGGGATGCTAGAGACCTCTGGGATTTTACCAGAAAACTTCTATCAGGCCATAGGATCTCCCCATACTGCCCTTCTCAAGGCAAGGCCCTGGGATTTAAGCCACCTGCAGCTGTATGGCAGGAGAGAGGCAATGCACCCCAAGGACCAGGCTGCACACACAGGAAAAATGCCACATCCACTACTGCTGGGTTACACAATGCAAGATAAAAAGGTGTTCCTTCAGTGTACAGAACACTGCAAATGCCACCCTCTCTTCTTTGAAAATTAAAATATTTACTTCAAAGTGCTGACACAAAATAAACGACCCCAGAACAAAGAGAAACACCTTTCAATTAACTTACAAGCACCTGGGTTTAGCTTTTGCTACTGCTTGTGCCATCATATCTGCCTAACACATGCAGTGTTCACTGCCAAATTTGGCCAATATGGTTGGGGGGAAGGGTACTTTCATTATTTTCTGCAAATCCTATTAGCAACCAACTCCAGGAATTTCTCAAGCAAGCAGAAAGGCTACAAATGTAAGGATTTCAATACCAGTAGTGCTTATTCCCTGCCTGAATATAATCCAGCACCCTTGAAGTCTGAGCACACTCCAAATCCCTGCACACTTCCTTCTCAGGCACAATTTTGAACTCACCCTGCTGAGCTGTACAGGGAACATCCACCTGAATGCTGAGCTCCAGTTGCTGGGGAAAGGGGAAGATTATTCCACATCTACCAATAAATGCACTTCCCATGCATTTGCACAAATGCACACAAACTCAAGACACCGGTCCCAAGAAGTCCAGCAGAATCCTGGCATCCCTCTGCAGCTGAGGTTAAGAACCAGCATGGAGTGACAAACTCCTGCTACACAACAGCACTGCCTGCACTGCATTAACTGAGTGTTACAACTACTGTTCTAGGGACAAATATGACATTTTTGTAGAGAAAAAAGTCTGCTGGACACGCAGAGTTTCCATGTGATTTTTGTTATCAGTTTTAACAAGCATGCAATCAGATTGGCTCAACAAGATACAGCTCTCACACTTTCTGTTCTGTAAGTGAGGACTAAATCAGAAACAGTAGTATTGATATTATTTATAGAATTTAGTATTATTTTAGTATTACTGACACAATTATTGTAATACTCAATTTATATAAATACTTTATCTGAGATGAAAGCGATGACCCTATGGTTTATTTGTTGTATTTGGTCTGGCCAGATCTTGAACCGGATCAGCAATCCAAGTACCAGCAATACAGTTTCTCAACATCCAGCAATCAGAATCTATGCTTACACAGGTCCATAACCTTTATGATGCTTTATCTTCAGGGGGAAACAGAAAGAAAACCAGTAGACAAAAAGCATGAGTTCTAAGGCATTAAGGGTTTTTGGTTTTTGAGTTTTGTTCAGAAATAGAGAGAGGATGAGTGAAAAGCTTGGCAGGTACATGATGTACACAGATGGCAGGTACACAATGTACACACAAGAGCTGTTCCTGCCACTGCTGGGTCCTGCTACCTCACTGGTGCTCTATAAACTTCTTAAATGGTAACATGCACTTCAGTATAGCTCGAACAACTTAACTCCAATCCTTGTATTGGGTTATCTTTGCCTGAAAAAACACATCTCAAAGAGCTGGTAGAACTCTGTGGAAAGGAGCAGGTATTTCTCACCACTACAAGAGGCATATCTACAGCGATTTGTATTTTCTCCCAAATCTTACAACACAGAAAGTGATTAAACAGTCTGGGTAGGCCATAAATCAAATTATTCAGGTATATTCAGGTGCTGAGCTACCATTAAAATAGCATCTTAAAATAGCTTTTGCTGCTGCTGAAGATCACAGAGCAGTCCAAATTTCTCTGCAGATCACGGAGGCAGCTGCATACATTCAACCACTACAGGACTTACAGATCTTGGTGAGTGAATTAACAGGGGTAGGAGAAACAGTAGGGTGAGGAAAGCATTCCAGCTCCCAAAAAATTCAAGCCCACTCAACACACCCAAGTATACAGCTATCTTTTGAATATAAGCTGAACTTCTGAAATGAACGTATACCACAAAAAATTCCATGTTATCCAAGTGCTGGCACCACTCCCTGCCTGGCAGGCAGTTAACACACCATCTTCTTTCTCAGTGGCAGCAGGAAAAAGGAGCAGGTATCCCCCCAGCCTCTCCTCTGCTCAGGTCCAAGGAGCATCTAGACCAGGCTGCAACCAAGAACAAGGCATCTTCCCAGCTGCCTACTTCTGCAGGTGCCCTTCTGAACTGGACCAGTAGGTAGGGCACAGTTTTTCTTTTGGAAGCAGTTACATATTTTCAAAGCTTCTCCTCCCAAGGCAGCCCTTCCTCTACCTTTGGGGCACCCTCACCTGGGAAATACAGGGGCATAGAGCAAGGTCCTGCCATCCCAACAGGTCACCCAGCTGGGAGATGGCTCCCATGGAAAGAGTGCTGTCAGGAACAGGACAGGGGCCACACTAACTGGCTACGGGGTGCAGCACATCCCCACTGGAGAAGCAAGTTACCAAATGAATAACTCCTCCCCACATTTCTGAGCACGATGTAGAAATCAAAATTGCACACTACCAGCAGCAGGTTTACAACACCGAGAGTTTAACCAGCTTCTCACAGAAGGCAACGGTCCATATTTAGGGTAGAAATTAACCATAATTGCTCAACAACTCCACTTACTTTAAAAATTTTCTTACTCCAGAAAACACAAGTATCTATTTACAAAGCCGTATGCTGCCAAAATTTTAAATACTTCTATTGTACACCCATTCTTTGATTTAATAAAGCATGCATCTGAGGTGCTTAATGTGCATTTCAAGGTATATTAAAAATGAGAGATCAAAAATTAGCATTAGCCCAGTTAATCTCTGCCAATATTTTGCTCCAGCTACGCTAACTAGACCCTGTCTAGCATGAAGCTCATCAGTACTAAGCCAGTTTCACCTTCGTAGGTCTAACCTGTGAATGTGATGCTAATAGCAATAGGCATACTTTAAGCTGAATTCAAAATGACAGAAATTTCATGCATCTTCTGCAAACATTCAGATCAGGAAGCAGGTTAACTCTGAAACTCTCTGCTTTTAACACACCTGCTAAAAACCTGTATGATCCAACCATATTCCAGAAATCAGTGTCTCCTGTTTAAATGAGTACCATTACACTGGCCAGAAACCTCAGCTGATCAAACAGGTGCAGCAAACACCAACTCCAGGTCTGAATGCAACCTGGAAATTTCTATCCCACAAGAAAAAACAATTAGGACAGGAGACTAAAACCCCCACAAATACATTTAGATCATAATTTAATTTAAATTATTATTTAAATTTATAATTTAAATTAGGTAACTGACTTTTTAACATGTGCTTAAATCAGAAAATAGTAACCCACTTTGTAAAGGCAAAAAACCTGAAGACCCTTCAGATGTATCTCCAAGTTGGAAAATGCAAGAAACGGTATTAAGCTACAAGGAATACCCCTGTGGGAAGGAAAAAAAAAAAGTAACAGAAGTGAAGACACTCAGAAGCAGACCTGTGATGGGAACAATTTAATCCCCAGAAGTGGTTTGCATCTGAACAACATTCAATTTTTATAATGGCAAAACCATGTGCCTGCACTAAGAACTCTGTACACTTGGGTTTTATACCTTTGGAACTCTGCTATGGCCCTGCAATGCACTTCTTGGGGGAGATGGGCCCAGGTGTCCAATAAAGGGTGTTGGGTATGTTTCAAAAACAAGATATAGAAGCCATTAGTGGCTTAAGAATTTTCTCTTCCTCCTGCCTCCCCAGTCAAGTTGACCCACCTGCCTGTGGGGCCAAACAATAGAGCAGACCAGTGAACTGAGCTAGGTTAAAAATAAACACAAAACAAGGAAGTTATTTTTAAATTCAGATCTCTTCATTCATCTCCTTATGAGAAAGGAGGCAAAAGGGAAGCACAGAGGTCAAAAAACCCTGCTCTAGAAGACAACCTCTTCTCTGTAGCAATGTTAAAGTGAACTAGACACAACTCATCCCCTGGCTCTCAGCAGCATGTAAAAGTCATCTGATATAATGAAGTCTGGTGCCCAGACCAAAATCAAGGACCTTCCCTGCAGCTTGTACTCAATTTTGGGTTAAGCTCCTCTTTCTTGCAGGCACTATTCTCAGCTGGACTGCTGCACAGCCACCTGACACTGTGCCAGTCAAGAGAGACTCCTTGGATGTGGGAGATGTTTGATGCCTCTGGCTCCAGAGAGGTCAAAAGCACACCTGCTAAGTGGGCTTCTGCTGGACTAATTTAAGCAAAAGCCAGGTAACAATAATAATAATAATCTTGAACAAAATGGGCCTTCAAGATGCACTCTGTGTTGAATTCAGTGCTACTGGTACAACTTCACTAGCAAAAGCAAGTGTTTACCCACTTGGATAAGTAAGGCACTGGGAAGGCTCCCATGGCTCATGTTCAGATATTGCCTAAGCTCTACTTCAAGCAATCACATACTGTTCTTGGATTTGACCTCAGTTTTGTTCCTCAAAGGTGGCATAAAATACCTAAATTTTTATTCATCTTAATTATTAGTTGCAATACAGATTTACACAAACATTTCTGGGGCATGTATGATCTGAAAGACAGCAAATAGATAAACATACTGAGGACAACCACTTCAGGCACGGGCTCTCACTGCACTCAGTTCATTGTAACTGCAGGATGCTGAAAGGCTCTACAGAATTAATTGGAATGTTTCCTTAATCCAGCAAGAGAGATCACTGACCAATAAAGCTGAAGTGTTTTTATCCCAAGTTTAAAAGTCTGATAACAGGTGCTGAGGTTTCACACACCTTTCTTCAGTGGCAATGCCAACAGGCTCTGTCCCACCTCTACAGCCCAACCTGCCCCACAGCCAGCTCAGCTCCTGCTCAGCTGCAGAGACTGAAGAGCCCCTGGGTCTGACTCCTGATCTGCAGCCAAGCACAGGGGATACAACAGTCACAGCTTATCAACAGGCAACTGACACAGGCACAGGCACAACGAGATCCATTGTTGTGCAACTTTCTAATTACTTTCCCATTAATCTGTGCTATTATCAAAATCAAGAGGGTTTCCCCAGCCGAGCTCTGCTGATAAGCAAAGGAGCTGCACAGCTTTCCCTCCTTCAGGGGGAAACCACGAGAATCCTTTTCAGCAAGGATCGTATCCCTTCCCACACCAGCCCTCTCTCCTGCTTTGGGTGATACACTCCAGGGCACAGGTGTTAGGTCAAAGCATGAGCCTGATGAACAGAAGTTGAAAACACAAGACAAATCTGCTGAGGACAAGAAAATATTTTAAAATCATTATGGAACTGAAGCAGTACATTTGAAGGAAAAACACAATTATTACAAAATCCTGTGGTTAAACTTTCAGAATGAACTACTTTTAAAGAAATTATAAGTAAGTTTTTAGCTCTGGCAGATTTGGGATTGATTCTACTGTTGCTTATTTTTAATTCCTCAACCATAAGGACACTTTCAGAAAGAAGGAAAAAAAAGAAGGAAAAAACCCCCAACACTTAAGCTTATGGTTACCTTCGTGGCATGACAGAAATATTGCAAAGTGTTACAGTTTTTAAGGGGACTGTTTTTTTGATGCAGAGTGCAAGTGCAAGAAGTATCTGAAACAGTCAGACTGAAATAGAGGAGGTGAAAACCACACAGGAAGAATGAGAAGAGGGAGAGGAACGCAGATGAAAATTGTGAAACATCACTACTCTAATTGCTACTAGCAGGGAGGGGTTTGCATGTGGCTTGTGACCCACTGTTTAATTCATATAATACACAGATATATTTGAGTTATCTGTGTTCAAACTTCTAATAGTTTCTCCTGTTCTCCAGAATTAGGTTCACCCCTTGATATTATTAAGCAACCAACACTTAACCAGGTGAAAAATTCTTTAGAAGAGGTCAGTTCCTTGCTATTCCCAAGGAAGAAGGAAATCTAACTATCCTCAGCTTGATTTAATGAACAATAAAAGGTTCACACAGCCTCTGCTAAAGCAAATTTCTTTTTACAAGTACACCTCACATTGTCTTAGGACTTGATGCCTGTATACCCACACAGCAGCGTGTGAGTGTCCAGTCAGTTCCAATATCTGTAACAGAAGCAAATTAACCACTTATCTAAATGGAAGAATTACAATATGCTCTGAAGGACAATTTGTGTCTAAAAACTGTTACCTGATCACAGTTACCAGAAATATCTGGTGGTAACTGAGACACATTTCACAACTACTGAGCAGCAAAGAGGCAGCTGCATCAAGAGAACTGTCTGGATTTGTGAGCAGGAAGGGAGAATTCAAGTTCTGCCCCACCTCCAAATGAAGTGATCTCAGTTCTTGACAAAAACCAAAGATGATGCAGAAACCATCATGCCCCTGTACTCCACTTTGACTGCCTAAGACAATATGCATTTTTAGATTGGGGGAGAGGAAGAAAAAGAAAAAAAAGGAACATGTTCACTCCCCAAGCATTTCTTAATCTCTTTATTCTTTTCCAGCACTCAGAGACTATCAAGACAAAAAAATGGAACAGGTTACTGTCCAAAAACGGCATAGTGCTAAACAGCACAGTCATCCAGGGGCTGAGGCAGCCTGGCAGGACCAGATCCATAATGGTCCCTATCACAGCAGATGGGCAAAACAGCGATGCATGGAAACACAGATTCCAGGGTGGCCAACACTTAGATCCTAATACCTGCACACTGGAATGTTGGTATACAAGCCTCTACCATTGCCACAAACATGTCCAGCACAGAGGGAGAACTGCAGATCATGGGCAAGTTCAAAACACCTACCCGAAAGTCCTCATCCTCTGCTGAGGGATACAGGCTCAGCTGCACAGGGGAGCAACAAGAGGGGGTGGCACAGCTGCCCCAGTGCCTAGGCAGGGTGGCTTCCTCCCACGTGCTGGTCTTACATTGAAAAGTCTGTCTCTTTCCTTAAAAATGTAATGTTTCTCTTCTTAAATGTCATATATTAAAATAAATAACATCATTTATTACCTTATCTACTAAAGACAGATGTAACGTCTGTACATTTTTAATTCACCCATTAGGCATTTTATGAAACAAATTTACACCACTAATGCCTGCTCTATTTATCAGAAAGAATATTAACCCCCTAAGTTGTATTTGGAGTTTAAAACCATCACCAAGTTTTAATAGGTACTCTCACCCTTTTATCAAAATCTCCACCGAAGTTCTGCTGAAGAATATCAGGTATATTAGAAAACTCACTGAAACACATGGGGAGGAAAACTTCTGTTGTGGGAACACACAACCACTCCTTTTTGCAAACACAGCAGAAATTCATCCAGTTGCTGTATTAGTGTAACATCATATTTAGAACCCTAAACCAAAACTGTCCTTAGACCTTTACAAAAATACACGTGCACAGCTGGAGATGCCATATTTTTAAAGAACATCCTTACACTGCACCTTGTGAAATCATCAGATGATCAAGATTAGAGCTCAGTGAACACCAATGATACTCCTACACATCCTTTGCTATTTACACTAGGAAAAGGGAAATTATGAAAAATGACCTTAACAATTTTCACAGATTTCTGCATTTAAATCAAGTTCTACTGGAGTGCATTAAACCCCTTAACATACAATATATAAAGCTCCAAGTTCTGTTTCCCAGCAATTTTATCTTTTCATATCAAAGAGATATGACTATATTAAAAAAACTCATCACCTCTCCTAGGCTGCAAAACATTGCAGTACTGCTAAAAAAAAAAAAAAATCTATTTTGAACTTTCTCCTCATATGACATTCCAGCTCACTATCCACATCGTCTTCCTCTGGCTTTCAATATGCTTTGGAGTGCAAGCCGAGGTGCTGGTTCTGGTACAGAAAAGCTGACGGTGTTCAGGACACCTGGAAGACTGTCTAGATCCACACACCAGCACATATGCAAGAACAGGCTGAGGGAACAGTGTTTTTTCTTCCCCAATTTAAACAAACAGGATGCTCCTGGCACATCTTCTCTGAGTGGCATCACTCTGGAGCTCTCTTTACAGCTGTAGTCAGGGAGAACTCAGGTTTGCAGACAGCGAAAATCCTGTTCTCCTAAGACATTTGATGCTACAGAGCACGATGGTTTTGTTTAAATCTTCACTATTATATGGGTCAGGAATGACTTATTTTGGTAATGCTTAAAACAGCTGCCAAGCAGCAATTAAAAACACTAATTGAGCTATGCTGTATTGATTACAGCATGGAATTTGAGTTTTCTCAAAATTTATCATTTAATCTCCATATTTTTGATTTTGCCTAACAAATATGCCCATGCTGTTACGATGGACAATCAAATTGTGATATTCTAAATCATAACAAGTGCAATATAAAACAGTTTTCAAATGTCTTTTTAAATTCTGAAGAGAATCCCAAGATTCTTAGGCACTACAGCAAGACTAATTCTGTCTTCCCCAAACTGGAAATAGTCAGCACAGTATTTTCAAAATCCATCTACTAATTTCCAGAAGCCTAATTATTTCTAGTTGACAAAATCCCAGCCTTCTAGGGAATCTAGGCAAATTAAAGTCAGAAAAAGACACTATTTCCAAGCTGACCATTCTTCATTTTGCTGGCAAGTCATTCAAACCCTATTCAATGTTTCTAAACTTATAGAAATAGTTTTACTACAATCAGCAAGGCAAGATGAAAAAAATATGGATTAGCAGAAATGTTAAAATGTTTCAGTCTAAGCCTGCAACAGTATACACAGATTATGCTACAGCCATTGCCACTGATTAGGTGCACTTTCACTCTTTTTTCTAATATATGAAATTAAAATGCTATAACCACTGCAGCAAAATACATTAAGCGACCGATGGAAATGTTTCAGAAAACAACATTATATATTTAATAACTTGACAAATAAGATAGCCAGTCTCCAGCCCCCCTTCTACTTGTCAGAACACTTTTTAATAACTGTTAACCTTGTTGCTGGTAATGTCAAATCAGCACATAGCAGATTTTGAATATATTACTATACATATGTATCTGTGGGGAAAAAGCACACTTGCTATGGGTTACTAATAACGTGCATTGCAAGCCACCCAATATTTTACTCCTTCATAATCAACAGCCCTAAGCCCTACAGCCCCAAGATACAAAGTCAAACTAAAGCAACTGATCTGAGACACCTCAAAGCACAAACTAAAGCAAACAATGCCCTATTTTAAATTTATTATCATTCAAGAAAAATTAGATGCTTCACAAGTTTTAAACCAGTTCATTTTCACCCTTACCCCAAATATCGAATGATGTCATGCAAGATGTACTGGCTAAACTGGTTCAACTGCTACAGGCTGGATGCACTGTTTAGATTTTCTTGTGATAAATTACTTTGCAGCATTGAAACGGATTCAGTTACTTTTAAACAACTATCTTCACCTGCTTTTTTAAAGTAGTTTGAGCTTTTATTACTTCTCCTCATACAGCTTGACAGCTTGCTACTTTGCTTTGTAAAACTCCCTAGGAACAACAGGGAGCAGTTTTTACCACTTCCGAATTCAGTCAACAGCATGGAACAACTAGAGTGAAGTAAGGAAGTCTGAGATAGAGCTCATCCTGAGGAGCGTGCAATCTGCACTTCCCTCTGAAGCTTGCACACATTTTCCACTATTTCCACTTCTTCACAGAGAGTTTACTAAATCTGACAATTTACTGAGCACCCAGTTCATGGAGAATGCACAGAAGGAACTCCAGACACAGGCTGTACTCTTCAGAAACCACCAAGGCCATTTTCCTGGTTGGCATGAAGTGGCTACTTGAGAATGATCCAATGCACATCTTTTCCCAAGGCCAAGCAAGCTGTTTCCAAAGCTACTAAACATGATCATTACTGGGAGTAAGAGGCCAGGCCTGGTTCTTTGCTCTAGGTATAACCTCAGAATTAACCTAATTTTGCTTGTTGTCCACTGCATCAGCATTTTTATATTCCCTCACTTGACCATCATCTATTTCATGGAAAATGCTGGAGAGGGGAAGGGGCAGGAAGAACATATAAACAAGCAGATACCCACAGCTGTATAATTAAATTAGTCTGCATATTCTCCTCTCAAACACACAGCCCCATTTTTATCACCACCTGGCTAGAAGCAACATAGAAGACAGCAAAGGAGCACAGGGAAAAAGAGGGATACAGGCATTCAGGAGGAAGGCATAGAAGCAAGCAGAAAAAGAAATGAACACTGGGTTATGTATGCAAATGATATTAAATTGCCAGGAATTGAGAATACTAATGAGGACAAAATATGAGAGGGAAGCAAGCGTTCAGAAGACAGGCAAAAATAAGTTAAGTATTTGAGACCAGTATTCCGCAGTGGGTCTGAAATCCAGCAATTTCTGTCAGTAATGAGCAAGGAGCACAAACTTTCAGCTGCAGGGAAACTGCAAAATAGTGTGATTTTAAACTTTTCACATATGCACATTTTAAACTTTTCACATACACACAGACATGTCAGGTTTTTACTGGGGTTTTTTGTATATATCTTGGATCATTTTCCCCTGAAATTCAAGTCTCAGTTTTAGATTGCCCAAACTAAGGAAAAACTTAAAAGATGGCATTGCCTGAGAGGCTGCAGAGCTGACACAGGGACAGAACACAAGTGTGCAACCTGAACTACCAGTCACTGCATGTTCCCTGCCTCTGACACTCTTGCTAAACCTGTGCTGGCTACTTCAGGAAAGAAACTTCCCTAATGAGAAACACACGTACCTATGGAACCATGGGCAGAGGCTGAACCGACAAAAAACCAGATTCAAATCATAAACAAGGGAAACTTACAGTTATTAAACTGCAAATGAGACTTTCCATGAAAGAACTCTATGCAATATGTAACTGTAGATTTGTATTAAACTGAGTTCTTTGAAGCTCACGCATTTGTGAAAAGATGTTACAGAGGAAGCATATATAAAGTATCAGACTTTGATTCAATTACACTTTATAGAGCAACTCACTAGCAACACTAGAGCCCTAATTCTTTGCATGATAAAGCAAACTACACACACTACTTACAGTACAGAAAAAAATATTCTTTATTTCTTCCACTAAATTTATTTAGCATACAAATAAACTCTTCAGAATTTCCACAGGATAATTTACTAATCACCACCCCAAACTGTTAATTTATCTAACACCCAGGCACCAACGGCTCATCTGCACACTCCCACTCTGTTTCGGCCCAAAGGCAGCCAAGGCAGCCAGAATCACATGCTTTTATGCAGCAATGAACAAATGAGGGGTGCACACAGAATCCATGACTAGTGACAGAATTTGGCCAGGTATCTGTCAGCATCTCTGCTACCTCAAGCTGCCCTTCTTCCTTTCTGCCCCAATGCCAAACCCTCACCACATTCACACAACACTAAATGGGGTTGCAGGGTGAACCCAATTAACAACCTGAACTGCATTTTAACCCCCCACTTTCTGTTTGTAATAGTCACAGGGAGGTGCAGTAGCCCAGCTGCTGGTGTGGTACATGAGAGGGCCACCAGCAGCAGCAATCATGGTGCTGTCCAAGTGTCCCCTCAGCCTGGGAAGCAGCTGCCTTCAGCTACAAGGACATGACCCCTATGGTGCTCTGAAATTTAAAGTTTCTCTGCCCACATATCACTACTGCCAAGCCTCAGTAAGGCTAAAGGTGATTACTAACAACACCCACAGGTAACAGGGCTAAACACACAAAGGGGTGACTGGTAACACCACAGCATTCTAGCGAGTACTGCAAGGAGGTGAGGCTGCATCACCCTGGTCCTGCTGAGCATGTACCTGGCCCTCACCACAGCTGTCACTGCTTCTTTCCTTCATGATGCAGAGATTAATTTTTCTTTTTAAAGGGAATGTCTTCATCTCTCATGAAGTCCAAAAGCCCTATCCAGTAGTACTTTCATTTACACAGAGTGTCCATAAGGTCATCAAGGAAGAGTAAATTAGTCATAAGGGAAAGGGGAGGGCAAAAAACAGGGACATGAGAGTGAACACTCAAAATACCATATCTGAGTCAACCCTGAAGAGTTTAATTCCACACTTCGATTACTACATCTGAAATTGTTATTTCACTCTTTAAAAATTGTTCATCTGGTGTAGCTGTACACAGACTAAGCAAACCTTCAAGTAATTTAAAATCAAGATGTGCAATTTTCCACTGCGCATTCTTCACATGCCTCCTAAATCTAACGTGATCACTCACTGAAGAATGGCATCCAATACTGCTCTGTGCATGTTAAAATTAAGCTAACTACATGTTATTAAGTCTTTTCCCCACTGCTTGAAAACATCTCCAAAGAAAGCACAAACACCCATATATTAAAGATGAACACTGTTTTAAACATTAAGTTAATATATATCCATGATGTCAACTTTTAATAAAAGTTTGCAATAATCTAATCTCTGCAGTCCTGTAAAATTAACATGTTTCTCTAAGAAAAATCAAGTATGGGAATAAACTTCCAAAGGCTAAATTCTTCTGGTTTTATTTTTACATGAATGGACAGTTCTGTAAAGTCTCAAAAATTAGCAAGTTTGTCATATCAGGTGGAATCAGCTGTGTGTGGTCTAACAGATTTCAAATACATTTCTGAGACAATGATGTGTTCTCAGTGTCACTATGTTGATATGTGCAGAGACTCTTCCCTCACCCCTCCAACGGAGGCGGCCACCAGCATGATTTTCACAACCATCACAGTGATTTCTGCATGTATTTTGGACTCCTGTAGTCCCACTGGCAGAGGGGGTGCAATCCAGAGAAGTTCAGGACACCTTTAAACTGCACAAAAATGTCCAACATGTCACAGTGAGCCTAGCATGGTAGAGCATACAGCCCACAAAATTCAAACTAAAAAGAGCAAATACAGTCAATATTCTAAAGGACTTGAAAAGGACACCGAGAAAATGCAGATTAATAATGGCTATCAAACAATCTGCTGGAAACTATAACCCACAAGATGTTAATATTTGTATGCATACAAATAGGAGGTATATTTTAAAACACCTCCTTTTACATATTTGTCCCATTGTATACAAACATTCACCTGGAGATTTTACTAAAACAGAACTGGAGAGTAACTCAGATAGTAAATAAGTTTTAGCCATTACTGTATGAAATAGCCACCTATGTTTTAAAAAGCCAGGCTTTATGTAATGACCTTCTAATCTTGAAATGTAATCTCACAGTCACTGTGACAAACTTCCACTGAAACACCTTCACTCCTCCCAATTTCAATGGCTATTATTTAGCAGAAAGGTACATTTGCTAAGTCGGTTGTCCCGTTTTCAAGCAAAATATCTTGTGCCGGCGAGTATTTATGTCACTCTTCACTAAAACAGCCGAATGAGAATTGTCATCTTCACAGCCAGGCGTTCTAAACGATATTTAGGTAGTTGGTGATTTTGACCTCAAAGTCAATCGGTACGAGTAGCTCACTGTGGCCGTCCTTCCTTTGGGAACGAAACCCCGCCGTACATTTGCCCAAAATAATCTTATAGCGTTGAATTCAGATGGAAGGTGCTGTTCAGAGGAGGGGAGGGCGTGTAAAAACACCACCACAATACAAAAA
>VZTH01013427.1:113188-156758 GCA_013397815.1 Aleadryas rufinucha
GGGTAAAGAACATGTTTTTGAGATGTGTGGAAAGGGAAAAATCTGCTATAAACAAGACTGTTCCTCGCCTGCATGCCACTGTTTTTTCATGAGCCTTGTCTGAAGGATGTAGTCGGCTCCCAGGGAAGAGACCTATCTGTTTTCCGAGGATGGATGGAGAAGGCAGGGGTGCAGGTGAATAAGTAATACCTGGCTGGTCCAGGCTGCGGTTAGAACAGTGAAGGAAGCACCTTCATCTAAGGCTGAAAATGTAGTTGGAAGGCTGTGGAGAGTTCCATTAAACAGTCCAGTGTTTCCTTCAGGATCCTGGGAAACGGGCAGCGAGATAGTCTCCAAAGGGAAGGACTCAGAACATGGAAAATTGGGCTTCCTGAAGGTACTGAAAATGTACCTAAGCAGACAGTGCTGGTCTGCCTGCAAGTGGATAAATGAATTCAAAAAACTGTTTTTCTAGTTTATAAAATGAGCAAATCAAAACCGATCTGAGGGGAAAATTCAACCTGTCTGGCCTCCAGCAGCACAGGAGTCTACAGAGGTGACTCTGTAGGTGAGGAGAGGAAAATGATTTTCAAGTGTGGAGTGTGAAACCCTGTCTTATGAAGTAAATTCTAGGTCTCGAAAGTGGAAAAATAAGGGAAGATGAGGATAGTAGTGGGAAGGTTAAAAATACTTACTGTGATATTTTGCCTCTCAGAAAGTATATTCTGACTTTCCCTGTTGTTCCTCTGAATTTTCGTAAGTTTTTTAAAGACAAATGAGTTACAAATCTGGAAATTATTTGTTGCTATTGACCCAAGCAAAAACATGACAAATCTGCCAAATCTGGGTTTACAGTGTCTCAGCAAAAGAGGGAGATTAGGACAGAGGTTCAGACAGAGATTGGTGTGCGTATCTTTAGTCTCCTAATGTCCTAAACTTTGAGTTCCCCACTGCCAGTCTTTCCCTATAATTACCTCCCAGAACAATTGCTCTTTCCTAACCACTTCCATTCCAACCTCCTAAATCATACACAGGTTTAAACTCATCCCTCCATCCTCCCTTCCAAGTGATCCCCAATACAGGATGAACCAGTATGTCACAACAAGAAGGTGGCTACAGGTTATTACCTGATTATTCAGCCACGGACACTGGGCTTGTGGGCACGGAACAACTGAGGAAAACAATTTCACTACTGCAAAGAACAAGTCCTTAAAACTAACTGTTGGCTGATGTTATCATAAGCCTTAAAAACATTCTTTTGTATGCAAAAACTTCTCTGAGCTTCAGTTCATTTTAAGTTCATTTAAGCTTCATCAATTTCCCAGAATTGTTTAAATAATGTTCCAAAATTCCTACTGTTTTAGGGGAGTAAAAATTGTGCAAAATTCATCTGTACAAATCTTTTACTGTGGAAAAGGCAGAAATTTTCCTGTCATTAGCTGCATGTGGGAACAATGTATCATCAGTTTGTGAAGGCAACATATCAAATTCCATCACTTGATTGTATATTCCTAATTTAAGTCAACTTTATCTTTTGAGAGTCCAGCTACAACAATGTCGTAAGTACCTCAAAATGTTTTGAAAAGACATATGAAAATGTGCCATTTATATTGTGCAAAAATAGCAAAAATCTATTGACAATTGATTCAGGTATTTATATTTAAGAAGGAATAAATTTTAAGTATGGGTATATAGTAATGTCAAATGCATTTATGAAATAATTAAATAGCGGGCATTTTATACCATCAGCCAGTGATTGCAGCAGTGTGATTTGATTGTTCCTAAGCAGGAAATAGAAATCTTATTAACTGTTGAGCCTAAGGTGAAGTCCAGATCTCAACATATGCTAACACTTTATCCTAACTACATGAGTAATACGTCTGCTGAATATTCCTGACCCTTTGCCACTCCCTCCTGAAACCTTCTGCTCTCCAGTACAAGACGCAAAGGCTCTGTCAGTTGAAGGAAAGGACAGTCACCTTTGTGTAACCACCTGGCCGTGTCACTGCTGCCAGCATTTCACACTGCCTCCATTCCAGCACTGATTCCAAATCACTTACTTATCCAGCTGATCCATAAATGCCTCCTATTTTCTTACAAATCTGTTCCTGCACTGCACACTGCATCCTCCTGTGACTCCTGTCCACTGTAGTTCTGATAGCAAATTCCTTGTGCAGGAAAGTTGGGCAAATCTCTGGCATGGGTTACTGATACTTACAAAAATCTTAAGTAAATATCATTAGCAGGAACATCATGAATGGAGTCTAGGTATCCATTCCTTTCATTCTTGTCCTTCATTTTTCACTCCTTCCTTTCATTCATACACCCACTAAAAGAACCTTCTCCAAGGTTAGACCTCTGTCCTATCTACCAACCCAGTCCCTCTTGGCCTATGTGCCCCTACAAAGCACTGGGCAATCTGGTGAAGCTGCACCTGAGCACACGATTTCATCTCCCAGGTCCAGGCCATGGATCAGCAGGCAAAGGCCATCTCCCCGTGTGTGTGCTGGGGTCCATAGGGCTGTGACTGGCTGCAGCCTCGCCACATTCCCTCCACATTAGTCATCCTAATGAGATGAAGTTAAAGAGGTGCTATCATCTTTAAAATGCCGTTGAAGAAATGGGCTTTGTTTGGCGAGGCTGACCTGCTCCCCAGCCTCCCTGAAACGTAAAAATAAATCCAAGTCAGGCTGTTTATTTTTAAAACACTCACAAGCCCGTGTTTGTGCGCCAGGCTGAGCCTTCGGGAACCAGAGAGATCCCCGTGTCTCCCTGTGTTTCTGCCCTCCAGGAGAGAGATCCTGACCATGGCGGAGCCAGGGAGGTTCATCCCATCCTGCTCTAGGGTATCCCATCTTCAGCAGGACCTCATGGTCACTGCTTGGAAAACCGTGGGAGGGGACTGCAGAAAACTGTAGGAGAGGAGGAGGGTGCTCAGCCCATCCTGTGCCCTGTGGCAGAATCAGCCAGACCAGGCGTGTTTCTGCCAGCCTGATTATTTCCTCCCTGCTGCAGGAAATCTTGCTTCCCACTTGGTTCCATTTGCTGCCCTGGCTTCAGCCTGGAGATGGCCTCTCCTGGCCAGTGCAGAACTCGTTTCCAGCACCATGTATGGTGCTCCATAATGAGCGCAGGTGGCCGTGTCTATAATTAAGAAGATGTATAGCCATTTAATGAGAGAAGGGCAATTACACCAGCACACACCCTTAATACAGATGCAGTAAACCAGCAGAACTGGGGTTGCTGCTTGTGCAGCTTATTCTGCTATGTTTGTGGATGAATATACATTAATGCATACGTGACTCTGTGCCAGCAGGCACTGACACACTCAAGACAACGAGTGCGCCCCACTCAGGCAGCCTCTTCTGGTCTCTCATAGTTTTTCTCCTTCATCTCACATATGCACAGACACTGCTACGGTGATAAAAGAAGTTTAAACGATCTCATGGTGGCCAGAAGCCCCCTATTCCATTGTTCATGATCCTTCTGATGCTTTGCCCCATTGTCCTGCTGCCTGGCTTGGTTTCTACCTGGAAGGAGCAAAAGGGAGATCTCAGGAACCTTTTTCTAGGGACCCAGAGAACCATATCCCTTGTCCCAGGTGCTCCAGATCAACATAGTTGCAAACCAGAGACCTTCCAGATGAAGTGGGTGATCAGTGGCTCTTGCAAACACCTTCAAGCTGAGTGTGGGGAAAGAAACAATCACAAGCCTCCTTGAGACAGCACATGAGACAGGAAGCCATAAAACTTTGTTAAAGGTTCAAAATTACCTGGAAAAACTAGGTAATTTGTTTGGCTTCAATGTGTGTATTTAGCTATAGCAGCATGTTCCACAGTAGTGGGATGGATGAAGTTTCATGCCCTGTGAATGTATTTTCGACTTTCCATAACACACGATATCCTGCAATAACCCCAGACTTTTATGGCTTTTCTTTCCAGTGGCAAATGGCTCCAAATAACCCCAGTCTTCCTTTGAGCAAGGGCTGGACTCAATGACCCCTGAAAGTCCCTCCCATAATTCCATGGTTCTTTAATGTGCCTGCAATTTCCACAAAGTATGAAGGTATTTCGCAGTTCAGTTTTTTACCCCTTCACTGGCTGGGGTTTTTTTTTGAGACTGATGGACAGGCAGACAGTGCAATAACCTAAGCTTTGTTGCCTCAGAAAACTAGGGTAAAATACATAATTACATTTTCAGGGATGTTCTCAATACAGAGATCTTTGGTTTGATGATTTCTCTTTAATCGCACAAACATTTTATTGGAAGGAGGGATATAAATCCTTATGCCTTAGTAATAAAAGGTGAATACAACTGAATACATACCATAATTCAAAGATTTACACGATTTACAGTATATTTTGTAGCAGTTTCTCAAAGCCACAATTTTCATATGACTTTCACAGGCAGTCAAGACATCTAATGTCACAACTATTAAAAAAAAAAGAACTGATGAACTTTGATTTTCACAATAAAACCAAGACTGTTTTGCTGAAAACTTGAATATTTACACCTAAGCTGGTAGGTGGTGATTCCATCGCTGTTTACCATCTTTGAAAAGTCCAATGATTCCTTTTTCTCGCTTTATTGGACACTGTAAAGTATAAAGTCAATTATTACAGCAATAGACATCCAAAGTAAAAAGGGAATTGAAGGTATTTTACCAGTCCATCTTTTCCTGTGCAAAGTAATTAACTAAGGGTAGCAATACAAGTGATGTCTCACTCTGAGAAGGCAGCAGGTAGAGCTGAAAAGTGCAGTGAGGTAAATTTGCAGTGAGGTAAACCAGTCCTTTCACAATGACTGTGTTGTGAGCAGGAGATTGGGGTTGCCAGCAGGACCATTGATCCTTCCCATGCCATTCCGGAGAGGTCCTCACCATGCTGGGAACGTGGTGTTGGAATAAGCTGCACATCTCCTGGTCTGTGAGGGAGGTGAGGCGTGTGAGATCCCCATATTCACAGACAGGCAGCAAGAGCTGGTGTGCCTTGTGGTGCAGCACAGGTCACACAGCAGCTCCCTCTCTGTCAGTGCCAGAATGTGAGCTCTGTGTGCATTAAAGTGAGTTAGGTGGCCTTTTTAGAAAAAATAATGGTTTGTATGTTCTGTCCATCCCTGTGTCACACACCCCAACAGAGGTGGCATAGAGCAGTGGGATGAAAATGAGGTGAATTCCTCATCTGGCATAGCAATTGATGACTGCAATTTTTGTAATTTTTAATTTTCCTGATTTTTGACGTCAAAAGCAAGGATCACCTGTAATGGCATTTGACCACTTTTCTATCCAACTAGGGATACCAAAGAATTTCTGTGCATTTTTCCCAGAGAGTTCTTGAATACAACAAGAAGAGAAACTTTCCAGTTAAGGTACCAGGGTGAGACTTAGGAGATGGTACTTTAGTTCTTGTCTTTGTCACACCTGTGACACCTGCTCTGCAAAGCACCGAATGGCTGACCCAGAAGACCACAGCACACATTTAAGTTGGCCTTGCTAACTAGAGGCATTAGTTGTGTGTCCACAGATGTATTTCTCTGCTTTGTCTGATTGAAGGAAGGGGACACAGAGATAGGCAGATGCTGTCTCTGCTAAACAAAATGCATTTTTTTCTGCCAGGTGTTAGTGCTGCTAGGCAAACAAACTGTTAAGGAAATTACTAGGTTAAAATGAAAATGAATATAAAATAAAACATGAAAAATCTGAGTTTTTAAATTTTGAATTACTCCCCCTTGAAATCATCTCCCTTTGCCTGACAGTACATCACATCCCTACTTGGATGCTGAGTTTAGCTTTTGTGTACTGTGAAGCTGATGGCAGCCCAGGCAACAGCCTGAGACCCACCCTGCCATCTAACTCCAGCAATTTCTTTATCTCCTTTCTATGCATTCTTCCTTAGAAGAGAAACCTGCCTCCACAAATCCCTTCCTCCTTTCAAGACTCCACATTAATTATGATCTCTCTGACGCTGGTTCTTCTTCACCCTGGTCTTCACTTCATCCCGACAGTTTATGAAAGCAGGGCAGGGACAGCGTAACCAGGTGATGCCATGGCTACATCCAATCTGTATCTGTCATATTAGAATAATCTGTTGTATACTAAGGGGTAGATTTGATTTCCTTTCCAATGTGTTATTTACAATCTGGCAGAGTTCAGGACAAATGTAGGAACTGATCCTGCAATTTGATCAGCCCCAGCAGACCCAATGAAGTCAGTGGAATCTGCATGGATGGATCAGATTCCAGTATTGAAAATTATTCTTGTAGATTGTTTCACATGCAAACCTCACAAAATCTGTAGTCACAGAATGACTAAATAAACAAGGCAACTGACATGTGTAGTTGGCATTTTTACTTCATATGAGTGTCACAGCATTGGCTGAATTAATCCATTTTTGTTAAGTGGCAGAGAAAAGATCCTAGATAGAGAATAAAATAGAAGTGAAACTAGTAACAGAGAGAAACTTTTAAAAGATAAGCTTGGGAAGACACACCTTTTGCTTTGAAGTGAATAAAACTAGGTCCTAGAAGACAGAACTCTCTTTCTATCACTTTCAAATGAGAGCCCTGATCCTGGCAGGGAGCTCTGGGCAGGCAGATCCAGGAATCAATGTAGTGTCCTTCAGTGTCTCAAGTTTTTATTTCAGGTCAGAAATTCCCAATAAAATGAACAAATGTATCTTTCCCCCTCCCCCTTTTTTTTAAAAAAAATCAGAATTATGAAGCTTCCTAATTCCTACAAGAAACTCGTGAAGAAAAATCCCTTTGGCTTTTAATAAAGATGTGACTGCTGAATTTAGCTGGGAGAAAGTGCTCTCCTAGCTATTATTAGGAATTAGAGTTCAGTAGGAGGAAGAAGTAGTTTGATTAGAACCCCCTGCCCTCTAATTTTTCAGATATCAGTCTTATTGCCATTGTCATCCTCCTGTTTTTCCTAGGCTATCTGCCAGCCAGCAAAGCTGGAGAAGTCAAAATGCAAGCCTGCCAAAAACCCAGGACAGAATAAAAAAGGTATCTTTAGTCTTTTGTCATAAAGGCCTTGAGAAACAAATGAGATTTTTTTTGCCTCCTCTTTAAGGTAATTTTCAGAGGTATATGCTACAGACATTTGAGCAGAAACTGAGTATTAATTGCTATAAAACTTCTCCGTATGCATTTTTTTTTTGAGGAGGAGGAGTTTCTCACCCCAACAATGCCTGAATTTTGCATCATGTTGCAGAGAGGAGGAAGATACCAGTTAGAGTAATAGAGAGAGCAGGGCTTGGAGCACGGAGATAAACATCTGGAAGGCTCCTTGGGGCAATTGCATTTGAAGACTTAAAAATAGGAAGGATTAATTTAACTGGGATTCTGAAATGGAACTGAAACTGGAGTTGTTTGCTGGTGGAATCACATAATTACACTTCTTCCTATTATCAGTGGCAGTTTACATTCAGAGGAGTTTGGGAAGCCGGACTTTTAAGAACAAAGAAGGAGAACTGACAATAGTGTGGGAAGCGAGATGGGAGCATGAATTGACATTTCCACAGTGCTGAAGTCAAAGCCAAGTGTGGCATCTGACTACCTTTATTTGTCCTCAATATTTAGCAATGAATATTAATTGTATTTAATACCAGCTGGTTTGTTATCTGAATAGGAGACATTCAGCTGGTGCTGACAGCACAGCTTAGTGCAGGCTGCACTGTTTCAGCACACCCTGCTTCCTGGGCAACCCCTCCTATGGTCACTGTACTGGGAGTGAAGTGGCCTTTCACTCAGGCTACATTTTGGTTGAGCTTGGGTTTTAACAACAAAAAACCATTTGATTCTATTGAGTAGAAGGGAATGGGAAGGAAAGAGAATTGTCACTTTTATTTTTCAGATTTGCTATGCACAGGAAACTCTGGAATTGACAATTTTTCAGTATAAGTCACTTCTTAGTCTGGGATCTTTAGGATAACATACTTTTCAATAGCTTTTTGGCTTGATCCTGCAGTTGCTGCATTAAACAAAAAGAGGTATTCCTATGATTCCTATACTCTTTCCAGCAAGCATATATACATGTATATATGTGTGTATATGTGTATGTATATTTCATGTCCTTCATAATTTCTTCCTGGCTGTGCCTGGCAAAGGAAGCCCTCACCGAATCACCGCTGCTTTGCCAATGGTTCAGGCTGTTGCCTGGGGTGTTATGATGCATGTAGGAACCTGCTTAGACACTTGATTTCCCTGGCTCTGGAGGTACTCCAGTGTTTTGGCAGACTGGTGGTGCTCATTATACTTCTTGCCTCAATGCTCAGGGTGCATTGATACTTCAAAAAGCTTTTCTTTGATAGCTTAACAATCAGAATCTTCTACAAAAGCCTTAATTCTACAGGCTCAATGGCACAGCTTTTTCATGTTTTGGTCCATAGGCCCAATAAACTGTCACCATCAAACTGGATGTTTCTGGCAAGGGTTAACTCATGGAGTCATCTGAATGCTCTGGTCACAGCAAGGGACAGGGCTTCTTATTTATTAAAGGATTTTATGCTTCTGAGTAGCTTCAAGGAAATCAGTAACAGGGGTCCTCCACAGCAGAAGCTGAAGGAGCAAAAGCCATCTTTCAGCACAGCCCAAGCCCCAGGAGGCTGGAATATTTAAAGTTCTTGTCAGAAGCTTTCTATCAAAGGCAAATCTTTTGCCTCTGCCCTTCAATCAGAATGAGGAGAAGATTTTTGAGTGATGATCAGCTGGGTTTCAAACTTGGGAAGACCTACAGCTGCAAGTGAAGAAGAACTGGTGCTTTCATTTGGTGATTCCTGGGTGATTTAGCCCATCATAGCACAAAGTTAAGGCACTGACCTTCCCCAATACACGTGGGAAGCAGTACATCCAAGTAGTCTGGCTCCTTGATGTAAAAATGCCAACAACTTTTACCTGAACTGAATTACTCCAAGGTAGGCCCTTAAGACTTTGTTGCGAGTTCATATGGCAATGGCTATTTTTGAAACCTCCTACAAAAAGCTCTGTTCTCGGGTCTTTATGGGGCTCTACTGTTGCTGACTTCCTTGGATCCAATCATTATCTGGTTTCTTGAAGACATTTTTGCTGACCTCAAGTGAGTTTCATGCATCAGTCACTTCTTTATCATCTCTTAGATTTTAAATGGTGGAGTGCTGCAGAGAACTCGTCTGAGAGTCCCTGCAAAGAGGAGACTTGAGATATTTTGCCATTTTTACCCTGAATCTTTTAATGAAGCCCTGTTCTAAATTCTTGTTAGCAACCAGATGTAAAGTTGTAAAGGTCACTGCAGGTGAGCTATGTGGGCTTTCTCCAAGCCTCTACAAAACCGTTGTGCTTTAGATTTGGTCTACAGCAAGAAATCCTATTTTAGTCATCTTGTGCTGTGGAAATTGTTTCTGATATTATAGAAATCAAGCTGTTCAAGCCAGTAGAAACTTCATCTGTTTCAGGGTAACATTCCTTAGCTCTGAGTTGCTTTTGCTGTAACCTTGCATACATCTTTCAGAGAATGCAATGCCATGATGGAAATTTCTCCGAGTTACCACACCTTTTGTTTCAAATATGACTTGGCTTCTGTATCCATCCCTTTCTCCCAATAATTCCATCCTGTCATGGTTTTTCTTGTAGTTGTAGCTTCTTTTTTGTCACCTCCTGACACTCCAGGGGTAAGAGTCCAGATCGCCCTCTGGAGAGCGCAGCCACTCACTAGAGCTGAGTTCCCTGAAGAGACTCTTCATCCCTGTCATTTAACAATGGAAGAGTCTGATAAAGTATTGATTTTGTAACTTCTGTATTGTTCTGCCAGACATCCTTCCCACCCTCATCCTCTTTTATTTTTTGCCCTCTGATTTATTTCTCTGGTAAAACACTGACTCCTGCTCAAACTGGGAGCTGCATGGAGCAGCTGATCCAGTTGTGGAGACCACCAGTTTGTGTTTGGCACTTGTACCCAGCCACCACGGTATGGACCCAAACCTCTGTGGCTTATAAAGGCTTGTGTTTATCTCGTTCTGAGAAGTCAAGATATAGAACAGAGAATCTTCACTGAAATGAGGATCTGAATGTTCTCCTCCAACAGTAACCTTTTTTTTTGAGGAGTTGACATTCCCCAGTCAAGTGTTTGGGTGTTGCTAGTATAGTATAAGATCTCACTAGGCATTCACAGCACTAACACTTAACCAGAATTAGAGAACAAACCAACAGCTAGGAAAAAACATGCATGCATTAATGCAGAAATGGGTTATTCTATGAAATATTTCAGATTTACACAGGTACAAAATTAAAAAGAGCTATTATTTGTTCTGGGAATTGGAGTAAAGGTAAGAGAGGAGAAGGAATATTTTCAAAAACTTTAGACTGAGTGTATGAAAAATGCCTTATTAGTGCTAGGTACTAAATTATGGACATACCTTTCCAGGAAAAAGGTGGAAGCCTTAAGGGGTTTAAAATAATAGGAAGCAATTCTGCACTAGCAGATAGGATGGATGGAAGGACAGGTTACACAGACACTCAGGACCTGAGGAAGGCAGAAAGTGCCTCAGCCTGCACAGGTACAGTTGGAAGAGGATGAGCCATGACACCCTCGGGCTCACACGGCTTTCCAGAGGGGATATTCCTGTGCATAACTTCACACATGGCTATTTGCAGACCTGCAAATCTAGTGCAATTGATGTCTTCCTCTCTATATCCTATAATTTGAGAGCTGAAAATTACTTATAGCAGAGGGAGTGCTGTCTAAACCTGAGAGTAACTTGATGTTTAAATAGGTTGTTTTTTAAAGATTCTTCCAACTTGCTACTGATCATCTCTCAGTCCAACAGCTCGGTGCAGGTTACAAGGGAGTAGGACACTTTCTCCAGTCCAATGTCCTCATTTCCTGCATGTCTGAACAATAACTTACAGCAGTGTCACACAGTCCCAGAAATATTATGCTTCCAAGGTCAGTATGTTTAAAGATGTCACCACTGTCGCTCACCTTTCCCATCCTCTTGCCAGGTGTCACTGCCCTCGAAACAAGGACAACTTTCTGTGAATCAGCACTGGAGCTGCTGCAATTCTGTATTAAGGCAAATCCAGGCTGGAGTTATTTTTCTTCAGTACATTGGGCTGACAGTGGCAATCTAGGACCTGATTCCCCAGAGGATCAGATGTCTCTGCCTTGGAGAGGAGCAAGGCTGAAAGCAGTGTAACCTCAGACTGCTGATTTGATCTGCTGGCCCAAGCATGCTGGAGCCTGGCTCAGCATCAGATAGTGGCAGTGATGGAGAGGTTCTGGGCAACATGACAGGGACTAGAGGCCAGGTAGATTGTTGGTCTGATTTTGCTGATTGTGGAGAGCTTGTATGTAGTGATATGCCAGTTTTGAATCCTGCCAGGCAAAAGCTTGAGGACTGGCTGTCTGGAAATCCAGGGGACGTCCTCAATCTTCTGCCCCGATGGAGGAGATAGAAAAGTGAAGTAGATACACACAGTAGCAGGACAGCAGGGAAATGTGGAGGAGTCACAGCTGGAAGGACTCTAGGTGACTCTTGAGGACTTGCAGGAACAGCTATGATTTTGGGAATTAGTGGCTGAGCAAGGGGAGCTACATCTTAGTGTGGAGGTGGGAGGAGGCAGGAATGGAAGCCCAGGCCTGAAGGGAAGAGAATTTCCAAGGGCAGGCTGAAGTCCTGGTGTGGATGGGTTCCTGAGAGCAGGGGAGCCCAGGCAGGTGCCCCGGGGCAGTGCCAGGGTGCAGCTCCAGGAAGGATCTCCAGTCGTGTCCTTCGTCCGGCCATTGGGCAGCGTGTGCCCGCCCTTGGTTCCCTGCCTCTGGTGGGTCTGGGCACTGCCAGGGAGCTGCAGTTCCACAGGGAGACCTGTGCCAACACATGTGCCTTGTGCAATGTCTGTGCTCCCACAGTCACCTTCTCTTCTTTGTTACGTAAAATTCAGGCTCATTACTTTTCCTTCCCTGTTATTTTAGTTAAAAATCACTTTTTTGGTGAAAGAAAAAAAAACCAGCCAACATGTTATAACTGTCAGGGAAGCCAAAACTTTTCAAACCTTAATTCTTCAAAGCACTTTGGAAATTCCCACCAGAAAACATCATATGAGGCAACTGGAGGGAACCAAGGCTGGTTTGGGCGTCAGTTCTTGGGATATCAGACTTCAAGGAAAACAAACTAGCAATAACCTGTGAGAAGGACAAAGGCCTATTGTTCTTCCTGTTCTTCTGGCTCTATCAGCCCTCTGACTGTTCCTGCCCAGAGGAGCTTCCTCATTCTTTCCCAGTTATTTTTCAATCCACTTCTTTCCATTTCCAAAAGACAGAATATGAAGCAGATCAATGAACAAAATAACAAATCTCAGGTTTCCTAAAACCAAGAAAATACTGCCAGAGCCCATCTGACAATGCTCAGGATGGAGGATCCCTTTGGGAACACCAGCTGGCACCAGAGGGGAGCAGGAGATGGCCAGACCCAGCAGCAGCAAGGCTGACAGAGCACTCTGTCTCCTCTTGAGACTGAGGGAATTAAGTCTTTTTACAAAACTTTATGTAGAAAATCATATTTTCATTTGTTTTCCTAGATTGATGGGGTGTGATTCTTCCTGCTTTATTTATGGAGAGATGATTTAGCCACATGATTAACTAACAGAACAACCAATTACACACATATTGTAGTAATTGTGAGTTTGCATGCAGAAAACTTACCATGGAAATTACATGAAACAGGCTCATGTCAGTGAAAAGGAGGAGGACTGGCTGTTAGAGCAGGAAGAGCGTAGACCACGTCCTCCCATACAGACCTGTCACCTTGCTTTGCTTTAGCACTCATGGAGATTCTTTTTCAAGAAACACTTTTGGTGACATTTTAAAAGCCCTGCAGTTTACTGGATGCTCACGTTTGGCATTTGTTGTGTCGGACAGTGACTCAGATAAACTCCTTCTGGCCTGTGTTTGTTGCTAAATGTTTTTACTGTGCAAAAGACACTTGAATGGGGATGTTACAAATGGGAGGTGTTTGTGTGGTGGCTTGCAGCCAGCAGCCAGTGTGGCCTCCGCTGCTTGAGACACTTCCTTAACTTAGACTGGAAAAAAACAAAAACATATAGTTATTGCAGAGGCCCTGTAGAATGGCTGCTCCCAAGAAATACAAGTCTTCAAATATCAATGACTTTCCTGTTAGGAAGTTTGAATCATTCCTTGAAGGACTGGACAGCTTAATGGTTGAATCCAGGAAGCAGAAAAATCGGTTAAGTGAAAGAAGTACAAAATGATAGCAGTAACCACCTAGGCAATCTCAGTTTGTCCCAGAGGAATATTGTCACAGAAAGGCAAAATGGTTCTGAGATATATCTGGAATTAAAAATTCACAAATTCAGACTACCTACTCCAACTCCCAAAATAATTTGCTGTAAGGTTTATCATCATCTCAGCACACTGATGGTGCACTACGAGAAATGCCAACTAATTTCTGAACAGAGGGGAATTCATGCCCAGAACTGGGCAGCAGCATAAAGAAAATTAAGAGTTCTGCAATTTGTATCACACTCTAATAAAAAAGGCCAACACCACAATAGCAGTTCTAAGTCTGGTTTTTCTTTATGGATTTAAACTCATTGTTGTACACCAAGGAGGCAAATACATCTGTGTATCTACACTATTACTGTCAGCAATATTGAGGGAAGGAAAGGTAGTTGTTACAGCCACCAGAAATACAAACATATAATCAAGGTTAAAGATGGATGCTGAAAGCTGATAAAGGGAACCAAAAAAATCACTAGAGCATGTCCTCTGAATATCCTGGTCTTTCACAGAGAGCACACCTGGAGCAGCAGAGCAGAGGATCGCACAGCAGCTCATCCTCCAGCAGCAGCTCATCCTGCAGGAGGAGTGCAGGACAGCCATGGGTGGGCACAGTCCCCCTCCCAGGGACTACAGGAGAGTCTGATAACAAAATAAATGCAAAGCTAACATAGCTAACATGCTATGGGTTTTGCAGGACACATCCTGAAGTGTGTAACACGAGCAGCTCAGCACAGCCAATCCATGAATTCAGAGCACTGGAGGCTTTGGGGCTGTCACACACCCCTGGGTGCATCTTGCAAATCCCAGGTGACACCACATTCCTGGAGAAGCACGGTAAAGGGGGAAACAATGTGCCATAAACCATGGTCATGTTCAGCCACCAGCCTCAGGTGGCTTTTCACGTAGCCTTTACAACAGCCATAAACCAGGCCTGTGTCAGCCACCGTGCTGTGCTCATGGGGGACACAGACACCTTCCCCACAGAGCCAGTCCTGCCCATCAGGTGTTCATTTATACACTCAGGAGTGATCTGTTCACTCAGAGCTTTAGAAGCGTAAGTGCCAGCTGCTGGGGTACTCATTGGGTGACCTGAGGTCTGGGGCTCCCCATGTGGGATGAACCAGGAGTGCTGGGAAGGGCTCTGCTTCCCTGGGCAGCCACGTGTGCTCTGCACGGCTGGAGAAGGGCCATGGGAAACCTGTTAGGAAAAAGTTCCTGTTTGGCTTATAAAAGCAAAGGTGAGCCCCAAGTTGGGCACATGGTGTTACTTGTTATTGCCTGGGACCAAGGCCAGGTGTGCCACCCTCCTCCCAGCAGTGAGGAAGTGCCCTCTGTGCTGCTCCTCAGCATGCCTGTGACAGGTCAGGCTGTGCCCTACACATTTGTCATTTTTCCCAAAAGCAGCAAGGAGGTTAGCTCCCAAATGAATACATCCAGAGTGCTCCATGTGTCACTCCAAGAGTGTGCTGTGCAGGGGAGAAACCCACCATGCCTCCCCAGTTATAAAAGCTGCAAGAAGAGCACAACTGTGCTATCAGACATCATAGAATCTGCTCTGCACGGGACAATGGCAGAAACCAAGTCTCGTCATTTCTGTTGTTCCTAGAGCATTGTTTATGTAGGGTCCTTAGACATAACTGATTATTTTAGCAAGATTCTTTTCTGTCTTCCCTGTTTCTCAATGGGTTGCCATGCTGAGAGCATAGGAAGCAGCCTCCTCCATTCCTTTCCCTCCTGCTCCCCTGGGGATCTCTCCCTCCCCAAATTGCAAGCAGATTGAGACGTCTGGCATCCAGAGAAGTGGGAAAACAAACGACTCTCTCAGAGTCCCCATTCCACCCCTTGCCTGCCCTGTGAGCCCAGCTGGGCTGTGTGTGCTGGCTGTGCACAGGCCATGAGCTGCTGCGCCCAGCCAGCACTGCAGGGCCATGGAGAGCTTTGTCCCAGTGCTCCTGTGAGAGACACGTGCTTCGACACTCATTCTGGCCCCTGTGAGAGAGGTTAGACTCCTGAAAAACTGCCTACCTTAACTTTACCACTTTTTATTTTTCCCTATTCTACAGGCTGCAGCATAGTGGATTAAACATCTAGAAAAAAGTGCTGTTGGAATTTTTTGCAGCTTTCAGTGGTTCAGATGAGGCGAGCAATCAAAGGGCAAGGCAGAGGCATGGCTTTTCATTGCTGCTATAAACAATCAAACTCAGACTTTGCACCACGTAGAAGGCTGTGTTATAAACAAGCACGGCTGCTATCATATTACCATCCCCAGGCTGATTTATATAAACTGCCTTCTGAGCTCTGATTAGCTTCAAACACATGTGCTGTATAGGCAGAGCAGATTGCTGGAATAAAATTTTCAATAAGACTTCTAATTATTCAGGTGCCTAGTAGTGAGAAATTTCTGTTTCAGGGACGTTGCATGCAGTTTCTGAAGTGTTATAGGAGGAAGGTAGTTAAGCAAATGAAGATGGACTGGTATTTCTCTCTGTGGAGGCTGTGTCTCTGTGCTGTGCAGGCTGTACATGGGTCAGGAACAGTAATTGTTCAGCAGATCATTGGAGGAACAGATAAATGCATTGTAAAGTCAAGATAGAATGCAAACATCTGCATCAGGCCCTTTTAATTTATTCTATGAAAGGAATATTTACAGCTAGTGAAATCCAAGGAGTTTTCAGGCATATGTTCAGAAGTCATGATCGGGGCTGCTATAAGTGAACTTGCACAGCTCTTACTTGAGTACCAGAAGACTTTCTGTCAAGGCATGTCACAGAAAGAACAGTATTCCTTCCACTCAATAATTCAGAAATCACAAGAGCCCTTGATTATAGACTTGTGTTCTGCTCCCTCTTCCCCAAAAATACTTCTGAGGCAAAGACTCCCTCTGTATTCATGTGCAGAGCCAGACCTACCTACGGCCGAGAATATATCAACTCCTGCCTGTTCAAATGGCAGTGCAGTGAGGCTGGGGACACAAGAATTAAACATTATGGTGGAGGCTTAGCTGCTTAGAAAAGTGCTGCAAATGGCTAGGAAGCAGCTGCCCCGAAATAAACTCGGGAAGGTGCAGTGTGGTGCTGCAGCTGAGCCCTGCATTACCAGAGCAGTGGCACAAATGTGCGAAATGGGCGAGCCTTTATCAGGCAGAAGTCCCCGCTGGCCTGGATTCCCGTGCAATTGAAAGCAGAGTCATCTGCAACAATGGGAGCTTTATTTATCCTGCACAATTGCTGCCAAAGCAGTCCTGGGACGTCCATGAGACTGCTATGAATATGTTTGGAGCGGGATGAATCTGGCAGCGCGCTGCGAAACTGCTGCATCACCAGTCTCAGGTCTGCCGGCTGGCTGCACTGACTGGCAGGTTTTGTGCAGGGTTGCTAAGGAAATTTTAAAGCTTTTAGGAGCCTGGAATGGCACTGCTCAGCCTGCCTGCCCCTGTGGAGACTCATGATTGCTCTACCCTCTAGAGGCAGTGGTGAGGATGTAATCGCTGCTCTCCTGGGAGCTGATGGAGACTGGGAGTCAGGGCTGTGGGCTGTGCCCAGCCCCGCATCCCCCACACGCTCACAGCTCCCGCTCTGCTGGTGGGTGTTTCCAGGAGTAATGCATGAAGAGATAAGTCAAGGGTAAAACGGGAGTTGTTTTACATCCTCTGTCTGAGGGCTCCCAGGACCCCATCATGAGACTGCCCGGTTTTTTTTCTTTATTCAAGGTAGAAGCAGGTGTGTACCAAAGGAACGAGAATTCAAGTTTTTCCTTTGTCAGGGACATTTGGCACTTCCTGATGTGCTGCACGGTGCTTGTCAGCAGGGCAGAAATCCGTGGCCATCTGAGTGTCCTACTGAACTGTGCTTAATCCTGTTAGCCTCGCTAATACGACCTACTTCTTCCAGGACTAAGAGTCATCCGGCTTTCATGGGAAACAATCATGAAACTAAATCTGCTTCCAGCATGTAGGACTCCTGAAAGAAGAGTCACTTACTGACAAGCCTGGACTCAATACCAGAGAGGCAGCAGGACTGATAAGTTTGTACCAGAGAGCAGCTCGGCAGGTTAGAAGACTTTTCACTGGACATTATTACCAAGTTTGAAGGGCCTAGGGAGCAGTGAGAATTTGGGGGCATCAAACTGATAACTTATCTGGAAAGGTCACTGATTGCATCAGGGAAGATGGAGCCCTTACAGCAAAAGGACTTGATGTTCTACAAGAGCTTGGAAAGAGACGTGGGAAAATACTTCACTGCCTGGAGGCCAGGGTCTTTCTGTAGGAGAATTTTCAAATCTTCACTGAAAATAAAATAGCAGGAAGAATTTTAAGGGGAATAACCTTTCCTGTTTTGTGAATGTGCCTTTTCTTTATGTAGTCTTCCTGGCTCCTCACTACCTGAACCCTCCAGATGTGAGGGCTGAGGCAAAGCTCAGACAAGATCACGATTGCTTTTGGTGAACAAAAAGAAGTAGGGGACAGCAAAACAGCATGACAGGTACTCTGTGAGGTGATGCTGACCTTATTTCCTAATGGGCTGAAAAGAGAGAGGCAATAAGCAAATATAAAAGGATAAAAGGAAATTTTGTATTAACTGTCTACTTGATCTCTTCCCAGAGTGAAGGTGAGAACCTTCTTGACAGCTTTCAGGTACCCAGGGTTCTGCTCCTGGGTAAATGTAAATGATGCTTTGTGGAAAAGCCACTCAATTCTGCAGTTTGAATTTGGCTAATTAGAGGAGGACTATTTCTTAACGTATGGCCCTTCCCATGAGAGGGACACGCTCAGAAACTGGTACAGCAGGGCAAATGTAGGTGCCAGGTACACCCCGAACCTGAGAACCAGAGTCTCCAATGCATGGTTACCTTGTTCCTTAGGAGAAAGGCTTCTATTCTGCACTGCAGTCCAAGCCACAGCCAGGTGGGGACAGAAGGGCAAACTGAGTTGTGCTGCCCAGGCACAAGGAACTTGACATGGATCCAGAACTGAAGCCCAGCGTAAAGCCCAGAGCACTGCAGTGGCAAGCCCCTAACATGCCAAATGTCACAAACTCCTCAGCAATGCACTGAGATGTCACCAAAGTTTCTGTGTGACATTCAGTTGTCATTTCTCTCTGGAGATATGCAGGAGGACACTGTCACAGCCTGCAGGGCCACCAATGTGAGCTATGCAGCGCGTGCAAGACCACAGAAGAGCCTCCCTCGTTATCAGATGCCTGAGAGAATCTTTGTCATCCTGATACTGAGAGCAATAAGGTGATAAATCAATGGAAAGCAAGGCTTGTAGGTTGACAGTGGCTCAAAAAATACCTGGCAGCCCCCAGAGTGTTCATCTCCCCCTCCCATCATCACATCCAGTTTGTTTAGTGCTGTTTGCTTTTCATTTTGGTTTAACCTTCCATTTGCATAGTGGCAAACTGTGAGACCATTCTAAACCAATCTGTTTACCTCTTGCCTCAGCTCCTAAATCCCAAACTGTGAGACATCTTGCAGGGGGAAGAACAAAACATGCTGTCCTGCTTTATTAGGAGACTGTAGGGACCTACAGTGCTCCAGGGAAAGAGAGGCAAAGGCCAGCAGTGGAGGAGGTGGAAGGGCTGGCAGGAGGTTATGGGAAGGCACAGAGACCAGATCCCATCTCTTCTCCCTTGTTTTAGTCAAATCACTCTTTACATGTGTATTGCAGGGCTGTCCTGAGCAGCTCAGTTTGTGTTACAGCAGCTGTGATACAACACTCAAATATCGAGGTGGGTGCTTGGCAGTGATAACACAGCTCGGTGGTGGAAGCCTCTCAGTGGGGAAATGGATCTGTGGAGTGCAATGGCAGGGGAGATAAAAGGTCGAGAATGTTGAACTAGAAATGCTGCTATTGGTATGCAAAAGGATATAAACCAATCCCTTAGTAGGAAAACATGATAAAATAATGTGATTTTCATTGAGCAGAGTAACACAGGGACCTATTTGGAACCTCTCTTCAGCCCTCCCAGATTCAGAAGTATTAGACAAGTAATTTTATTTCCCTGTCACAGCTCATTATGGAAGGACATGCCATGCTCTGCACCCTCGCTGATTCTAAGATTGGTCTTTATCTCATAATGTTCTGTATGTGAAAGTATCCTGATCTTTTATCAGCATTAGACCTAGACAAATAAAGTTAGAGCAATTTCACTGGATGTTATCTCCAGAGAAGGCAGGATTAGGAACAAAAGATCAATGGAAGATGCATTGACAGAGCTGGATGCTGGGCTGTGTCTGAGTGTTTCTCTGAACAAGAGCAACACTTGGCTTCTGTGCTGTTTTCCAGCTGGTTCTGCTCTGCATGGTGACTAATGTTGCACTGATCTGGTGGAGTAGCATCAAGGATCGTATGAAAATAGTCCTTCGAGTACAGTTTGCTACCAATCAAGTTGCAAATGGGGTGAAAAGCTTGAAAGAAACATTGACTCACCAAGCTGAAGCTGTTTGGGCTTTGCCCAAAACTTCCTTTAAAAACAAAAACTGCTTGAAGAGTCCTTAAATCTTTAATAGGATGCCCCAAACTAAGAAAGGGTACAGAGAGATAGAGGCTCTGCTATAGCAGGATTTCTGGTGTGTGTATCATTGCTGCCCAGCAGCCAGATGTGGGTCTGCTCCTTCAGAGGCTGCCCCTGTGCTGCCTCTCCCACCCCGCTCTGGGTCAGTGATGCTGCCCAGGGCCTCGGATGCTGCTGTCAGGGACTGTGGTGAGATAAGTGTGGTGACTCACTCCTCTGCTCTGTTCAAGAAGGGTGTAAATATTGTACAGCTTCTCTTGATTCTGAAAGAAAAAAAAAGGAGAGTTTTTAGGGTTTCTGAGCACAGCACGTGGCAGAGCCACAGGCAGACTGCATTACATCCCTGTGAACTCGCAGATTCTCTTCTTTTTTATGGGAGATATTTTTCATTTCTTTCACCGAGTCAGGGGAGATTCATCTTCCTATCCACCTCTCATTCAGTCCTCCTCCCATTCTGTCCTCCACAAAAATGTTTCACTAGAACTTTTCTGATGGTGCCAAAACCTGATAAAATACAGCACTATCAAAATATGAATCAGTCACAATGCACTTCACTCCTGGTGAGGTGACACAGATTAAAAAACAGGCTGGGGAATTCCTGACGGATTTTCTGGAGCCTCATCTTCTTTTACTGTTATGCAGAAAACAAAGAACATTTTTATTTGTGGAATGTATCAACTTGCTTAAAACAATACAAGCAAATGAAAACACAGCCCTGCCTCCTTTTTTTAGCAAGTTTGCAAACCAGCATGGTCTAGCCATTTATCCAAGAAAATTCTGAGGAATCTGAAACCCTTTCCCTTGGCAGCAGGACAGAGGACTGAATTAAATGGGAAAGCCAGCTCTTGACAGCAGAGAAGTTCCCTTCTGGTATGAGACATAAAGATTCACATCCTCAGCTGTTAAAACAGAGATTTATACTGCACCAGGAAATGTCTCTTTCTTTCTCAGGTTGACTCCAAGAGTGAAGATGAAACAAAATAGGAACCAAGATACAAATGGAGTTATTTAAGCACTGACCTATGACCGATTCGGACAAGTGAACTCTTGTCACCAAATGTCTTGCTTGTTTGAAGGTGCCACATGCCAGTGAAAGGCCACTGGCTTTGGACTGGAGCTGTTTGTAACCAGAGGCACAAGAAGCCACCCTAGAGACTCTGGGCACCCCTAAACCAGGGCCCTTGGCCTCCTCCTGCAGGTGTCAGAGGGGCACAGGCGGGCAGGCGGGAGCCGTTCTCACTGACAGGGAATAGCCCTGAGCCTGTGCAGTCCGGCAGGACAGGCTGACAGAGGCAGTCACTGTGCAGGGAAGTCTCTGCAGGAGCCCGGGGCAGTAAGGTCAGCCAGGGACTGGGGCCATCCCCACCACCCACACCTCACTGGGGGAACGGGGCTGGCGTGTCTGAACAGCGCCGGGAGCGGGAGGTGTGGGGCTCCACCTCAGCATCACTTGCAGTCCCCCCTCCTCTCCGAAATCTCGCTCATGGATGACCCAGCGGATGGCAGTCGTCAGGCCAGGGATCCTTATTCACGCCTGTGCAGTTAAAATCTGATTGATTTCCATCTGGTGACTTCAGAAGCAGTTGCCATACCCAGATTGCCTCAGGTCATATATTTTGTCTATTTATATCCTTGCAAAGGAGAAATAAATACAGGTAGATGACACGGGAAAGTGCCCTGAACCAAGCAGAAAGCTTTAGTGATAGCAGTTTTATCATGTCTAATGACAAACTTAATATTGCAGAAAATGCTAAAAGCGAGAAGAAATGAAAACAATTTGTATCTCTGTGGCTGAGCTGTAAACTGCGACACCAGGGCAGTTCTATCCAGAGAAAGAAAACCCACCCCGCTCAGTGGTTTCTATTACACTCAACAGTTAAAAAATGATGCTGGTGGGTAAATCTTGCTGTAGACAGAATAAAGCATGGCCCAGCTGCAGAGCAGAGCTTGTTTCCCCGTCTGTGTGTGCACAGCGTGCACTCTCTGTAATGAAGGATAATTGTGTCAGTACATAATTAGAGATAAAAAAGCGGGCGGGTGAGATGCCAGTGATGAGATCAGCATGGCAATCCTCCTAAAGAGATAGATATCTACTTGCCACGTGGTTTGGGGCCAGGTCTGGCACTAGGGTCAAGGAACTACATCTCTATCTAGGCTGTTGCACGACCCTGAGGAGAACATTTAACTTTTCCTTGTCCCATTTCCCACGTGGTGCAAATGAGAGCTGATTGTTCAGATGAGTGTCACCTCTCCACAGAAGACCATGAAAAATTCAGGCAATATTTGAATCATTTAAAGGTTCTTTCCAAGATGCACTGGAGCAAAGTATACAGAGCAGTTCAAAGGCTGGAAGATTTGCAAAAAGAGTGTAAAGGGATTATTTATGACTTAGCTAAGCATTGATTAATGGGCAGTGTGTATGGAGGGAGCCAGGATCCGTGTCTACATGGAAGGAGGGAATGGGCAGTAGTGAAAGCATCAGTTATACTCTCATAGGTCCAGCTGTTGACACAATGGCTGGGAGAAGTCTAAGCTGTTCTGGAAGTTGTGGTACTGAACATGAGACCTTATTCTAGAGACATAGTGGAAGAAGGGATTAAGGTAGGGAGAGAGATTTGGGAAGAAAAGGGGTTTTCAGAAGAGGATAAGGCAGGAGAAAGGAGGATTGCAAAAGGGGAAAGGAGCCAGTAAGAGTAAGACAGCAGGGTCAGAGTTGGTAGAGGCTCTCCCTGGGCATCAAGGACAGCAGAAATCTCTTCAGCCATGTCTAGAAGGTGGTGGGACCTCAGAAGTGAGACCCCAGCATGGCTGAGATGCTCCCTCCTCTCCCTCCTCCGTAACTGAAATGAGTGTTAAACACTTGGTCTGGGCAGCACCTGGATCTAAACTCCAATATCCTGTTGGAAATGTGCCAGGTAAGGGCCATTAGTGTTAGAGCCCCAGATAAAGGGCCGTTTTTAGAGTGCAGGTGGTCTCATGGTCAGTGCCATCAGGAGGAGGGGCCCGAGGAAGCCCTGATGAGCAGCCTTGCTCTGGCCTGTGAGGAGCTCGCTCGGCCGTGCAGCCGAGAGAGCAGGGGCATTGTTAAAACCACTCCTTTGTGGGACATTGCTTTTTTTAAAGGCCATTCATATAGTGCTGGGACAAGAATGGGAAATGCCTTGTCCGGGCTTCCTGTTGTCGCAGTGAGAAATGATCCCATGTCCTCCCGCACGGGCGCTGGCCGGGGCCCAGGACGCTCTGACCACGAGCGGGGCTGGGGCTGCTCCTCCTGCCCGTGGGCACCGTGCCTCCTCCTCCAGCTCATACTTTATTTTTAATTCAGCTACTCAGAGGGATGGAGAGAGGAAGAGGCGGGTGCTGCTGCCCTGGGTTGAAGTCCAAAGAGCATTGTTTTCTCATTATGAGCATTGTGTTGCCATCATGGATAATTATAATCTTACATCTCGTTTCATTTTTTTTTGAAAACCACACAAAAGCGCTGCAGCCAGAAACTTCTTGGTGACAACCCAGGAGATGTCTGTTGTTCTTCCTGACTGTATTTTATCTTATGGGGATTTGAGGGTATTGCTGTGGAAATGCCAGATATTAAAACCTCATTATACTTCTGTTTGCAAAACAGATCTTAATCTCTCGCCATCCTAAACAATTACCCTGGCAGGCAAATTCTGGAAAAATTAACAGCCAAAAAGGATGAAAAATCTTTTCTTTTTTCTTTGTTGAAACAGCAAAATCTGCATGCAAATTCACTTAATCAGCCAAAACGCCCTGCTAAAGCAGCCCTATTCCCAAGGAGGCACTTTTCCAATTTTCTAAAGTGGAGCTACTTGTGTTTCCTAAACCTTGTTCCAACTATAGCTATAATATAAAGTTCAATGTTTTTCTGCAACCTGTCCCAGCATATGGAGCTCTGCTACGAAGCAGAGGGATGCACTCCATCCTTGCCCTCATCCCCTTTCCCCTGTAACTCACACGAGAAGTGGGAAGTGCAGAGCCCCACTGGCCCCGGGTGGTCAGCACTGCAGATCCAGCACAACCCATCTTGGCACTGAGGGTCAGCAAGGCAGCACTGGCGATTTCTGGTATCTCCTTATCCAACAGAAAAAAATCTCATGCACTTTTGCTGAGTCTCCTGAGTGATTCCCAATGTGGTAGGACTGCCATGGATTTGCTGGAAAATAAGTAGCATCTATAGAATTGTCTTGCTTTCATGGGGATTCCAGTCCTGGAACTCTTGTCCTTGTGTTTGACTGAATTCCCTGTGGTCTCTGAATACCCCTTGGGGTCTCAGTTACATCAGCCACTGGTCTCCTAATTGTCAGTTCAGGCTGTGCTTGAAGCAAAATCACTCTCATGAGGTTCAGGGGGTATTGCTTTTATGGCAGCCATTTCACTAAGTGATGAGTATTATTTGAACGCTTACTTGCCTTGGAGAAGATTAATCTCTTTTGCTGTTCCCCTCCCTGTAGAGAGCAGTCATTCCTCGACTCTGGAGATCTGACTTCTAAAAAGCTCGAAGTGAATGGTCTGTGTGCTGCTGCTCCGAGCCAGTGCTCGGGCATCAGACAATTCCTGAGATTACAGCAGAGTCCCCGCCGGGTCACCTCATCCAGCGGCTCTGAAAGGGCCGTGAGTCAGTCACGATGCACAGGCTGCTGCCGAAGGATGATCCCAACGAGCCCCGAGTGCAGGGCTGCCCGGCTCTGTCCGTACGTCTGTCTGCTCACAGCCCCTCCCTGAGGGCTCAGGCAGAGCCTGTGACCCCCCAGCAGCACCCCTTTTCTGGGTGGCTCCCTGGGGAGCCCGGGGTGCCCTGCACCCCCCGAGGGGAGGGCACGCTGCTCTCACAGCCCCGAGCCCATCCAGGCAGGAGGATTCTGCAATAAATTACACACACATGATAAAGCTTCTGGAACACCTGAAAATTAAGAGTACAGGACCCCGTGTAGGTCTATGAGATGGAGCAGGGGCGAGTGCATGGCTTGGGCTGGCTTTGGTTTGGCCACGTTTTAAGACTGCTGACGAGATGACAGAGGGGCGGTGATGTAACTCTCCTCTGCAAGACTCCTCTCGCCCTGCCCAGCCAGCAGTTCAGCACGGCACCGGCTCCAAGGAGTCAGGAAATTTCTGAGATCACTGCTCTCCTTTAGGGGCTGTAACTATTTAAATATGCCGAAAGATAAATGGACATTATGAATTGTGTAACTTTGTTTCATGTCTCAGCTCCCGGTGGCCAATATATTTATTTATTTATTTATTTACTTACTTACTTACTTCGAGGAAGTTTAGTACCTGGATGGGAAGCCGGGGGCAGGTGTGAGTGTTCCAAGCACAGAGCCAGGAGCTCTGTGGCTGCTGAGTGCTCCAGGAGGAGGCCGGCACAGGGAGCTGGATACAGGGAACTGGGTGCTGGGCTCTGGGAGCANAGGGAGCTGCGCTCAGGTACCTCCCCGCCCCGCTCTGAGCCCCGGGCGCTGCTCAGGGCAGCGATTTAATGCTAATTTGAGCTGATGGCCGTGATTTCCAAAGCACTCAGTGTTATTGTGCACACCTTTTCAATCTTCTCCCTTGGTTCAATACACAGGCTGCGGTTTCCATTGGCTCCCAGCTAATCCCGCCGTCCCTGGAGGGGCAGGCTGGGCTCAGGAGGCTGGACAAGGACCAGGAGCCAGACCCGGGCCGGGGCAGCTCATCCATCCCTTCCCTCCACTCTCCCCTGCACCCTGACCTCCTCCCTGCCTCAGCTGAGATTCTATTCCCTTTAGCAGGTGTTAAACAGAGGTTTTATGTGAAATATCAGCATGAAGGTCCCTGAAAATTTTTTCTTCCCAGGAAGCAACACATCCACTGGCTATCCCAGGAACGTCTGCTCTAGAAGAGTTTACAGTGACATTAGTCATTCAGGATCTGCTTTGGTTTTCTTATTCCATTAGAAAGACACAGCTGTACAGCCGCACAATGAAAAATAACCAAAAAAACCCAAACCCAATTAGGATCATGAGGTGCTCCATTTGAATTTGGAATATTGCTTTAGATACACTCCACAGGGACAGAGGCACCAAAGATAAAGAGATCATGCAGCACCTAAAGGCAAACACACTGGAGAGTGTTTCTGGTGAGAAAGTGCCTGCTGAGGCCTTTCACACCTCTCTAAAGGCAAAGGGATCTCCCCCGAGGTGACCGAACCGCCCTGTGCTCAGTCTCTCCCGGTGCCGCTGGCTCGGGAGCCCAGCAGCCGCTGCCGCAGCATTCCCGGGACAGACCCAGCTCCCCTCCGACTGCCGCGGCCTGCCAGGCACAGACCTCGCTGAGATGATCTGAAGGGATTTTCTGGGCTGCTGTGTCCGTGAGGAATCGGCTTTCATCAAAACATCACGATAACCCCGTTCCCTTAAACCCGCTCCCGATGACTGTGGGTAACAGCGGCCCTGACACAGTGAGCTGCTCCCCGGTGCCAGAGCTCCTCTCTCCCCCTTCCTCTGGGACAGGAGCAGCTCCCTCCTTCCCCCCAGAGCTGTGCCAGTGCTGAGCTGCCAAGCCCCAGGCAGAGCCAATCCCTGCCCTCCCCAGACCCCCACCCGAAAAACTGCAATTCTGCGGAGATTTTTCCATGGTGGGAACACTGATGCAGGAAGGGGGACCTCCTCAGACCTGCTGAATGCATCTTAAACCTGCGAATCCCGCTTCGATGTTAGACAGATACGAGCACACAGAGGGGCCGTCTCTCCTCCCACTTCTGGAGAAAAGGAAGTTTCATTGTTTTGCCCACAGGCGATGGCGCTGACACAAACATTAATGTGCACAATGACAAATACTCTGTATCTGAGCACATTCATACTTCAAGAGACACCAAGAGGGATTTAAGCACATCTGAGTGCTCAGCAGGAATGGGAAGGACAGAAGATTGTGCTTAAAACTTTGCAGCCTTGCCTTAACAAGAATTTCTGACAATTAGAGTCAGCCTGCAAGGAGCTCCTGCCAGGTATTGTATGTGAGTCCCCTTTGCTGCAGGAGGATTTTAGCCAAAAAAAGTCCCTTTATATCAAGTGAGTGGATGCCATCAGTCCGAGCAGAAGGATGCAGCACGGCGCAGGCACAGGAGCGAGTAAACCGCGGTCCGCCTTGGTGGCAGCTAAAAACAGCTAAAGCTGTAAGTAAAGGCTGCGGGTCCGAGGGGAGCTCTGGGGCTGAAAAGGTGACTTTAGTGTGGGAAGGGCGCCGGGGGGAGGGCAGCTGCTCTGCAAAGCCCCGAGCCAGGATGGATGGGAGATGTCTGCTTAACAGCCCACATTCCTGGGCTCTGCCAGCTCTCCCTAATCTCCCGATCTTAACAACACCCAGCTATTTGTCCCTAAAGTGGGCTGGCAGGGCACAGAAAAGGCCTCTCAGGTACACAGGTTCCTGCGGCGCTGCCAATTCTCTATTATTATATGAGGCATTTTGCAATATTTTGTGCAATTGATTGCTTTTTTTTTTTTTTTAAGCTTCACACGCTGGAATTATGTCAACATGTGACAATTTCAGACCAGATTTTAAATAATTTCTTTTCGTAACCCGCAGCTTGCTCTTTCAGAGGAGGGGAAGGTGATTTGGGCAGCCTTGTGCTTTTAGAGGCAGTACCCGACGAAAGTGCTCCTCATCACGGCCTGAGCTCGGGATCAGCTCTATCAACCCGAGGAGCAACTTCCCTAAAACCCGGGAATCTGAGGGGTGAGGGGGACAGACACGCCACAGCGTCTGACAGCGAGAAGAGGGAAAAAGACCTGTTGTTTCCCTTGCAGGAGGGGTGGGATGGAGGACGGAGAGGCCGAGCCGGAGGAGGATGGGGAGCCAGGGAAGGATGGGGAGCCGGGGAAGGATGGGGAGCCGGGGAAGGATGGGGAGCCAGAGAAGGATGGGGAGCCAGGGCAGGATGGGGGGCCGGGGCAAGATGGGGAGCCGGGGAAGGATGGGGAGCCGGGGAAGGATGGGGAGCCAGGCAAGGATGGGGAGCCAGAGAAGGATGGGGAGCCAGGCAAGGATGGGGAGCCAGCCCGGGCTGTGCAGGCGGCCCAGGGGCTCCTGGGCTGGGCAGAGCCCTCCCGAGCAAAACGCGTCCCCCCCCCTCGAAAGGGCAGCAGCCCGGTTATTTTGTCATGTGCAGAGTGAGTGTGGCGGTGAGCGTGGAGTGTAATCTTCCTTACAGAGGCATCGCAACACCCAGAGAAAGGTATTTGGAAAAACTTCTTTGGCACCATCGCATAGAAACGGCGCTGCCAGCACATCTTTCAGCGTGAGGAGCCGAAGGTGTCACGGCACCGATTGGAACGAGAGAAGTGGACGCAGCAGTTTGAAATAAGATGCGAAATAAGTGTGAGCCAGAGCCTGTGCTAAAGATCTGCTCACAACAGCACATCCCAGGTAACAAGGGACTGCTGTTGGTGCCTGCGGGACCGTGAGGGACCTGTCCCTCTGCCTCACCCGACACAGGCACTAACGATGCCAATCAAGTGCTAACGTGCAGCCCATCCGTTCTGTGCCCCACACAAAAGCCGCTGACCTTCCCTCATTAACAGCTAAGTAAGAGGGGTTGGATGGCCCTACAAGCAACCTGGAGCAGTGATTGATACTCCAGGATTTCTCTCTCTAGTATTTCTCTAAGTCACTCCTCACACAACTCGTTATTTTAACTCCAAAAGGCTTTTCTTTCCTGGAAACTAACACTCTTCAACAGATTCCCGAAGTTAGAGTTGCGTTAGTGTTTAATAACCTTTGAGGGTAAACTGAATTCCCCCTCTTAAAGCAGCAGGGAGAATTTAAACTGATGGTTTCTATTAAAGGAAAACGTTCCCTGTGAAATTTTGCCGATGCGTTCGGCGGAGTGCGCGAGTCACATTTATGGTTAGCTATTCATGTTTTCACTTTGAAGTGTCGGGTGATGGTGTGGTAAATCCCGCAGCGCTGGGAAGCGTTTATTTTGGAGGCAGAGTTATTTCTTGGAATTTCTAAATATATTTTGGGTCGATCTTAAAATAATTAACCCGCCCTGGAAGGTCAGTAGGGGGAAGCCTGCGGGGAAGCGCGGCTCCCCTTCTCCTGCCCTGGAGGTGGGAGTTAAGCGAAAGGAAGGAGGAACTGTTGCTTAGCCTGAAGTTACAAGAAATCATTTCAAAATCACCAAACTCTTTTCTCAGGCAGCGTTCGGCTTCAGGGACACGCGCTCCCTGCAAACATTCCTTGGGACCGGGGGAAGCGCTGGGAAGCGGCTGTGAGCCGGGCTGGGACACGGGGTGGCCGCGGGCAGCGGCGGGCAGGGGACAGCAGGGGACAATAGCGACGGACAAGGGACAGCAGCGATGGACGGGGACAATAGCAAGGGACAGGAGCGACGGGCAGGGGACAGCAGGGGACAGCAGAGACAGACAGGAACTGGCAGCAGCGGGCAGGGGACAACAGGGACACTAGAGGACAGCAGTGATGGGCAGGGGACAGCAGGGGACAGCAGCGGGCTGCAGGGGACAACAGGGACAGTAGGGGACAGCAGTGACGGGCAGGGGACAGTAGCGGCGGGCAGGGGACAGCAGAGGGCAGCCAGTTCCCCGTCATTCATCCACCTTCCCAGACTTCTTCCCATGGGTTGCGTGCGCAACAGTTGGCATTCCCAGCCTTTCCTTCCCTCGCTTGCCACTGAGTGCTCCGGGCCCCGGGAGAGCTCAGCTCAACCGTGGTGTTACCCATCCAGAAATCCGCCTCTGAGCACTGAAAAACAATCGGCAATTTCCAAACTGGCGGAATAATACTTTATTGCGGGTTCCCCCGGAGTGCTGCGGGTCCCGGTGGGAGCCCAGCAGCACCGCGGCTGCTCGGCCGCCCGGCCGCAGGCGGGCCCAGGGGTGCCACACTCCCCGCGGTCACGGCTGTGTCCTGGGGAGCACCGAGGAGGTGCAACTTAACGATTCACACCGGCACATGTCTGCTTTGGCTTCATCTCCCTTAGAGCTGAAAGTGTCTCCGCATCCAGATTGTCAGTCCAGGCCAGAGGTACTGGGCAGGCTACGAGACACGTGGTCAGGAAGGCCGGTGCGCCCGGCCCCAGGTGTGCCGAGCCCCAGATGTGCCAGCTGTGCCCAGCCCCAGCTGTGCCCAGCCCCACCTGTGCCCAGCCCCAGCTGTGCCAGCTATGCCGAGCCTCGTGTGGCCAGCCCCAGGTGTGCCAGATGTGCCCAGCCCCAGGTGTGCCAGGTGTGCCCAGCCCCAGCTGTGCCCAGCCCCAAGTGTGCCAGCCGTGCTCCTGCAACACAGAGCAGGGGTCCGGGCTGGCAGCAGTGTCCTGCCCATGGCTGGGCTGCAGGGACACAGCCCGGGGAGCCTCTGCCCTCACCCAGCCTGGGGCTGGCACCAGAGCACTCCCTGGTTGTTATATAGGCCAAGCAATCTCTGAGCATCGTGTCTCACACCAGACCTTCCTGTGCAGGAGACTTTATTTATAGCTATAGACACGGGTACAGAGATACAGACTGCGGCTTCCACGGGGAGTGGTTGTTCCTCATCAGACCCTTGGACCCAATTTCCTTTGGGATGTGTCATCTTAAAGCGTTGCCAGAGACTGATGGATTGTATCCAGATAGAAGGTGACAAGCACTATACAACCAAATTATAAAATGAATGAAGTCAGTCATTATTTGAAAGAAAAAATGCGTCTCCCAGAGCTCATAATTTATTAAAATCTGAAATCAGGAGCTGAATATTTATAATTTACTTTTGTTCCTCTTTCTGGAGCTCTCTAGACAGACATTTTGTTCAGTTGGCCTAAAAAATTAGATCTGCATTCAGAATGAAGAAATCTGAAGTGCTCTCACAGATTTATTTCCTTCTGGAAGATATTAAGAGTTTTGCCCATGGTTTTTCCAGTTAATGAGCCTTCTGGCCTGTAGTGACTTTGGGCATGGTTTTCGACAACATTGTCCAAAGCACAGCTCATGATGTCATGCCATGGCTGTTTTCAATTGCAGTGGTAGAAAGAGTAATTATTTCTAGATTGTCACCTGAATTGGCATCTGCCTAAAAAATGGGTTTATTTGTTTTAAAATCTCTTTCAGGAGTTCTTTTCCCAAATCACAAGGAGTAATTCAACACCCACATATATATAGAAACAGATCACCCACAATCACAAGCACATCTGGGCTTATTATTAAAGGCTGCTTATTCAAATTATGCTCACAAGTAGTCCCATAAGGAAATGGACTCAAACTAAATCCAGGTAAGGTAGCTACAGCAATTCAAACTTCTTGTCTTTGTGCTACCTTAAAGCTTAAACACTAGCAAATCCCCTCCAAAGTCAGCTTGTATCCAGGGGTGGGCAGCAGCTTTATTCCTTCCATCCCAGTGAAATCCCTACTGAGGAATGAAGCAGATTACATTGAATCCATGGACTTTATCCTCACATTCAAAATTAATGGGCATATACCTTTACATGGAGCAAAATGAACCACATGCTAATTTTTAGGAAGTGTTTTTAAACCCTGGGTTGAGGGGTTCTCCTGTGCATCCACGAGGTGAGACACACACAGCCCTGGCTCTGCAAAGGAAGAGCACAATTCAAAAGGTGAGGAGGAAGTTTTAATAAAACTGGTATGGTGTGGGGCAAAGGGCCAAATCAGTAGGAACTCATCTCCTCAGCATAGGCTGGTGCTTGGAGCAGGTCCTACAGAGGTTCTTTAACAGCAAATATTTTGTGCCTTTAGGTGCTTGTCAAAGCCTCCTGACACAGCTGGGAAGTTTAAACCAGAATTCTCTATAAAGGCACCTGCTCAGGAGGAAAAATAGCAGCAAAAGTGACAGCTGAACCAGTCCCTCTCTGCACTGCTGCAGCTCGGGAATTCTAGTGCAGACATCAGAAAAAAGCTGTTCTATTTACACAGACAGAAGGTCAAAGCCCTGGCTGGAGCTGTGTCTGGTGCCCTCAGGGACAGGGCATCAGGGAGGGCATCAGCCCTGAAGGCAGGGGTGCCAGAGGGACAGGCAAGCACAGCAGGATCCTGGCTCTGGAGCGAGATCCAGTGCCCAGTTTCCTCACTGCTGGACATGTTTGTTTGGCAGGGTTTAGTGTTCTGTGGCAGCTCAGAGTTGTCCACGGGCTGACCTTGCAGCTGGACATGTGAGAGTACAGGGGTACAGAGAGAGGCCCGACAAAACACATACAAGGACTGCGCTCCTTCTCTGGGATGATGATACCTCCAGTGGCAAGCTCTTCATCCTGGTGGAGACACACTTGAAGTATTCTCTCCCTGCTGTTGCTGACTTTGACAGATTTTTCTCTGCTTAAATAATATTTTCAAGTCAGAAGACAGTGCTAGGAATATCTGCTTAGCACTCAACAGCAAACTTCTACCCCTGAGTTTTACACAAGGAAGCATGAACTGCCCAGAAATGTGGAGGACCCACACATATGCTTCAGGGTAACTGGATTTTCCTCCCAGCACTAAAATGCTCATTTGTCCGTGGGTTATTCAGCAGGGAGGCAGCCAGGGGCTCGCCATAGGCTCCCTGCAGCCTCTGCAATTATACACCAGAGCAGGGCTGTGCAATTACACAGCCTCTGCCATTCAAATGCCGCAAATCATTTTGCAAGCACTCATTAAATAACTTGCACAACAACCTTGCTGATAAAGTACACATGCTAATCATGTCTGAGCATCACAGGCTGAGGCACAGAAGATTCAAGGACTTGCTCAGGGTCACACTTTGAGGATCAATAGGAGCACTGGTGACTTCCCTCTCATTACCCAATGTCAGTTCTTATATGCAACATCCTCCATTTGGATTTTAAATACAGATGACTGATGCCATCTTTCTATTCGTGTTGGAAGGAATCCATGTGTCAAATCTGAGTGTAAAAATATCATATTTTGATACAAACATATGCCATAAAAGGAGATCATGCTAGTAGAGCTTGCAAATTCATAGCTCTTTAAGTCCTGAAGCATCTCAAAGAGCTCTTCCTGAGTATTTATGTGATTTTCACTTTACCACCTCTCAAGTGGAATATAACATTCCCTTAATAGCACACAGCAATACCCAGCATAGAAAGTGAAGAATCACATCCAAGGAGAGGTCTGAAAATGAGGAGGGATTTAAACCCAGAAATAAGGTAGTGCTTCAACAAAAAAGCTTGATCGAGAATTCCAATTTATTTTCCCTGCTTGCCTGGAACACTATTATGAAAATCTGCCTGGTTTTTGGCATATGACAGAGAAGAGGATTTCAGCCACAAAGTTTTAGACCAGGGGAGTGTCAAGTGTGCTGAAGGGCAGGGTCCCCACACTCACACCCTGGTAACACAGCACCCTTCTGCATCATCAAATTGCACTCACTCCTGGGTCAAACAGAAGGAAAAAGCTACTTGCAGTCTGGTTTGCTGAAAATGATCCCATGGTATATAACTTCCCAACAGCTTGGTTTTTATTTATAAAGGAGCAGATCAGCATTATTATTATTGGACATGGATGGAGCCTTGGACTTAGGAAGTCAATAAACCCCTGCTGTGGGAGTGTGCACCAGGCAAGAGCTGCTCTGTACTTGCCTCACTGCTGAAGATGGTTGCCAGCCTCGTTGGCCCTGTTCCTGCAGGCTTTGTAGCAGGAATTTGGGGAATTCCCGAGTCAGAAGCGTCCAGACCACTGTGATGCTGGTGATGAATCCATTAATTTCTTTAATCCCTTTATTTTGTTTCTCTTATATTCCTGATGAGATCCCTGGCTGTTTCCATCTCCCCTGAATGCTCAGGTGCAGGCTTTCCCAGGTGCAGCATTCCTGCCTGAAGGGCTGCAGTGGCACTTGTGCCACGTTCACTGTCCCAGCTTCTGTCCCCCAGGGACGCCATGGAATTCCAACACTGCCTTTGTATGGGGTGTAGGGGTGAAGGATATGGACACAGAGGTGATGGGGGGATCAGGTAAGGTGAGAGAGAACATCTGCAGGGAGCACCTGGAGATCCAAATGCTCTGCAGCTGCCGGCCTTGCGCTGAGCTCATATCAGTGCTCCCAAATCTATGTGAGAGAGGGAATGTGAGTTCAGAGCTGGTTCAAAAGCAGTGCAGAAACAACCCCTGCTGTCAGTGACAGTAAGGAGCCATTTACTGTAACCTACACAACTTGCACCCCCTAAAGCAAGGACACAGCCCTGCCCAGAGCAGGGGTGAGGGGTGGCCCCATCACAGCCAGAGCTGAGCCCTCTGTCCGTGCCCGAGGCTCTGCAGGGAACACTCACAGCCTCTGCCATCCCTTCTCCCCCTCTGCTGTCCTTTCCCAATGTTTTTGATACCCTCTCTTCCTGGCCTTTCTGATGAGCAGCCCCTTCCACGGACAGGCTTTAGGGGTGGAGAGCAGCTGCCTATGGACAGAGATCTTCCCCCTTGCAGCTTCTCCTGCCATGGCTGTTCCTGCCATTCGAGGGCTTGGTGTGTTCCCTGCTCCAGGAGTGCAACACAGGAGGAGCAGGCACCAGTGCTCCCTTCTCCCTCCCACACAGCCTCCGTGTAAATGGGGAGTTTCTGTTCTATTTTTTAATCTGGTGTCCTCCTGTGAAAGCCACTGGGAGTAGAAATTCAGGAAACCAAGTTTTAAATGTTTGGATGTTCAGATCCTGTTAATCAAGGCTGGAGTTTCTTAATGAAGGAAAAAGAGCAGCACTTTCATTTCGTTTTCATGTCTTTGCAGAGAAGAGGGCTCCAGAAATTAACTGATAATTTCATTAAATTATTTTCCATCGAAATACACCCAGATTAGTGTGATAACTCAGCTAATGGCATCTCTAATTATTTGATTACACATGCTGAACTGTGGATCTATGAATATTAAATATATTAGACACTAATATAGAGTCAAGGGATAATCCAACTGTCATGAATTTAGATAAAACAGTTGTAAAAAACATATGTGCAGAATTAAGCCCCCCAAATGAAAACCAGCAGTACATCCCTTCCCAAATCTAACTCAGTGTGATGCTTCTAGGCTATTTAGAGAAACATACTGCTTTATAGAACAGAATAATTACCTTTTCCCCCCAAAATATTTGAACATCTGTGCACTGACACACACCTTCTCCTTCATCCTTATCCCCAACATCCCTTGAACTGCCAGCTGTGGCACAACAAGAGCCAAGACACTGAGCCTGCTCCAGACAAGAAAATCTAGACATTTCCTATACCATATGTATTTTTACAATGTTTCCATTGATTCAGAGGGAAGGACCTGGCACAGTGACCTTTAAATGACAGAAATAAATACAAATGCAGCTTTTGAAAGGGATATATGATGATATATGATGATGACTCTCCCCAAAATGGAGAAAACGTTATGTAGAAAACATGATGTCCCATGTGGACTAGAACAATTCAGTTTTGAAAAAACCTAACAGAACAACAAAAGAGGTGGCAGCAGGAAAGTAGGACTTCAGAGGAAGAATAGTAAGAATTCCTGTGAAGAAGGGAAATGTATCAAATAACTGATTTCATTGCTGTGCTCTGTGACAACTATCGGGTTTTGGGTACAGGAAAACCCCAGACCTAAAAATACTTTATAAAATATCCAACAAGACCCAACTGCTGCCCCTGAAAAGACATCACAGGTACCTTGCAGCCAGGTAGAAGAACTCACTGTACTCACTGTAAACACAAAGCAAAGGCACCAAAACTGCTCTGCTCCGAGTGGGCAAGTTCAGTTTCTTCAAACCTCTGGCAAAGCTGAGGCAGCAAAGGAAACCAACCCAATGCTCCAAACGATGGCACAGCCCAGGAATCCCCAGCCTGAGCAGATCCCACAGGCTCTCGTGCACCCAGCATCCAGCACCCACCTGCAGACAGGACCCTCTGGTCGGCAGGAAGGTACTTTATTCCAAATAAACAACCTGGAACGATGGCAGCGATCACCCCTGGGCTGGCAGAGCTCCAGCTGACACAGCCTGCCAAAGCCAGTGTGTGCCAAGGGGGGCACAGGGAATTTAAAACAAATTTCAGCTGAGTTTTAGAATGCCTTATTTGTCCTACAAGTTGTACTGGGGTTATTTATGATTTTTCCTCACCATTTCAGCAGATATTTTTACCTCAGGGAAGGCCAATGTTTAAAAACTCTCATTGCCTTATCTTATTCCTTCTTCTTTCCTCCCAAAAGACAACCTAAAGGTGAAGGAATTGGCAGCTAATATTTCACCTGCAGAAGAGAACAATGACTTAGAACACAGGATTTAGCTGCTATTGCTTGATGACTTTATATTGATTCATGTCTGCTCTGTCACTGTAACGTGTCTCAGCACCTCTGCGCTGCGTGAGGCCAATGACCAGCTTGGGGAACCAATTTGACTGAAAACCAGTACTTTTACAAACACAGTAAGATGAAAAAAATGCCTTCAATCTGATCTGTTTTGGCGTGTGATGGGCAATTGGGAATGCTGACATAACAGAAATGGAGGAAAAATTCTGGCTGAGGACCTTTTGGTGAGTGCCTGTACTTTGTCCTCACTTGGCTGACACTGCCCACAATGAAATGGGGTGAGCTGGAGCAAAAGTAGGCAGAGACAACCCAAAATGCTTTGATCTGCAAGGCCAGAACCAGAACTTCAGATCTGGAGTAAAAGGCAAAGAAAATGCAGAAAAACCCCAGTTTTTAAAGAAAGCATATCCCATTTCCATGTTTATTGGATTTTAGGGTTTGTTTCTGTCTGTTCCCAGGAGTAAAATATAGGAAGAGTTACAGCACATTTGTTGACAACAACTGGCTATAGCAATGGGGGGAGAAAAATATGCTTTGGAGTAAGTGCTTCAGCATCCTCATAAATCTGCACTGGAATAGACCCTGGCCATTGTATTTCTGAGGCTGTTACAACAGAGCACAGCATGGTGGTTGCTCTCACCATGGCAACCCAGAAAACTGCCCCATCACAGAAGGCTTGCACTCTGCAACTCCCATCTCTCCCTGTCCTTGCTTCTCAAAGGAGGCTGATACATTCAGGACTTGAAGTAGCACTCGAAGCCCGAGCCCCAGCTCCAGTGCCACTTAAAGTCTCCTGCACTCCATCCAACAGCAGTGACTGGGAACATTAGCAACAGCTCTCTTATGTTGCAGAGAGCTATTGAAAAATGGGGTCAAACCTGGGAAAGAGTATTTTGAATTTCTTCAATACACAGCAAACTTTTGGGGCCCAGCACTTGCTCTTTATGGAGAGTATTGGAGAGGTTTAATGACCTGAGCTGAAGTTTTGGTTGTGTTCTTCACAACTTTGCCCTCTACCACCGTACCACCACCCCACCATGAAGAAAGGGGCCCGGATCACAGCCTGAGCCCTGAGGGAAGTGATTTTAGGCCAAGTCACTGGGCTGCACTGGGGGAGCTGGTGCTGGGGCTCACACAGCCCTGCCACCCCCCACTGTCCTGGCTGAGGCTTCTGGCAAACGCCAGCCAGGCAGCCAGAGGTGATAATGTCACATTACATCTACAAACCAGAACTCGTCTGTTAAACCTTGTGTTCTCTAGTATTTTTATTCTGTTTCATTTGAAACATTTTATTAACACTTCATGGCAAAAATTTGCTCTTATGCAGTCTGCCTGGTGAGACAAGGTATTTCATGAAGCACTTCTGGAGTCAGTAGGACATCACCCTCATTCTCCTTGAGCTAGAAAGCCAGTCATTGCAGAAGAGGAACCCCATGCATTATCCACTGAGACTGAACGACTCCACTACCATCCCCATCTCATGATCTGCTTGCTCAGGACAAATTGTTAAGAAGATTTTAAAGAACTGACTCTATGGGGATCCCTGAAGTGCAGGTATTATTCCATACTTTTGATGGAATAGAAATGTATCATCTCCTTTATATAGGTGGAGAATTGAGCAGAGAAGCTAGAGGACCCATTTGGGGAAGTGTTGTGCATCCTACTCCCACACAAACTAAATGAAGACTTCCCTGGCCAGGGTCCCAAGAGATTACTGGTATTCCAATTGGTCTTGAATCCTCCAATAGCTGAGCTGCAGGACTGCAAATATTCTATTTAGCACTTGAAATTCTTTAAACTTGAGCAGTCAGTCATTACATACATTATAACATGGGAGTAGGTGGTTCGGTTTTTTCCTACTCTGATTTGAAGAGTGTGGGGAGAGATGCACTTTTTGAAATAAATAATTTGGTGAAGAACTGAAAGGACATTGAAGTTGGTATCCAAGACCCAATGTCTACCCTCTGTTCATATTAATGCCCACACCTATGCACAATATATCCACTTGCTCTTTTAAAGAAAAAGTTCAAATTAATTTGTCCTTGGGCAAGCAAAATGTTCAGTAGCTTCAGTGGGGGTTCTGCTGAGTCTCAAAGGCTGGATCAGGGAGCTGGCTGTCATGGCTTACTCAGCCATCTAATCCTGCTAAAGTCATTCCCTGCAGAGCTCTGGGGGCACAACTGAATCAGAGCCTCCAGCACTCCTGTTGGTGTGTGTCCAGGCCAGTGTGAGTTAGTCAGCAAGGCTGAGGCAGGCTCAGCTCTAGCACTGATGCGGGTACCAGATAAAGGGAGGGCATTTGTTCTCATTTGCAACAGTATCAGGTATGAAAAGATGCTGCCCTCCAAAGCCAACTCCAGCAGTACAAAACGAGTGTTTGCATGACTGCACCCACCACAGCAAGTAATGAACTCGTGCTCTGCCTATGACCCCATTTCTGGGTTTCAGAAGTGGTGGGTGACTTTACTGGCTGTGTGGAGTTTTGCTGACAGCTCAGAGAGAAAGCCATTGGACTGAGACTTCCTGCCTAGAAACAAACAAGCAAACAAACAAACAACCAACCCACCTCAGCACAGGGTTAGCTTAAGAAACACCCCTGCAATCTGCAATTCCTAAACACTCTACAAAGAGTGATACAGCAAACTACATTTTCTTTCATAGTCTGTGATGCTCTATAAAAAGAGAGCAACTCAGTGTTGTAGTGACTCAGAACTGCCTTTGGGAGCCTGCAGGCAACCTGGAGACCTTTGGCATCCTGCTCCTCCTTCAACTAACACATGACAGTAAGTGGTGAAGCACCTGCCAGCTGCACTAATTTGCAAATATCCCAACATCCCACCACGAGTTCACATGGAGAAATTCTACTTTCATTAAAGTTTTTTAAAACCCCTTGGTTTCCTGTCTCACGAAGGTACTGGAGCAAATAATCTACTCTGCAAGCAAAGGAAACACAACTTAGATGACCCTCACATTGTTTTTTTCCCAACACTTCCTTTTTTTTTATACAGTCGTGTATTGGCAATAAGTGATTAAGATGGTTTTACAGTTAGAATGTGAACTGTAGCAGTTGGACATTATGGGACATTGTTTCTCCTGCAGCCTTGGACATGGCTTGGGATTCAATTTTGGGTAAAAATTTCCATACTGGGCCAGCAGTTCGACTAACCATAAGCATAGCACAAGCTCCCAAACTGAATTCAGCTTGGAGGCCTTTCTTAGTGCTGACAACACTAAGGACTAACAGCTTGTGCACAGGCAAATAGGGTGGTGTTATTACAAGTCATCTGCTCTTCACTGTATAGCATGAAAATGTGTTTTCATTGCTGGTCCTTCACAGCAAAGACCATCTCTTTCATTTGTATGCAGCCCTCAGCAACAGGACCTTGTTGGCAAATCTTGATCCGTGTGCTATGTAGAAACTGTTTTTATTTCTGATGATGCACTAGAGATTTGAATTTTAAGAAAAAAATAAACGAACTGGTTAGAAAAGTTTTATAGACAAGTAAAGTTCTCCTTGCAGAGCAGTTCTTAAGGCATGACGGAAGATTAGGCTGCTCTGAAGTACTGAGCAGGAGGACAACTGCACATTCACCACGTTATCCTGTTATGAAAGAAATACCATTAATTTCAGTGGAACCAAATATGTAGTGAGGTACTACCCAGTAAAATTGAAAACTCTGTCTCCTACTATTTTTGGTAGAGTTTGAACTCACAAATTATCTGTATCCCATAGGAGTCATGTGGTTTTTCCCACAAAAGAAGAGTCTTGCTCCTTGTCTGGATTGTTTAATGATTTTGGTATCAGAGCCCTGACATGAGGCTTGGAGACTCTGTTCTTGCAGAATCAAACTGCTTTCCTTCTCAAACTGAGCTTGGCTTTTGGGGCAAAGTCTCTGGATCACTATTTTAGGCAAAACCAAATTGACCAAGCTTTAATCACAGAGTTTCAAACTGTTTTTATGTGACAGCATTTCGATCACGGCCTTAGAAGTGCTGTTACTAAAATGGTCCCAGGAAATCACAGGAAGGATACAGGTGCTGCTGCAATATACATCTTTTATTTAAGGTTATCAACATTTTAAAATTCAAAACAGCATTCAACTAAGATTTTTGCAGTGCTTACCTAGTTTTGGTTATTCAGAGCAAACCGTTACCTAGGAGCGCATATTGGAAAAGAAATCCTTTAATCCTATTCCCTCACTTTTCTACTTTCCATGACTCAAAACCAGGAGAATATGAGACTCTTACAACCATAAGGACCATCATACTTTGATGGTCTCAACCTTAGTCAATCGGTTTCTGTTTCAGACTGATCAAGTGTTTGCACTAAGGGTGCTCTATCGTCACATTTTTCAGTGGGGAACAGCAGTAACAGCCAGCAGACATAAAAACTCATCTGAGCACATCAGGAGCAGGTTAAACTGTCCTGGTTATGTGATATACAACAGCCAGTGCACGGCTGCTCTCTGTGAGCCAGACTTCTCATAAATACCTGCTGCTTGCTTGCTCAGCCACACTATGTCAGACTTACTCGGGATGAAAAATTTTGTCTGAGAAACATTACAATTTGCACCTGAGTAATCGCCTTCCCTGCTGATCTGCTTTTTTGGAGGACAGCATACTGAGAGTCTGATCCCAAAGGACAAAATGGTGAAGAGAAATGAAAATATTGTCACTCAGACCTGTTTTTTTCCTTTGGTGAAATTAATACCTGCTCCCTTCAGTTCCTCCTCTTAAAATATCATGGAAGTTCTCTTATACAAGTATCCAAATTTGGCTGCAGCACTGTGAGAATATTCCCATGTCTATATTCAGCCATCTACACATTCAGATAACTTAAAATGTTAGTGTTCACTTTGAATAGATTGTATTATCAATAAACCTTTCTCTTCCCCCATTCCATATTTTCATATTAAAAAAAATGTTTTCCCTTATTTATCATTAAATTCAACTCCCAGTAAGAGTCTGCGTAAGGGAATAAAACAAGTCTTCAGAGCCTTCTACAATTAGCATATTCTCATCATGCTCCAGTAATTACCTCCCTTGATACTTCAGTTGGGATGCCACACTGCTCTCATCACTACAGCATTCCCACAGGGGAAATTAAGAGGCAAAACACCAAAATTACTCAGATTCCACATTCACCATGTGCACACCATTGTCCCCCCAGTCTCTGTGAATTTGACTCTGGTCAACAAAACCCTTACCAGCAACCAGGAGCAGCACACTCGTGTTTGTGCCAGGCCACCGATGGTGGGTCAAAAGCACTCAAGTTGTTCTTTATTTCTGGGGAGGAAAGATTCTTTAGTGAATCAGTGCTGCTCAGAGCTTTTAGGAGGTGTCAGGGAGAAGAGTGTTTGGGTGTGTTAAGGGGTTTTGCACACAGTGCTTTTGTTTGTTTTTCTTCTCTCCTTTGCTGCCTCCTCCACAATTTACCTCAAAAAGTCAATCAATATTGTCTTCATTCTCCATTTAATTCTCTTTCTCTACTTGCAGGACTCATTTGGTACATTATTCTTCTAGTCCCAGAAAGTGCGTGGCTCCTTTCCCGAGGCCCCAACACCCTTTTTATCTTCAGGTGGCATAAAGAAGTCTGTAGACCAAGTTAAAGTTCTTTATTCTACCAAAAAATGACATTTTTCTAATTTCAAAACTCAGTATCCTCGTGTTCTCAGCTAAGCCTCTCTCCATTATTATCCCAGAAATCCCCAATGGCCGCTTCACAGAACTGTAAAAATAATTCATACAACAACTCCAACATTATCCACCCCACCTGGTGTAAAGTGCGCAGAAAGGAAAACAACCCTCACAATCCCAGCAGTTTCTATCAGCTGTAGCTACTCCTGAGAATGGTGTGCAGTGAGGTTTGTCTAAATTAAACCAGGAAATTTGCATGCTAAGATTTTAAGGCAGGATTGCCCAGAGACGCATTACAGCTCCCTGTTTGATTTGCACTGAATGGGCACCAGCCATAGCCAAATTTCAGGACGGTCTGCCTGATAAATCATGACTGACACTACATTGTATTGCAGGAATGAACTGTTTATTTCACAGTTGCCAACATTATGAAACTCTTTAGAAATAGTCAGAAAAACAGATGTGTGCTACACAAAGTCCAGGATAGGCATGTCTCCTCCTCCATCAAGCTCCTTGCACTAACTTCTGATCTCAGAGAGCATCTGCAAAGCCCGTGAAAGCTGACAGGAATTTCTGCTAAGTTTCTGATGAGGGAGATGAATTAAAATACTTGATTTATTGGAAAATACTGGAACATAATCCCATCACACATGCCCATGTGGTACTTTACAACATTTAAACAATTTAAGAGTATAAGGAATTAATATTTCCAAGTTGTAGGTACTTTATAAGAAATCCTATTCAATAAGATTTCCTCTTCTGTTCTTTGCTTTTCTTAAACAGTTGCACGGGCGAAAAATCCATGTTGCACCACAATAGGTACTTACTGGCCTTCTGATCGATGGACGATTTACAAAACTACTTTGGCTGAAGTTCATAATCCTAAACAAGACTTGGACAGAGCCTTGCCTAGAAAGGAAGGGAAAATCCATGCCTCTGTGTTTGTGCATTAGTGTTATATATATGAGATACTTATATTAAAAACCAATGCCACAATTTCAGTTTAAGGAGAAATGTACAAAATTATGGGTGCTCTTATCCCTTCTACTCACACGGAGTGCCAAGGCATAACGCACAAGCAGGAGGTCCTTAGTAATTAGTCTCAGTGGTTTAGGAAATATGGTAGCTGCAGCTTTAGTTTTCAGTTGTCCTCAGAGATAAAAAAACTCCAACCCAACAGTTCTAATTATGCCTTCATGCCACCTCTTTCCCCAGTATATATGGCTTAGGCTTGAATTCCTGAATGTTTTAGGAAGTTGTATGAAGATCCAAGTTCAAAAAGGGAACTAGTATGGACTGGATGAAACAGCCTGTGAGAGGAGGAAGCAGCCCATAAAGCCGGCGAGTGTTTCTGCCATGGGGTGGGATGGGCACACCGGGCTGCCAGTGTGTCTATAATCGGTTTAATGATGTGGCAGCCCATCTGCACCCGGCTGACCGCGGGCAGCGCTGGCATCGCAGCCTGGGAACAGCGGATGCAAACCCAGCTGTGGGTGCAGGTGTGCCCGGCCCTCGCTCCACAGCAGCTCGGGGGACGTTTGCTTCGACTGGAAGCATGGCTGGAGCAGCTGGGAAGTGCATTTTCACAGCAGCATAGAGACGAGATCGCGAGGTAAACGAGTGTTCCGAAACGTGCGCAAAGCAGCCGTGACTTCCGTCTGTTTGTTGGGACTGTGCCCGGTACAGCGCAGAATCAAGAAATGCTAAATAATGTGTAGAACAGGCAGAAAAGTGATGCCGTGGGTCTGCACTCTCGGTGCAAACCCCTCAGCCGTCTCTGCCGGGCGCTGGACCCGGGCCCGGCCGTGTCACAGGGCTCGGCCCTCGGGCCCTGCGCGGCCGCCATCTTCCCCCGGGGCCAGGAAGGGAACCGCCTCTCGGGCGGACTCTGTCCCTCAGAGGAGCCGCGGCGGCCGCT
>VZTH01013427.1:157658-458314 GCA_013397815.1 Aleadryas rufinucha
GGCGCTCCCCTCCGCGCTGGGGGCACCGCGCCCGCTGCCCCGGCCGGGCCGCTGCCCGCCCGCCCCGCTCGGCCCCGATCCGGAGCTGCCTCCGGAAGGTGGAACAAAATGGCGAAACCTAACATGGCCGTTCGGAGCGGGTGACTCCAAAATAAACAGCGTGTGTCCTTCCCTCCCTGCAGACCGGGTGTGCCAGCAGCCGGGGCTCTCCCTCTGGGTCCCCTTCCAGAACGCCGCCACTGCGGTCACCAACCTCTACAAAGGTAAGGGGCAGCCCTCCCTGCCGAGCCGGGCCCCACTCTGCCTCCTGCCCCGGCTTACTCATAAGTAGGGCCTGTTAATGTCTCTTATTCACCCTGATAAAATCTAACCCGAGACTGCTTCCTGAATCTTGCAGGTTTTCCCTAGGCCACTTTAGCTGACGGTAGCTGAATCTCTTCTGTTGCCTCATGTCAGTGACTCATGAACTTAAAAGCTGTTTTACTTTGAGACCCTTGAAAAAGGGTGTCTTTAATATGTGTCTGTTTCTTGTGCATTCAGGGGAAGCGTACAATGGTTTATTGAACAGTACTGAAATTCCCTACATTGTGTATATTCCATGATGCGTTAGATGTTGGGGTGTCAGTATAATGCTTTCGCTTTTGTGGTGAAGCAGAGTTTGGTTTAGTGTTCATAAAATTCTGCATAGATGTTATGTGACAGAAAGCTTTATCTTCTTGTGGCAGTGAGGCTTCTTAAATAAGCCTCCCAGTTTATTTTAAGCACTAGAATGTCATTATGGCTGTGTCCAGCGTGGCTGTAAGAAGGCAGTGTTAGCCAGAACTGTGATAGGAGTGTGCTCTGCATGTGGCTCTGCTTTAGTGCTGGTTTACTGGGTGTTTCTGAACTCTGCAGTTCTTTGGGTTGTCACAGGAATTCTTGTCTGCAGAAGGATCATTCAGTGGTTTTTGGTTTGTTTAAAAGGTTGTGCTAAAACGATACATATCAGGGAAGGCTGAAATTGGCACATTGTGATTCCCATTGTTACTGCCTCCCATTCCAAGGAAGGGAAGCACTTTAAAGTTCCAGATGTTTGTTTTTCTGGCTTATAGTTTGATTTTTTTGTCCCTTGAGGTTTTTTTTTTTTATTGGTCTGTACAGCATTATCTGTGGTTCTGTCTGTATGTTCCTTCATTTGCCTCCAGTTTTGTCATTTTGGATTTGCTTTAAGCAGTTCAACTTGAAGTGTTTGTGATGGGTGATCAGGTTTCTGACCGATGTGGACAGAGCAAGGAGGAAATGTAGGTGCACAACCCTCACTGCCAGAGACTTGCCTCCTGCAGAAAGTGCATTTGAATGCTGTGTATGTATGTCAGGTCATGTAAAGGGGCAGCACCTCAGAGCAGGAAGGTGCTGGCCTGAGGGAGTGGGTCACTAGAATGTGGCTGGGGACACTAGTCATTTGAGAGTGGTGGTAGAGTAGCAGCAGGTAGTGTTAATAAATTGTCTGGAATAATTACAGTCCGTCTTTAAAAATGGCATGGCTCTCCCTTACAGCATCTTTAGTATGAAGACTTAGGCTGTTTATTTCTGTTTGATTACTCGTGCTCTAGGCAAAATGGGCCCTCATTTTTGTTGGCAGTGATGTGATTAACTGAAGAGTAGGTGGTCAGGGAAACTAGAATTTAAGTTGGAAGGTGCTTTTAGGCATGTGTAATGTAATGCTTCAAAAACCAGCACCTGAAACAAATGTTTTCTTCAAACAGGTCTTAAAGTGCTAGAGTACCTGAGTTGCTCAGGAATGCTATCTTTCAGTTTTCAGTTAACTTGCAAGTCAGTAGAAATTTGGTGAGAACATGGTAGAACCAGCTAAACACTGTCATATCTGACGAGCTGGAGTCCCTTACTGTGAACTTGTTTTCCCTAGTGATGAACATGGCTCTTAAAAAAACCTCCTATTTTTCACATTCTCAGTACTGTTTGTTTTGGACGACACTGTCAAAACACTGGAGGAATACTTCGTGTGGTGAACTGAACACCACAAACTGCCTCTTGCCTTGTCAGCTGGTTTCTGATCAGATAAATAATTGGATTTTTGAGGCATCATCTTTAACAAGAGCAACCTGAGGAATGGTGCATAATGAGAATGCCATGATGTCTTGAATGTCAGCATTTCTTCTGAATATAGATTAGAAGTTTAATATCACACCACACTGATGGTCTTAAGTCCTGAATTTCTGGTGCTGGTGATAGAGGCTGCATTCAAGGCACTTGATTATCTTCCAGATTGCACTAAAAAAGTGAAGGCATGGCTTGTAATGTAGGATTTAGAACTTGAGGCCACTGTGGAAAGTTTTAGGAATATGTTAGAATAAGACTTCTGAGCCTACAGTTTACCTTGTTTTTATTAAAAAAAACCCAGAATATTTTCTAATGTTAATTTTGACTTGGTAATTTCAGAATATATGCAGCTTGACTGCTGAGGTTTTGCCAGCTTAACTTTGTAAACAAAGTAGTTGTGGCTTTTACCATAAAAATCTAATCTTCCCAGGGTAATGATGCTTGAAACTTCTCTGGGCTACATCAGCAGTCCCTGTTTGACCTCATACCTAATTCACAGTTAGCACTTTGTAAAGCATTCTCATACACAAAGAAAGCAGGGTATTGACGTAAAGTCGGCCTCCAAGCCTCAGAAGGACACTCCTGGTATTTCAGGAAGTGATTAAAGGAATATTTTCACTTTCCAAGTTGGCTCCAGAGTGTTTGGGCAGCTTTTACTGCCAGTGCATTGAAGCCTGGGCTGCTGGGGAGTATAAAATGGCAGGAGGAATAATCTGTCGTGTTGCCATTGCTTTCAGTGGAATTAGCATTTGTAAATGTAGCCTTTAGATTACAAAGTAGTACAGGCAAGATACTCCTAGAGTGGATAAAAGTAACATGTTAAGTTTACTTTGTGTACCTGTTTGTTTGTATTCCGAAAGCACCAAGATTCGACTCCGCTCAGTGTGAGGTGGTTTTGGTCTGTTGTGTTAGGTTTGAAGGTGCTGCTCTTCGGCAGTGTAGATTTCAGTGCTGTCTTTAATGGGCTGTGCAGTGGTGTCTTAGAATATAAGTCCAAAAATAGCATTTAATAGTGGTTCTTTTTGGGTTCTGGAGTGTGAGAAAGCTACATTAGATGTGTGTGTTGCTGTTTATAAACCAATATCTTATGGGGTAGCTGTTCTTGAAGAAATACCTTCATGTTCTGGGCAAATGGCTTCTGCCTTGGACTTCATTAATAAAACAAGAATATAAAATGCTGTTTAAATCAGCTTTGCTGCATTGAGAAAAATACATGGAATTCAAATAAACAAAATCGGAGTGGATATGTTGATGTCTTTTAAGGAGCAAGAGCAACCTAACAGTAGTTTACATGAAACTGAAGTAGCTGTTGTCAAAGCTCTGATAGCAAAGGTATGATAAACAAGATGAGCATAATTATGTAGTGAACTGGATTTGTCCCACCTGTTACTGTGGTTTGAAACTTACTCAAACTGGTAGCCAGAAATACACTTCCCGAAGTTTGAAAGCAACTTAATACATGGCATTCAAGTCTTTTGGAGGCACAGTTATAACTGATGTGCACAGATGACTATTTACATCAACAGAGTGAAATCCCATTTTGTAGTAGGATTTGTTGAAAATAGTGTGTTTAAAGCTTTGTATATCAAAAATTGCAATGAGATCTTAAATGTGGAAGGATACTTTCTTAGCCTCCCTTTGTAAATGGTATGTTGCCTAATTGAAAGGCATTGGGGACACTTGTGTTCTGACTGGTTTCAAAGCTATGGCCCCTGAATTGCCTCTGCAATTGAAATTCAGCTGAAAATAGAAGAACTTGAAAGAAATCTGCATTTTCAGTCAATTCCTTACCTGTTAGAATGAAAAAAAGCAGTTACTGTTTTCTTATGTTGGGGCTTCCTGGCTGTATGGATGCACTTTGTGTGTCTAAGTCTGTTGTCCATTGATTTAAGTATCTTCCTCAGACTGACAAGCTCTAAGTGTGTTTTTAATGTACATAAACAGTGCTGTAGTGTTGACCTGAAGTATAGTAAATGCTGTTTAAGTGGTGCTGGAGTTGCTGTTGACTATCTGACTTGTGAAGAGGATGGAACATTTTGGCTAATACTCTCTTCAGGTGTAATGGAACTCCTCTTTGCTGCTTCAGCCACCTTGGTGCTGCCTTGTGGTGTAACCTGTAGAAGATGTAGATACTTCTTTCCCATGGTTGACAGGAAGCCACGTCAGTGCTGTGCCATGCTACACATTGCTGTGTAACACTAAAAGAACTTTTTTCTGTCTTCTTGCAGAAAGTGTGGATGCCCACCAGCGAAGCTTTGATTTAGGAATTCAGATTGGCTATCAGCGTCGGAATAAGGATGTGTTAGCCTGGGTTAAAAAACGCAGAAGAACTATTCGAAGAGAAGACTTGATCAGCTTCCTTTGTGGAAAAGTCCCTCCTCCAAGAAATTCTAGAGCTCCCCCAAGACTGACTGTAGTATCCCCTAACCGAGCTACTTCAACAGAAACTAGCTCATCTGTAGAGACTGATTTGCAACCCTTCCGTGAAGCCATAGCTCTGCATGGTAACAGTCACTTTTTCAATACTACTTGGTTAAAATTGGGTGGGGGTTCTTAAAGCATGTTTGGTATATCATAATGTGTCATGTACCTGGTGTTACAGCTGAAGGTATCCCCTTCATTCTTTAAGGGAGCTCTTGTGTGTATAAGGCATTTGTTGGCTGCTAAAAATTTGTATAGTTGAGTATTTTGAATGAAGAAAAGATGTTGAATAAAAATGAAATTTGGGTCTGTAATATTCCACAGCGGTGAACTCAACAGTTAGGTATCAAGTCTTGGTAGTGTTTTTGAACCATGAAGAGACTTGGCATTCATACCAATGCTAAAGTAAACAAAATTCTTGGAAAATGGTAATACTATGCTGGCAACTAGTTAAATATTAAGATTTGACTACGAGCAAATTTTTGGGGGCTTAGGGAGGGAATTTGATGTCTGAGGCTTCTGTCTCTAGCTCTCTAGTGCCTTTGCTAGGCACGGGATAATGCAGATTAGCATTCTACTTCAAGTACCCTGGAAAGGGTGTTTTGCTTGCACATTTTCAAAATAGAGTCCTGTTCAGAACTTTGTTCTAGTTCACTTTCAGGTTTGCGTGTCTTCCAGTGTCATACTGAATTGCCTTCCATGCCATCACCAGCAATGTTGGTGGTGCATGTCTTTTCAGATATGAATATTCAGTAGCTTATTTGGTATTTGATTATGATTTAGCAAGTGATAGACAAATGTGCTTTAAAATTACTCTTGAGGTGAGATGAGGCAGTTCGCCTCTGGCTTTTATACCTTCTAAAATTCAAAAGGGTAGCAGATATCTTGAGGTACAAACCCCTAGACCATTCTTAAAGTAAAAATTAAGCTATCTAGTAGTGCAGCCTAAATGAAATTTTTACTATGTGGATATTCTCAGTAGGGGGTAGAATTGATGAGTTAATCAGCAGAGTGAATTCTTGAAAATGCCGTCTTTGCTTCTCCTGTGCTGTGGTGGTGTTTCAAGATACACAAGGCAGACACTGTTACTGTCTAGGTAACAGCCTAAGTCTGGTATTATTTGTTACCCTGTTGCCATTTAAACCAAACATGCTTCCACCCAGTCATGTCGGTTTTGGCAGTTTCTGGTCTCATACTGGAAGGGGGCTAGGGAATTGTGCCCCCCTGTTGCTTACTCAGTGTGGATAAAATTGAGAACAGCTGCAGAAGCTGGCTCTTGCTGTGATAAACACCCTCGTAAAAATGATTTTCTGAAAATGAATTTGTGGAGTTGGATTTAACTGTAAAGGCTCAATCTCAGGTGAGAGGAGGATTAGGTAGACTCACTTCAGCACAGTGAGCTCTCTGAGTAAACTCAGAGGCATTTTTATTGATAATATGGCTCTTTTTGTGTCCGTGTATCGTTTCCTAGCATCTGCTGTGTACAGAGGTGGTTTCTGGAAGTCACTTCTCTGTAGCATGAGGATCTGAAGAATGATGCATAAAGTTTTCCATATTTCATCATATAATGCAGGGTCATGAGGAAGTTCTGTGCTCTGTAGTGGCACTGCAGGGGCTCAAAATGTACTTTTCCCCTTCATCAGCTGGTTGACAAGATTACATGTCAGTCACCTTTTGGATTAGGTTCTCCTGATATCAGTTTCAATCTGGTCCTTGACACAAATGCTTTTGTGCTAATCCTTTAGTGACTAGGCTTGTATTGGGCCTCATAACTGTTTTTAGGTTATTGCCTACAATGTCTGCATTCCTCCAGCTTCTCCCCCTTTTTTTTTCTTTAACATTAGGGAAGTTGTGATTAAGCAATCTCATTAACTAATTTCCTATTTATTGTAGGGCTTCTCAAAACTATGTTTTGATTTTGAAACCTGCCAGAGATATTCAGGAGTGTGTAAATTGTCCTCGTTAGGCCTGTGCTTATTGTAATTTTTGGCACATTGTTTGAAAGTGCTGCTTCTAGGTATTATGAGGGAACATGAGAACCTGATGATGCTGAGGAACAGTCCAGGCACTGACATTTTGAGGGGAGTTTCCAACTGGCACGTAAAGGAGTGAGGCTGTTTTGTTCTGGTTGGCTTTCTGGTGGGAATAGAGTATTTCTTTATTGATCATGTGGATGGGTTGAATTAGATTTGAGGGATAAAGCTAAAACTTAGCTGCTCACAGCAAGACCTCTTTTAGTGAAGCAGGCATAGGTATGAATAGCCTATGGCACCTGGTAAAGCTCAGTGGAAGCAGAGTTAGTGTATTGACTTCTCACAAATAGGTACTAATACATGTCTAAAGACCATGGCATTATAACTTGCTGTCTTCCCCTTTGATGGTGAAAAATGCCTATTTTTTCATCATGTAACCCCTAAATGCATCATAAGCACATCTGGAAATTTTGACAGAAGCAGTGGTAACAAAATAGCTAATAATTCAGTATTTCCTGGAACATCAAACACAATTCTAGGTGTATGCCCTAGACTAAAACATTAGAGAATAGCATCCTTTAGGTATCAGTACAGTCTTTAAACTGTATGCTTCATCTGAAAAGAAGTATGTTAAAATTGGATTTTTAACCTTGCCTCTTCTGTCTCTAATCCTGTAACCTCTGACTTATATTTTATTTCTGCAAGATGGTTGACAGTTTTTTTTGACAAAAGCTAGGGATGTTGAACCCAGAATTTAATTTTGTTACTGATTATCAAGTCCTACTACAAGAAAACGTGTCTTGAAAGCAGAACAGTAGAGAAGAACTTGTTATAGTAGCTACAAGCAAAATTATCGTGACAAAAAATTAAACATGAGAATGTTTAAGGTGTATGTGATCTCCCTTTTAACTCCATGGCACCTATGCTATGCAGTTGTTACAGAGATCTTTAGTGTTACTTAGTGAGAATGAGACTTTGGAACCTCACTCTTGAGAGAGTAAACTCTGGTAAGCAAAATCTATCCCCTTATTATCAGCTTTTCATTGTTAGCATGCTGGTGGGTAACCTTTGGAATAAAGCATGGCTGACAACATGACCTGTGAATATTTGACAAGAAGTTCAAGCCTTTTAGAAAAGCTGAGTAGTTATCTCAAGGTAATACATGGTGTTTTACTCTGAAGTGCCAATGCATTTTTCTGAAACTTCAATGAAACATCAGTCTGATGCTTGGTGTTTTAAGATGTGGTAGTAGAATATAATAAATACCTTTATTGTCCAACATCTCAATTAGAGAGTTGGGTTTTTAACTTCCATTAGCCCCTGAAATGTGATTGCAACTAGGGAAGGTATGGATGTATCTTCACCTGCTCTCTGGATGTGTATTGACATTTCCAGTTCTGTAAGAGATGGGTTTCAAATGACAGAATTACATCAATCTGAGCTAATAGTACAAGATTCCCAAACACTGCCACGTGCTAGGCCACTTTGTGCCTGGCTGTAGCTGGCATACCAAGTGTTGTGCACAGCCCATGTCCTCTACTGTGGGGTGTGCTCCATGTTTCACAGACCACTCTCACAGCATAATGTGAGAAAATGCTGTGATTTGAGGAGGGGGAAGAAGCAAGCTTGGAAAGGTAATGTTGAAATGCCTTTGACTCGAGCATTTTTAACCAAAAATTAGGTGAATTTGGGAAAAAAATGGGGCAACAGTACACTGAGAGAGTATTAGTTTTCTCTCTGTAGTTTTAATGTTGATGTGTATCATTCATGTGATTTGGTCTCTTTGGAGTAGGGAGAACACTTGCATGTAGAAGTGTGCGCCCTGGCCCCTTAAGAGCCTGAATTTCCACTAGGCCTTCATATTTGCTTCTCAAAATATAAAAGTGCAGTTTAAAACGGGAGCCCTTAGCAGAGTGGAGAAGCAGCAGTTGGTAAAAGAGGGGATGGGAGAACAGTGTTCAGATTGGTCTGACATAGTTTAAATTAAAGGTTGTGTATATATATAGCTGTGATGGAATTGTGTATTGGTATGTGCTGCTAAAACTTTGCTCTTTGAGCCAGTACTGTGGAAGGGTGAATATGACATAGAGTGACAAGGATCTCTCTGCGTGCCATTTTGTATTTATCTGGGGTAATTAACTAATTCCTGCTTTAGTCACACTTAGATAAGCGTGAATGTTCCTTTTGATACTTCCTGATTAAAACTTCTCAAAAACAGTAGTTAATAGTATTACTATACTGAACAGTAGCTACCCAGTATATTATGCTGTGGCAGTGACCTGAATAAGTCCTACGTGGATGTGGTGGTAGTGCAGATGAAACAGCATTTACAGCTTGTTAGACCAGTGGTGATAAACTTGCTAATTTTGAGTTGACAGTTTTAAGTATTCTGTAATCCATGAAACATACTTTCAGCCAAGCATTCCAATATCTTGATAGTTTTGGAGTGTACTTAGTTATAAATTGGCTAGTATTGGTCAAATCTTTCTAATAGTACTATAAGACCTTCAGAATATAACTTTTTGTAAAATTACTGTTTATGAAATGTCATACTGTTGATGACTGAAAGATGTAACAGGAATGAGAATGTACTAGGTACTGCAAAATGTTTGAGATATGCCCTCCACTTCAAACCTTTCCAATTTAAAAAGGGATTAAGAGCCATGTGTGCTTTCTTAATGGCCTCTAATAATAAAGGAGATGTCCCTGGTAGAAAGGAGTGGGAGACTTTGGAGGTGGTCATGAGGCTGTGGGAAAAGTAAAGCCACTTTAGCAGCTGTTTGGATCTCTGTCCTGTTGTATAGACAAAACTGATGTGCATGTGGTTAGGCCATGTTAATCACAGTATAGAAATTTGAGGTTGGGAAATGGTGCTTGCTGGCAGTCATATCATTTTACCACTTCCTAGTGTCAGTTATTGCTTTAAATGCTTTGGGAAGAGCTCCGAGTCCACTGAAAGCTTAAACTCAGAGTAATTCACAGTAAATGGTTTTTCTGAGATTTCCTCTGCCTTGCCACAGCTTCCCAAGAAAAAACTTAACTCTTTTCCCTGTTGACCATAAGTAGATTCTTTAAGCATTGTGGATTGTTCTCAGAGATGTTGGTTCCATGAAGTGGCATCTTGATATTTGAATATATGCCTTGGGTTTGCTTTGACTCTTCCATGTTAGCTCAGTTAGGCAATCCTAAACTGTGATCTGAGTGTTTCATTTGGCAGTTCTGCTCTCCTGGATGGATGGGCAGTGCTGTGTAATCTGGTTAACTGCCAGGAACCCATCCCAGGTTGTCACTCAGTCTGTCAGTGTACCCAGTCATGACTCCTACTAGTACTAAATACCTGTGTGATATGCAGGATTAACCTGTAGCTCAAAGTCCATGCTGTGATGCAATATCCTTGTATTCTGATCTGTAGAAATTAATTCAAAGCTACTTTCCTACCTTAGACACCAAGTTGGGTTGAAGATTTTAACTTCTAGTTATCTCCTGAAGGTTGTTTGTGTATTTAAATGTACAGTGATTCAGTATTACCTAAATACTGGGAAGTCAGTGACTGCTTTGGGCACTGCATGTGAACTTTGGCAGTCTGGTTTAGAATGTGCTGCAGCATATTACAGGTGCATCTTTTAACTGTATCTACTATTTTAAAGAATGCTTGTTACTTGAAAAGGCTCCACGTAAAAACAGAGTTCTTGAGTGGTGCCAGAAAATGTCTTTTCACATCACAGGTCAGTTTTGGGGTTTATTTAGAATAATTTTTCTCCCCTTACTTGGGCACTAGATGCAATAAAAAGATGTCGTGATAAAACTGAATTACTGTGTTGCTCATTTGGTACGAGTTGTATAACAGTAAATGACTGATAAGTGATGTAAATTGTTGACTTTTAAGTGTAAGTAATGACACTGAACTTGTGTGGTCACAGCAGTTTTGCTTGGAATAGTGATGTGGGGGGAAATCTCTACAATCAGTTTGGATTTGAAAAAATGTCACATGCTATCAGATTTTTTTCAATTTAAATGTACAGGTTGAATTAATGTTTTTTTCTAATGTATGTCATGCCAGTTGAAATTAAACTACTGATGTCTTTGAATTGTGAAGTGATTTGTTACCTGCCCAAATTATGCATGTTGGTAGTTTATCCACGTTATGGTATCTGAATTGGCTTTTTGTCATACATCTATCATCAAGTACCTGCTTTACTTTCTTTGGTAGATGGATGGGAAATTCTTTTCCTAATGGTTTTGAATTTAAGTTTGACCTTAATTCTGAGAGTACTGTGACAAACCTCGTTTCTGAGTTACCTTTGCATTAAAACAGCTTCTTCTGTTTAAATACTTTCTTCCATTATGAATGAAAGATGATTTTGCTATTAATAAAATCTGCAGGGTGCCTCTCAGAGTTCAGACCATGCTTCTGAGCCCTGTTTGAACACCACTTAGAGCTGTAAGCAAAAGCCCTAAGAAAGCATTAGTGATTAGTGGCTGTTTCTACTGGTTGTTGCATAATGCCAGCTCTATGTAAAAGTATTTCCTTTGCTGTTACAAGTTCAAAGCTTTAAATGTTCATTCAGTAATGTTCAATAGAGTGAAGTTGGTTGGCCTACTCCATCCTGACTTGTGTGTCAGCCTGCCATTGCTGCAGATGGCTTTAGACTTCAGCCTCTAACTGAGGTTTCTGGTGAGTGATGTCGTAGCTCTAGCAGTCCTCTCTTCCCAGAACCTCTCAAGTTGCCTGTTTGTCCTACCAGCAGCTGGTGGATCGGGTTTTGTTAGGCTTGACTTGTCAGTCAGTGATTTTTGGCTGCTTACTTGACAGTATATGGAGATGTGAATTAAATGACTTTGCAAACACAAGATTTATGATGGCTGGACAGAGCTATAGAAGGTTTGAGACTGGAGAAGAGAGCTCTAAGATTCTGAAGGTTACTGAGAGTGGAATCTTCCTGGACAGTTTAACATTTCCTTGTTCTTATTGTTAGAAGAATACGCAGATATATCATCTTCTGTTCTTTATCTTTCTTAGGGCCAACAGATGTTTCTGTACTTTCCTACTAATACACAAATTTGAAGAAGATGTGATAGCAAAGATGTTTGTCTTATCTCTGAGCTCCTGTTTATCTCCAAATACAGCCTGAATTGCAAATTGAGAAGAGTAGTTAGGCTTCCATGTACTAGTCCTTACTAAACTTATGTTTTGGAATGTCCCCCTTTTGTAAAATTGTAATGTTACAGAAGGCAGAATTTAAATTGGTATGAAGTTCATGGTTGTCTTTTTATGGCCTTGTTTCTACAAGAAATAAACTTCAATTTGAATCAAACACTATTAAGCTGAACACAAGCCAAAGTACTTGCAGGGTACTTATGATAGTGATTTGTATCAGATCTATTGATAACAAATTCTGGGTGATTGTCATGTGGTTTTCCTTGCTTGTTATTTAAATGCCTTTCTGAATTTAATAATACTAATGTGTTGGCTGTTAGTGTTAGCCATGAAATAAAGCTTGTATTTATAAACTAGCTGTGGTGTACACCTGTCTGCTGCCATACTGCAGTTTCCTTCAGGAAGTGAAAGGGAGCAGGGTGGTGGTGTTGAAACAAGACCAAGTCGGTTCAACTGGAAAGTCCTTGGCAGGGCTGTGTAACTCTTGGTCCAGTGTGAAGCCTTTAAATTGAAATAGTTTGCTCTTGAGTATGTCCATGTTTTGAATAGCATGTCCTGCTGATGGAGTTAATGTTTGCCAGGGTGTGCTGTTACAACCTGGTGTATAAACTCACTTTTAATGTCATAAAAAGCAGTTCTGGTAATTACTGGATTATTACACGGACTGAAGGCTGAGAAGGTGTGCTCTGGACTGGAATGGTACAAACAGTAGGATGAAGTGCCTTTGAGATCTCAGCAGAATTTGGCTGAGTGCGATCCTTTCTGGCACGTGTGGGAACTGAACTTTGTGTGCTGTCTGACTGAAGCCCTTTTTCTCTCTCTCCCCAGGTCTTAGTGGTGCAATGGCTAGTATAAGTGTTCGCTCGAGTACCCCAGGCTCGCCTACTCACGTGAGCAGTGGCTCCAATGCTAGTCGAAGGAGAAATGGACTCCATGATGTTGATTTGAACACTTTCATATCAGAAGAAATGGCACTCCACTTGGACAATGGTGGAACTAGAAAGCGTACCTCAGCCCAGTGTGGCGATGTCATTACAGACTCACCAACTCATAAACGCAACAGAATGATCTAAACTGCAAAAATTTCAAACCCACCATGCTGCTTGAAAGCCACTTGATCCTCAGAGTACTATTGAAAAGGAAACATGAGGCCATCTTTCCATATTCACTGTTTAAGACAAAGAATTCAATAAATGCCATAAAGGAAATTTTAGATATTACATTAGATGCCTCTTGTAACTGCGGCTTTCTTAAACTATATTCTTAGCAGAGGACATCAGATATTGTGTAGTAGTTAGCAAGATCATCATAGGCGAACATGTATCTGTTCCAAGGCTAAAAGTGACCTTACTTGTATTATTAAAGGGAAAGGAAATTTCAGATGTTTATTTGGCTATAGAATTCTTTTTTTTGTCCTTTATTTCCTGCTTTGAGTATTTGCTTAAACAGTATTGCCAGTTTGACTGAAATTGTCTACAACATGACTTGGCATCTTTGTCAAAACTGCAGGCTTCCATTTTTGCAGCACTGTACCATGCACCTAGTTTCTGTATAGTAACAGTGTGCAAGTTATAAATATTGGACTGTACCCTTTTTAGTTTTAAAAGCAGTTGATAATTCTGGTGATTGTGTGATAATGTAAAGAGGTGCTATGATGGTCATGCAGTTAATACTTAATATTGAATCAATACAAGGATCTTTATTGGATTCACTTTGTGTGTTCTAGTGCTCTGAAGTAGCAATATTAAACTTTTCCCCAATTAACTTCATAGGCTTTTAAATCAGTTTGAGAAAATATATGTACTTATTGGTATTATCCTTGTGGTAATCATACACAGTGCAGACTGCACCAGTGCTGACCTAAATTTAGAGAAAAATGTCCTGTAATTGGAAAATAGGCTTTTCTGTTCAGTATTAGTGAAGGGTAGGTTTTGTGTACACCCATATCCTATTTTACATTTCTTGTGAAGTAATTGCCCATTGCTGGGGAGGGGTGGGAGGAGAGGGAATGTGGGGAATAGTTGGAAAAGGGGTGTGTTCTAACAAGTAAGACTTCTGGTCACATGTGGAAACTTGGACTAACTTAAACAAGATTCTTTGTGATGCCATCCCCTTCAGGAGGGAGTGACATGCAGGTTCTGTGAAGTGCTAAGAAAATAATTTAAAACTGGAAGTTGATTATAAAACTCTGGATAAACATGCCATAAGCATGAATTTAAAAGGATAAATGGCTTTCTTTTTGTGTTTAGCTTACATTCATAGGATTGAACTCTGGCTGCCGTAACTTAAGCATAATCTAAAACTGAACTAGAGATCAAGACTGATCTGCTGCAAATCCGTTTCTGAATGGGGAAGGACAGATGTCAGTCTCGGAGTGTCCTGACTATTTTTATATGTAGAGGGAGCAAGTCTTTGGTGGGGAGCTCTGGCTTTTAGGACCTCTGAATCTCTGCCTTGGAGAGGGATAACACAGGAAGAATAAGAAAATGAAGAGCTCCAAACCTGCATGTTGGGAAAGGGGTATTCAGTGAGGTGGTGTGCATGCTTTAACTGGAAGCATAGGCCAATCCTGGGATTAAATGTAGCTATGCTAGATTCCCAATACTAAAAATTGTGGTTTCTGGCAAAGTTAAGGCACCTTGAGCTCCATGTTAATACACAGCTCTTCAAGACTTTTGCTTATGTGCTTGTAGAGTCAGATCTCTTTTGTATTATCTTTGCTGTTTGAAACAGACTTCACTGTAGGTTTGCCCTTTTTACCCTGGTGCCCTCTCATTGATGTCTGTTGTCAAGGCAAGACAGCAATGCTGTGTGAGATACTCAAGGCTCTCTACTTGAGCATGATTTCCTTGCCTTGTGGTGCTTCCATCACATTTCTTTACACCGAAGAGTCCTTGAAGATGTCAGCAGTTGCACAGTACTGTAGTGAGAAGCTCTGTAGTTCATGGACAGCTGTCAGAACTGTCCAAAGTGAAGTGGTAAGAACTGCTCCAACCCCCACCTGTGTTACGTAGCTGAACTTGCACATCACTTGAAGACTCAGTATACATTAATTTCAGTTACTGCTATTAACTACAATTCATAAGGTTTAGTTTATGTAAGATATTAATACTGCATAAAGCTAGTTTTCATTTGGAGACTGCATTTTCAGCAAAGATTTTGAAGATGGTATCTGAATATATGTTAGTATTTATTAGACTGAAGGATTTATTGGCAGAGGGAGTTTTCTGTTCTGAAAGAGAGGTGGAGTCCTGAGCAGAAAGGACATGTGTGAGAACCATTCTTCAGCTCTTCTGTTTATTTGTTAACTGGCTTGTACAAGTAAGATGCTTATGCTCTGCAACTTCTAACACACTTTATTCTTAATGTGGTAAAGGTGACATCGTACTGGTACCAGTTCTGCACACAGGGACTGTAGCAGTGCTGCTGGTCTAGCCCAAATACAGAGCCTGTTCAAATTACTTCTTCCCTTCCTTGCAGTGAAATAAATCTTGTTAATGCTTTGAAGCATTAATTCAGTCTATTGCCATCTAAAACTAAATTTGTCTGGCTTCTTACTTAATTTGTGCCATTCTTCTTTGAAAGAAAGCAGACTTTGATATTAAACTGGTTGCATTAATGTTTTTTTGCTTGTACCTTAAATATTTGGCGACTTTTGATTGTTTTTCATTTAGCCCCAACTGTTGTTTGCTCTTTGACCTCTGCCAGAATGATCAAAAATGCATGTATTCACCTGATAAACACAGGAGAACAGGTTGTCTCTCAAAAAAAAAAATAAAAAAAGTCCAGTACCTGTTGCTTTGAAGACTATTTCTTGTGCCAGTGTAGAAAACTGATGTTCTGGAAATAGCTTTTGGCTATTATCCAAACTAGCTCCTGGAGCCAGAAGTGAGTTGATTTTCAGGAAGGAACACTGACTTGAGAACTGTTGAGTTTGGTAAAATGGTGCTTACTTTTGCTTTCTCCTCTGAGTCGTGCAGTTGCCCGGTCTCTTCTCCATGTACATCCAATCTAACCTGAATGTGCGGCAGTTACATAAAGTACATCCTGCACTGAAGCTACTGAGCTTGGCTTGCTTATTAATGAAGTAAGTTTTAAATGTTCAATTTAAATCTATATTACAATAAAGTAATGCAAAAATGATTTTGGCTGAAATTGAAGTCCTGCAGTTAAACTTACTTTCAAATGTGGTTTACCCAGCTGGAGTAATAGAAACTCTAAGTCATAATAAACCTAATAAAAAAAAATACAACTAATCAGGCTGCTTTGTAGTTCTTTTAAGTTTCTGAATAATACAGTCCATGGGTAATCCCAAATAAGATGTGATTAGTGTGAGTTGACAGGCTGCCTTGGTTGTGTGGATCAGGACTTTCCCTGAATGCAGTTTGGTGGTAGCTGTTTGGTGTAGCTTACACACAGGTTTTTTCTTTTGTCTCTTTTGGACTAATGAAGGTACAAAAAATTGGGGTGTACTGCATTTGTACAAGATGTTCTGCAGACTTCAACATCACTAATACTTAAAAAAAGCATCTTAAAGATATTTTAAGTGGCAGAGTTTAGGAAGTTAAGTGGTGTTGACTTCAATAGTAGAGCTTTCCAGTCTCTTGCAACAGACTCTTTGGACTTAAGTGAGATCAGGTGCTTTAATTAGCAGCATTTCCTGCTTCATGTGGTTGTCCCTAAACCTGCAAACTATTTTCCACTTGCTTTATCAGCAGGTTTTAGAATTCCATTGTGAAGGAAAGCTTTATTTCGTAGGAGCTTTCAAGTTTAAAAAGTATCTTTTTAATTAATGTTAACATTTTTTCACTTACTTAGCCACTGAAATGTTCCAGCAGGAATTCAGAAAGATTCTTAAATGGCTTCTAAAACCCAGCATCTTTCAGTTATTAGCCTAGAGCTAAGTAATCCTTTGGCAGCAATGAGGAATGCACGCCTGACGTGTTCTGTTGGGTTCTCTGCACCAGATGGGGCTGATGTGGTTGTGTGGGGTGGCCACAAGGCCCCGTGGCTGCTCATTCCAGAGCCTCTGGTTGTGCAGGGTCAGGAGCAAAGCCCTGGCACTCCTTCTCTGTGTGTGGGACTCCTGGGATAGATGGAGCCTGGGGAATTCCCTCAGAGCCCTGAGTCAACACTGGTGCTTTCTGCTGCCCTGGTCCCCCTGGGCCCCTCTCAGACTGTCTCAAAAGGACAATGCCCATGGGCTGTAGTGCATAAACCAGCCAGATTCCCTTCTGTGCGGGAGGGAAGCACCACCTGGCTCTGGGGGTTTTTATAAAAGAGTTGGAAGCCACATGTTTCTCAGTGGGTAGTGAGATTGCAGCATTTCCCATGGGACTGTGGTCGGTGGTGCTGCTGTTCCAGCACTTACCGGGTTGTGGAGCACCAGGGCTGTCTTTTTGTTGGCCACGATGGGATGTGGGGGGAGTGCACAAAGTACTAGGATCTCCTTGCAATCTGCTGTGAGCCCAGTGGGCAGACATTGCCATGTAGAAAATCCAAAAGTTCAATGTTAAATGCATCGATCAACTGGTTAAAACAGCATATAAGACCAGTCTTAATCATGCTTTGTAATATCTCACCATTTTTCTATCAGATTTCTTTTAAGGTGAAGCTGACTGTGGATGCTCTTGAACAGCAAGTTCTGCATGAAAGGGAATCCTGGGGTCCCTGTTGATGTTGTCATGGTGTAACAAATTTGTATCTTAGAAAAACTCGCAATGCTGTTCCAGCTCTGAAACTCAAGCCACAGGAATATTTTGAACACCTGGTGTGTTTTTTACAAAACATCAAAACAGAGGATACAAAATGTTTGTGTTTAAACCAGGTGTGCTCAGAACCTTGTTCTGTTTCTACTGGAGTTCTGAGAGGGCCACATCCAGCTCCTGCCCATGCAGCCCTTTGTACCTGTGCTCACAGAACAGGCCAGTGCTGCCCACTCCAGAGGTTAGAGTTGTTACTTTCCTGGGCATTTCCATTTTATATTGCTGTTTAAAGCGGTCTTTCTTGTTTTGAATTCCGTGAGTACCATCTATAGTTGGGTATGCAAGATCAAGATGGCGAGAAAATATCAAGTTCTGCTGTTTAACTGAGTCATTACTTGGTCTCATATAGTTAATAACTCAGATCTCTAGTGTTACTTCTCTGTAAAGTGATGGTCTCCAGATCACTTTCTAACCACAAAAATCTGCATCTTTGGAATGCTTTAGGCCAGTCCTGTGGCTGTCCTTAAAAAATACCTACTGTGCTTTTTTGAATGTATTTCAAATTTCAAAGCTCTGGGGAGAGAGCTTCACCAGAAGTTTGCAAGAGTGATCTTGCCATATCTATTTTATAGAGTACAGCTGGAGATAACTAATGCTGTCTTCAACAAAAGCGTTCTAATGCCTGTTTTCCTATTCTCTCTGAAAGCCCCAACAAAAAGAAATGCATGGTTTTGTGCTTGGAGGTGAGTGAACTTCTCAGCTGAGGGGGACCATCTTCTAGAGACTTGCATTGAATGCCCAGCCAGTAATCCAACTGTTTATTCTACTGAAGGAGCTATAATTTATGTTTTTGCTTTAATCTCTAAGCTTTTCTGCTGAAAAAGCTCACTCAGTGAAACCTGTTCTTTCCTGGCTACATTTAAATTACTTCCTGTGAAAGAGCATCTGTGATCTCCCATGGGGTAGGCAGGCTTTTTTCCTCTCCCTGGAGAAACTGTTGTCCTTAATGGGAGTCACTGAAGATGTGTGTCTTGCTGCTAAAATGAATTTTAAAGTCTTTGATTTAAGTGATTGCCGTTTTCAGAGTAGGAATCTGCTGAAGATGCTCTGAGTGTTGTAGCTGTGGAAGCTTGTGTGCTTCCAGATGACAGTGCAGGGATGCAACTCATTTGAAGTCTGAGATTGTTAATTAAAACCTGATTTGTCTGCGTCTGCTTGCTCTGTAACAGCTTCTGATGTAGTCTTGCCAAAATTCAGAATTCCTTAGGCCTATATGCATATCCCAAAATATGAGCAGTTCATCTGTCCTGTGTAGAAATTTTGCAGAAAAATGGGTTCAGCATATTTAAATCCCAGCAACTGGGTCTTTACTACTTTCAACACAAGGCCTAAGAGTTCCCTCAGAGTAATTTTCCAGGTTGACTTGGTCTTCCCTGAGGCACGACCCACAAACCTTGTCTGCATCTGGTTTTCTTCCTCCTGTGTGTGACCGTACCCAGGAAGTTTCTCCCTGTGCTGAACACAGCCTGTCTGAAGGTCCAGGTGTTTCTGGTAAGTGCTTGTACATCATTTGAGGTGGTTTTTCCAGGTTAACATAATCTTGGATTGCCCGCAGGTTGTGGGGCTTCCAGCCCTGGAGATACCGCAGACTCCATCCCGTTCTTGGACCTGCTTTGAGCAGAGATTGCAGCAGGTAACCTCCCAGGCTCCCTTTCCACTTGAATTAGCCTAGGATTTGCTCTGTCCTGACCTTCTCAACACAGCTTTATCTGTGAGGGAGTAAAAGGCACTGCTGTCCTTGCTGCCAAGCCATACCTGCTGCTCAAAGACACTGACCACTGACAATAGATCGATAGTGTGCCTCCTTTCCTATGAGGCACGTGCTCCTCTGGAAGCTTGCAGGTTGACATCAAAATTGCTACTCCTAAGCTTCAAAGCAGCAACCAATCCCAAATTTGACTCCTTGGATTTCTTGTCTCTATCTTTCACATTTCATGGGCTTTGAAGTAACTGGGTGGATTTGGGCTGGATTGTGAATGAGCTGGTGTGTGCTGGGAGTTTGTGTCACCTGATGGAAGCATCACCTCCAAAGGAATGAGAACATCTGCCAGAGCTTGGTTTTGATAAAGGCATAAAAATGCCATTTTCTAAGGGCTGTTATACAATTAAAAGTTCCTAGGGGGTTCTGTATTAAGGCCAAGTGCCGTCATTAATGTTCTGGCAGGTTGGTAACTACCACAGTGAACTGGGGAGTGAAACGTTGTATATGTTGGATTCTGTGTGTTATTGTTACTGTGTGTTGTGATGGATTTGGTACAGGGGAAAGGGCAGAACACTGAAGATTAGATACATAATCAGTTAAGGCTCTAAGTGTCGTTATGTCCGTTTCTTCTATGACTTGTTGAGAGACCCTAACCATTAGACCTTACACCTGTTATAAAGGTCTAAAACTTTCTACTTACTGGACAGTGTCTCAGAAAAGCACCAAGTGGGCTGTTGGCTTCTTGAAATTGTTTTGCAATTTAAACCAGGGATATTGCCTGAAAAACAGAACCCAGATTAGTTATTCTGTTTCAGCCTAAGATCTCCAGAAATTCAGCTTTTTTGAAGTTGTTCCAGTGCCTGAGTGAGCTGAGACTATGCACAGATGGTCAGCAGGAGATGCTGAAAAATTGAAGGAATAAGTGGTGTGCAAGAGGTAGAACAGGAGCATTGGAAGGTGAAGGGAATTTTCCTGTGGGCTCTCAGTGCCCTCAGCTGCAATAGCTCTGGGCTTAGACTGGGGTAGGTTTGTACTCCTGCTGGCCCTGGTTCAGCATTGGCTGTAGTGGCCAGTGGATGGCTTGGGTGACTTCATTTTTACAATGGTCCACGTGCACTATTACTTAGAGCTACACAAAGCCAAGTGGCCTAAGTTCCCAAATAAAGCCATGATGGAGGGGAATCCTTTCTCCTTTTTAAGCCTATGGCTTTGGTTCGTGGTTTAAGCTCAGCAGAGGCATCTGTTTGTGTCACAGGGGATTTCATGGGAGTGATGCTGATGCTTTAAAATATCTCCCAAGTTTTTTAAAGCAATGCAAAGAGCCCTTGGGATTATTTGGCTGCTATGCCTAGTCCCTTTACCCCTTTGAAAACCAGTCCTTCAACAAACAAAAATAATTCCTCAGGTGATTCTTGCCAATGATTTTGCAATGTTCTTTGTGAAACAAAGTGCCCAGAGTCAAGTAACAAGTGCTGTGCTCAGAGGCAAGCAGGTGATGGCTCTAAAAAAGTGGTGATATGCTGTTGCTGCTCTGAGAATCTCATTGCTCTGAGGAAAAAACCCAAACTGCTCTGACCACAAAAATGAAGGTTTGGTCTGAAGAATGTGCAGCTACGTGTCAGCTGTCCATGGCCTGTGGTGCAGGGCAAGATGGCAGCAGTGCTCCTGCCAGGAGGCTGGAGAAAGCACAAAGCACCCGGAGCTCTCATCTGCTGCCTTTCCAACCTGCCTGGCAAGCGCTCGAGTAGGTGTGAATAAGGATCTCTTGAAGGAATACAAAAAAGGGCCACCAGGGGCCATCACCTTGAACTCGCCCTTTCAAGTGTTATCTATAAATATGGTTCCCCAGAGCAATCCAGCTGGCACCCTCTAGTCAAGCTCATCATGATCTCAGATAAAGCTGCTATCAAGTGGAGCCAGATCTTCAGCTGCTTTATGGAGCCATGCCAATTTCCACTGCTTGGGAAGGAATTGGAGGAGCTTCTTCCCATGCCGGAGCCTCCCAGGAAAGAAGAGGAGTGAGCCTCCCAGCAGAGGCTGTGCTGCAGCTCACTGATCTTTGCAGGGTGCAGGTAGAGAGGAGGAGGAGAGAATCCTCTCAAAGTTTACAGAGATCTCGTGTCCCTAAGTCCCATGTGGTGGTGGAGCCCCTGGTTTTTCGGGAATCTCGCTCTGGAGCATGCCCATAATGTGGCAGTGACCCAGCTACTGTCTAAATATTTTTTAAAAGCAGCATTTGTCCCCATATTAGCAGGCAGAGAAAAGGCAAGGTGGTATGGGCAGCCTGAGGTGTGGGGAACGAGTCCTGGCTCTCCCAGGGTCTGGAGTTTTGCTTCTTGTATTTTAGCCCATATTTTCTTTTGGGATGTGGCATCCAGCAGGTTGTGCCAGGAGATGCTCTGCCCTGTGTGACTGCATCCCTCCCCTGTGGGTTTGCTTCCTAACAGTGCCTTTCCATGCTCCTGTGACTGGTGAGGAATCAATCCTTTTTTTAGCTGGTGAATTCCTAAGATTATCAGATGAACAGAACTATGTAACAGAAAATCTTGAATTTACTAGCTGTATTTGTATCCTTAGAAGCACAGTGTGCTGTCATCTTGCCTTTATAAAGATCAAAATCCATCTTGACAGCCTGCTTTGCCTACTTTCTCGGTGGCTGAAGGCAACCTTGCAGGCCCTTGGAGCTGAAACTGTCACTTTTTGTTAATCCTGTGTGTTTCTTGTGTTTAAACTTTCAAATATATCAGTAGAGCTGGTGTAATCTCCATAATCATGACTTTATTATACAAGAGTAACCCTTGAATATCTGGCCCGAAGTTAACTCTTCTCAGACAGCAGTGAAATGGGTGATGAGATGGCCAAGATGCTTCTCAGGTGATCTGCTACAACCTGTGGCACTGCCCAGCCCAGCAGAGTGAGGCTCAGGCTGGTGCCTTGGTTGCTGCAGGGAGATGCATGAGGCAGTGGATGGAGTGATGCTTTCCCACTTCTGCTACTTGTATCTCATCCTGCTTTTCATTTGTATTGTGTCCATTATCTGTCACAGTGACACTTAATCCATGTGGCAAAGCCCAGGCTTACTATTTCACATCATGAAGCTGGTAATACATTGCAAATTAAACAGCATTATTTTGTCTCTTTTCTTCTCTCTCAAGTTTGTTTCCATACAGGATGTGCTCAAGAAATGCAAGATGGAAAAAGAAAATCAATAGTTATTGATGCTAAAATATTAATGTTTCTTCAGAGTGAGGGGTGGAATAGAGCGGGCTCCCAGGAGTTCTCTCAGCCCTGACTGCAGTACTGCAGAGTTTGCAAGAGCATTGGAGAGCAGAGGTTGGGCCAGCGTGGGCAGGGAGAGGAGTCTGTTGTGAGCTGGCTTGCCTGGACTCTCTGAAGGTCTCTGACACCTTGCAGAGTGAAGTGAGTGCTGTGCAGTGCCTGTTCTGTGTGTCAGCATAGGAATGGCACCCAGCATTGCCTGCTACCCTGTGGTCCTGGAAAAATCCTGGCAGGGTGTGCGTCCACTGCTCCTGGGTGGATGCAATGGGAATGTCTCTGCAGCTTGTGCTGTCCAGCACCGTGCCACAGAGCCATCTACCCCCGCGTGCCTTGTGCTGCTGCCAGGTCTGGGCCCTTGGGCTGTGACTGTCCCCTTGTCTGGCTATCGAGGGACAATCAGGGAGCTGGGCAAGAGGTGCACCAGTACTGAAACAAGTACAGTTATTGTAAGGTATGGGCACGACTTAGAAAGGATTACACAGTGAAATGGGCCAAGGTTTCTCCATGTTGAGGCTGTCACCCCTCCCCAGTGCTTCAGCCCTCCAAGTTACCCCTTCTCAGCAGGTTTATTGCCATCATTGCACCAGAAAAGTGTGTTGGTGACAGAAAGGAGCAGACTGTCCCTGTGATCTTTGCAGGCTGCCTGGCAGAACTGGCTCTGTCCTTGCCGTGCTGCCGTGAGGGGAGCCGGCGCCTCGGTTCCCAGCCTCCAGAAACACTCCGTGTTCGCATTGTGCTCCTTCTGTACAGGTTTCCAGAAGAATTTCTTTTTAGATGGAGGCCTTCAGATGGGATTTATGTGAATGTGAAACCTCATCAGGCATGGGCAGTGTTGGGTTTCCCAGCCCATTCCTTGGGTGCTGCTGCCATCTAGGGTGTGAGCCAGCAGAGCCTCGGTGCTGGCTGTGGGCAGCCACGGCCTTATCGCCCTGTCCACGGCCTTATCGCCCTGTCCACGGCTTTTTCACACCACCCACGGCCTTACTGCATCGTCCACGGCCTTATCACACCGTCCAGGCCTTTTCACACTGTCCACAGCCTTATCACGCTGTCCACAGCCTGCTCTGCAGGGTTTGCTCCTGAAGGCTCATGGCAGCCAGGCCAGGGCTGAGCCACGTTTGGGGGTCAAACACAGACACACCACCTTACTCCAACATATTATTCTGAGGAAAAAGCTGCCTGAACGACTGCAGAGGAGCTCTGTTCTGAGGTGTCAGTGTGGTGTTGGGGACACGGGGATTTGGCTTGTGGCGTTGCCCTGAGCTCCCCGGTGTTGCCGGGGCTGGCGAGGGGCCCTGGGCTCCCACCAGGCTCTTGCCCCTGGCTGGGCAGGTTGGCTTGGCTGCTGTTTGAAGGTCCCTGTGTAGACTCTCAGGGTGTGTGGAAGGCCTTAGAGATGGCTGTGGTGACTCTGAGCTGAAGCCCCTCTGGAGCAAACTCGTGGCATGTGTTCCACCTAGGCCGTGCTGCCACCTTTGTTTTTGTGTTAAACAGGTCTTGTCTGCCGATCCAAGAAGGTTTTACCCTCACTCAGAATGTGAGCCAAAGCCAGGCTGGCTCCTGCCCAGCCTGAGGGGCACAGGGAGGGAGCAGGTGTTCAGTTCAAACCAAAATCATACCCGAGCTTGAATCTGCACTAATGGCTCTGGCCCTGCCTCAAGGACTTCAAAGCAAAAGGAATTTTTTTTTAATAGTTCCAGCTCAGGTGTAAACTGAAATCCCATTTTACAGACTATTTCCACAGACTCTATGTTTGTGAAGCCCAGGAAACAGGACTCACTTTTCTGCAGCAAACTGGAGCCTGGCTGAGTGTGTTGATGCCACGTGGGTTTTCCCTGAGCTTTCCTTGGTGAGGTAAAGCTCTGAGCTCAAATTCCTGGTTAAATAAATTTACATACAGTGTGAAATCCCTCCAGTCTCTCCTGGAGCCAGGTGAGGGGCTGCCAGGGCTGTTTGCCACCCCTTGGTATGGATGAACTAGGCACTGAGTAATGCAGATCAGTAGCACAGCTGCATTATTGTGACCCTCCTGATTGAAGGAATGGCCTGTGAGAAACATGAGGGCTTCAGAACAGGTCACACGGCTGCCACAAACAAGCAAGTGCATTTTTTTAAACTGTCTTTTATTTTTAACCCTTTATGTAAGTAGAACCAAGGCTGTGGATCTGTGCCTTATTCTGGCAAATCGTTTACCCCTTGTGCCCCCCTGTGGTACCTCCCTACTCTGCCTTCACTCAGCAATACCTCACCTTTTTTGTCATTCTTCTCTTTCCTCATATCCTGTAATTTTTAAGTTGTTTTAAATAAGTCTGTGTTGAAATGCTCTGTATAGCCCATAGTGTACAGTTGTGAGACAAAGTCCACCAAAGGGCCAGCAGGAATTAGGTGTTTTCATTTGGATGGGAGCTATGCTTTGTTTCATACTTATTGATTCTGATGAATTCCAGCAACTTAGAGCACAGATTCTGACATATTTTTCATGTACTGTGGCTGCATAATGAACCATGGATCAGATATTAAAAGATATATAGTTTCAAATGGTTTGACATGTTCTTTTGGAAAGCCTTATAAAGTTATTCGTCCACGCAGGTAACTTTCCCTCCTCCATTTTTTACAAATCAATTCTTTCCACAGCTACTACAACATTTTGCTCTTTTGATGTATGCATAGGGTTGATCAAACCTTAGAGTGTGCTCAGGAGTGGAGACATGACTTGAAACATGCAAAATAATATTGGAGTGAACATGTCTGTGGCTTGTAGAGCTGTGTGCAGTGAGGCAGATTTAGAGCTACTTGGTTTTGCACCAAGACTTTGGGACTCACTATTTACTTACAATCAATAAATATTAGTAAATGCCAGTATTTACTTAACTGACTTGCTACAGTGTTTGGGGTATTTTTAATTTTTTCATGTTTTTAAATTATGTGACGTTGAAAGAAAGTATTCTTCCCTTTGAAAGAAAGCAAAGACTGCACACCAAGGAGCCCTTTAGTGGGCATTTCCCTGAATATTTTTTTTTGGGTAGCCCCCATTTTTCCCTTATCTTTGGAAGTACATGGCAGAAATTACTCAGTGTTGCCACCCTGAGTTTTTTCCCCGTTTTTTAAGGCTTCTTGGACATTTTCCCCCTCTCCGAAGCACTCTTTGGAGTCCTATGGGGCTGGTAGGAAGGTGATTCAGTTCCTAGAAAAATGTCAAGCTGGCACTTTTTAATGTGTGAAGGTTTTAGATTCATCTCAAATGAGTACATTTAAAGCTGTATTGATTTCAGTGTGCTTGGGACTTGACCTTTTTTTCTTATTTGTTAATATGGATGTAGCTATTGGAGATTACTCAGTTTAAGTACAGATGGACCAAAATCCATCAGTGACTCAGTGTGCAATTAAATGCTTTCTACTTTTGGGCATTTAGAGATTTCAGAGGCTGCTGGCAATTTGTTATGAAAGCAATTTGGTTATCACAAGTATTATACATTGTATCTTTATTTATAGAGTTGTATTATACCTTGAAGTGATGCTTTTGGGCCACGCAGTGAGAGAAGTGAATGCTTTACTGAGGAGGCTTTCTGCACAAGGACTGTGAGGAATGGTGTTGTCCCTGCAGTGGTGACACTGTACCTCAGCAAGTCCCTCTCCTGTGTGGGTGCCATTTCACAGGGGTGATTATTGCCCAAATTCACCCATGGACCTCGAAGCTCCTTACAGATGGAAGAAAAACACTGAATATCATCAGAGAGAAAAGCAGCTTGCTAGGTACAGGCATCAGCTGTAACTAGAAATTTCAGGAGAGACCTTTAGTGCCACAAATGGCTTTAAAGTAATTGATTAACTAACGTTTGTGTCCTACAGACAGGAAACCTTCAGCAGGCTCCCTTAGCAGCCATGCAGAGCTTGGAGGAGAGTTGTGGGGTGGATTTTCCACAGAGCCTGTGCTGGATTTGCTCTGCACTGTCAGGTGTGGAGGCACAGCAGGAGTCTCAGCTGCAGAGGACATGCCCACCCGGAGTGTCATGGTGTGTGTCCCCTCCCGAAGGATGGCTCCATCCCTGCCGGGGTTAACCCTGGCTGGGGCCCTGCGGTGGGAGGGGATACCCACACCTGCAGCACATGAACCTGCTCAAGGAAGCTCCAGCTCAGCTGCTGCTGCTTCAGGCTAGAAGACCCCAAACCTGATGGTTTTGACATAAAGGAGATGATTTCACCAGTTGGCCTGAAACTGGCCACTCACTGGCCTGATGAAGGTGCATTTCAATACAGGTAGGCTCCTGGATGTATGGCTTCCCCTTCATATTTCACTTTGGGACTCATTTTCTCAGAAGTATGGGGCATTGCTTCCTGCTTGCATGTCTGTCTGGCATCCACAGGTGGTGAATGTGGAAGTCCCTTGATGGGCTTTTCTTTAAAGTGGTGTAGTGGGGCTCCTATGAACTGGGAGTTTGGAGTAACAGCCACAAGTCATTGCATACACTCATTTTAGACTCCAAGCAATACAGTTTGTGGTGTGGAAACACCTTTAGTATCTTCTAAACTCCTGTTTACTTTGGTGCAACATCCCCCTTGTTTTGTAACAGTCACAAAACTTGTTCTTGGATAAATCCCCATTTCCCAGCTGGCTTTCAGCAAGTTCCAGATCTGGTCCTAATTATTGCAGTGTGAGCATATGTTATGTAAAGAAATGGCAAAACCCAAAATCATCATTGGAAAAACCCTGGTATACTGATGGGTTTTGTGTGAGCATCCAAACTGGGACAGATTAATTTTCTTCCATAGATCTAAGTTGCAGAAAAGAGAAGTTAGAGATGTCTAAATCTGCGTGTGAGGAGCTGTGGGTAACCCCTGGGTGTGACCACCGAGGCCCTTGCACAGGTGCTCTGTGCTCTGAGCTTTGCTCTTTGGCTGGAGCAGGGCTCTGTGGTGCTGCCCTGGTAACACCCTGGGGCTGCAGCGTGGCCTTGCTCTTCTGGGACCCCTGTGAGCACCACACCAGGTCTCTGCTCCCAGTAGGAGCTGCCAGCAAACAGGTTTATAGAAGGGTAGTGGCAGGAGACTTGGCAGCTGATAACAGAGCAGCTGCATTTGTTGTATCTGTCTGCCAGAACACAAAGCAGAATTAATTTAAGCTACTGTACACGTTAGTACACCTTTTCAAGTGAGGGATACTGTATAAATATAGTGCCACCAACATCCTAGGTAATATTTTAGTATGAAATTTTGTCTGATCTTGTTAATTTTATTTGGAGAAAAACATAGAGGAAATACAAGAAATAACACGTCATGCCAGGCTGACCGCCTGTGATCACCAAGGCCCTGCTCTTGGCATCCATTGCCTGTTGATGCTGGTGCTGGTGACAATTACTGAGACACTGAGAGAGGCACGAGAGTCACTTTACAGGATGAGCTGTTTCTGCCAGCTCACCTGAGCCCTGGGTTTCAGTTGGTCAAACTGGTATTGCTCCATTTGGAGCAATTTAGCTTTCAGATGGCCCAGCATCCCCAGGGGGAGAGCCTGACTTTGCCAGGAGGTACTGTCCATCCCTGGCTCCCTGTAGGGCAGTTTCTCTTGGTGCTGGTGGCAGTGATGCCACCAAAGCCGTGCTCTGCCCAGCAGGGTCTCAAGGAGCTCCTCCTTCCTGCACAAGGATGCTTGCAAGCTTCCTAAAGCTGAGATGTGCTAAACATGTTCCTACCCTGCTTAACTTGGGTGTTTTTTGCTCTCTGTATGTTCAGCTGATCAGGGCTGTCTCTGTCACTCTGGTTAACGTGCTCTGGGTAGGGCTGAGACAGTTTGTGTGTCACCCCTCTCCTTCCTGAGCTATTGGGTGGCCCTGGCCACTGGGGAAATGAGATTGTGTGAGCCCCGTGGCACTGAGGGGAGGCAGGAGAAAATGTAATTGTTGGGGTTACAAGGACAGGTCAGGAACTAGGAAATCCTGTTTGATCAGGGGGCCTTCACTGCTCAGTTTGCAGTGCTCTTGCCAGAAACCTTGCTCAGCTGAGTTTGTTTTGAGGAGCCTTGGGTTCTTTTTGTCTTAATTTTAAGCCATTAAGGGTTGTGGTCTCATGTGTCATTAAGTGTGAGTTCTCTCAAGGCAGGGAATTGGAGACCTTCATTGATTGTAGTAGCCTGGTGGCTGGAATTCCCACATTACAGCATGGCTCCAGGCAGTGGTGATTCAGAAAGAGGAAAAAATGTTCCCTCTGTTGACACATCAATAACAATTCTAAGGCATCTGAGGGACCCTGTCCATGGGAATATTCCCACTTTCCAGTTGTGAAAAGGTTTGCTGCTCAGTCTTTTAATTCCTTCAGCTGCTTTAGGGTAAGCAAAGAAAGAAAACTTCATCACAGCTCCCCTTCAGAAATCCTTGGGCCGAGAGGAGAGCTGTTAGGAAACGTTTTGCAGCAGCACCACTGCTTTTAATACTGTGGTAAAATGAGGATGAATCTGTGCTGTTGTAATTACATGAGAGTGTAAAAAGTCTGGAAAACTGTCCAGGTAGGGTGGGAGGATAAACCCCAATGTCAGACCCCTGATGACTCCCTTTGGCTTCGGTTTCCTCCTCTGTGACTTTGTGAATGCATTTGGCAGTGGCTGGAGTTCAAGTCACAGCCACACGGAGTAAAACTGAATGTCATTGAAGATGTGCTCTGGAAAGAAGATGCAAACCTGCAGTACGTAATGACATGGGATAGTTTGAGGATTATTTCTTCCTAAATGGCCTGATGCAAGTGATAACTCTTCTGGACTGCAGCAAAGAGGACACAGTGTCCACAGAAGTTCTGCAGCATTTTCACGTTTCCCTTAACCTTATAAATACCATTTGTTATGGGCTGTTAGCAGGATGTCAGGCTGGGAATGTTTCCCCAGCCTCTGAAGGCGTGCAGACATGCTGTGGAACGAGCAGGGAAGCTGGTGCACACTGAACAGGAGAGGGCACTGGCACTCCAGCAGCTGTGCTGGGCTCAGCACCCGCACGGTGCCGAAGGACGGATTTTTACTGCAGCTCAGCACACACACTCTCATCATCTTCTGCTCTTAATGTGAGAAAAGAGTCTATGAAAAGAGTGAATGAACTGCATTTATTGTCTGTGTCTCTCTGGAGAAAGGGAAATCCACTTGCACCAGCTGGAAACCTGCCTCTTTCCTTTGAACTTCACCTGATGGTGTCCGGTGCAGCTCCTATGAGTCTTTTTGAAAAAACTCTGCTTTAGAGTCCTTTTGCTGCACCTACATTAGGTATTCAGTACACAAACTAAGGTGACATTCATGCTGACTGAGGCAAGCTCAGGTTGTGCATTCTCTCCTGCAGTTGTGGAAGTGCAGCCCTTCACCCCAAGAACCTGTGTGTGCTGCCTCTCCTGCCCCGTCTCTCAGCCATGAAAGGCTGAATTTCCCTCCTGATTCACAGCATGAGCAACAGTGTGCTGGGCAGCCACGTGCAAGGAGCAATGGGCCCTAACCAGTGGGTGAGGAGCTCTGAGTCAGGCTCTGTCTCTCTGGCCACCATCCCACCATCTCCAGTGGCGATGCTCATGAAGGGCTCCATGCCCTGGCTCAAAATGTGGGACCTCTTTTTTTTTTCTCCTTGAAATCCCATCCTTTTTTTGTTTTCACCTTTTTGCTTTGCACATGGAAAGGGTCTATCATACTGGAAAGAACCAAGTTCTGTTTGTTTTCAACTCTAATAAGTCTTAATTAGACCCAAAGTAAAGCTTTCGTGGAGCTGTCAGCATAATTACAGGCTGGGAGAGCCTCCCTGCTGAATCTAAATCCAGCCCCCGGCTTCCTGGTCCTGACAGAGTGTGGCAGAGGAAGGGGGAACAAGGCAGGGGTGACAGCATCCCCTTTGCTTCTCTCCCAAGTCCTTTGCAATTTGTTTCTGCTCTGCATGAAGGTTTGTGAAAGGCAAAGCAGAATAGGCCTGACAGCAACGGAAGGAAATATATTTAGAAACATGAAAAATAGGAAGAGAGAATGTTTTATTTGCATTATTCACCAGGTTCTATTATTTATTACATTGCTGTGCTAGTGCATGGTTTTATAACTCCCAAAGAAATGATCGTGCTTCCGAGGGCAGCTTTGTGCTGCTGTCTTTTAAATATGGACTCTTGATATAAGATGTTCTTTGGCTATTGTTGCTGTGAGGGTGGGGAGGCCCTGGCACAGGGTGCCCAGAGAAGCTGTGGCTGCCCCATCCCTGGAAGTGCCCAAGGCCAGGCTGGACAGGGCTTGGAGCACCCTGGGATAGTGGAAGGTGTCCCTGCCCATGGCAGGGGGGTTGAAACAAGGTGATCTCTAAGGTTTCCTCTAACCCAAACCATTCCACGGGTCTGTTTCAGTGCTGCTTAGTTTAAACACTGAATTTGTCAGGTCGGGTTTTGACAGGACAAAAGTGAACACATTTATTCTGCTTGCTGTGTCCCCAGCTCAGCCTTCTGCTGCATTTTTCCTGAGGTTATCTTGTGAGCTTGGGCAAGAGCAGGCAGTGAGGTACAGTGAAGTGATTTCCATGCTGGATTTAACAAAGGTGATGGGGCAGCAGGACCTGCTTTCCTGCCCAAGAAGGTCAGTGAGGACTTCATCCTCCTTGATGACCTTCACAAGCACCAGCTTGTCCTCAGGCTCATCTAAACCAGAAGGGCTGTCCTGGGCAGCAAAGGCACATTTCAGTCTTGCACAAGCACGTTTAGGAGGTCATTGCATTTCAGCATTGTTTGTGAAGGGCTACGGGGCTGCTGCTGTTCTGTGGGGTGATTGGGATTGGCAGTGACGATGCACAGCTGGGTATAAGGGAAATGCATCAGCTTAGGAGAGACTTTCCTGCACTTTTCATACTATTACAGAAATGAAAATGCTCAGGCTGTAAGTACGTGGCTGTTCTCTTGGCACAGGAGAGCAGAAATTTGGTGTTTATGTGGTTTGGTTCTTCACTGCAGGTTTGTGGGAACACTGTTCCTTGGAGCAGCAGCTGCTGCCCACCACATCTCTGTAGTCATCTCAGATTAAGTGTTCCACTTATGATATAGGGAAGATTTTTACCCTGTCACTAGAAATCCACAGCTCATGGAGTCTATGCCTTCCAATACCTGTCCACAGGCAAATATTTGCACATACGTTAAAAATTCATTTATTTTCATGCAACACCTCATTCAGGTCCATGTGTCCTTTAATGAGGCTCTGCCTGAGAGCCCAGCATTAAAAATTGTCCCGATTCAGTGGCCATATGAACCTTAAAAAACCTGGAAAAAATAAGGAGCTAAAATGTTCCTCTATGAGAATGCATAAATATTCAAATGCTAAACTGAAAGGGCTCTCGTCTCATCCCACAAGCCATTTGAGACCATTGCTCATTCAGCCACGGGAGATTTTAGTACTTTAAAAAAATTGCCACAAAACATCTGCAGTCTGCAAAGAGCTGTTCTGCAAAGCATCTTGTAGGCATTCTGTGATGCATCCCTGAAGGATTTATTACCTCCAGCTGGCTGAGTCGCAGCACATCCTCCTTCCTCCGTCTAGATGGCACTCTGCAGTCTGCAAAAGCCTTGTGCAAATGAGCACCGAGGGGAAGTTTCAGCAGTCACAGCTGGGCTCCTGGAACTTTAGTTGTAATTTTGTCAGACTCTGGTTATGTGAATGGGCAGGAAAGGAAAGGGAGGAGAGAGAGGGGAAAGAAATTACATCAATGAAACCTTTTAGAGTTTGTGAGCTCTGGAACCTTAGAACAGTCTTTTCTCCTGGAGCAGGTGCTGGTCCCTTAATGTTCACCTGATAATACATGCTGAGTATTCTCCTGGACCAATTCCACCACTCACCCTCTTATTTCTTGTCCTTGTAGGTACTTCTGAGTCTTTCTAATACTGTATGTTTGGCCCATCTGAGCTCGTTCATTCTTTCTCTCCCCCAGCTCACACAGCCTGGCTTTCAAAAGCTTGCAAATAAAGCAAAGGGGTTAGAAAATAAGGATGCTCATTAGTTAGATACTGACATACTGCTGAGCTGTCTCAAGGTAGTACTTTCTTACTTTTAAAGGCAAATTTATGGTCTTCTACAGGTTTATTTTTCTGGTTATTCTTGGGCATGAAGACAAATGTCTGGGGGCACCAAATACAGAGCAGGATCCAATAAAGGAAGCTTGGGGAGGATGATGAATGAATGTATGGGGATGTGCTGAAATGACTGGGGGAAGTGCACTGAGGAAGTATGAAGAGTGATGGAGGAGGTGGGAACAGCAACATGCATTTTTAAACTGCATTAAAATGCCAGCATCCCCAGTAGAAGCAGAGTGCCACTGGTGCCATCTTTCTGATGGTCTGAGTCCATGGTATGGATTTCAGAATGTGAGACAGTCAAGTTCCTTAATCTTTGCAGATATCTGGGGATGCCCAGGGTACATGTGCAACACGTGTATGCAACTCCCTGTACAGCTTCCTGTAAAAATGTGGTGTTTATTGGCTTAAATGGGATGTTTGGAGAGCATCCCAAGCTGCTGCAGGGACCCTCCTTTCCCTGTGCTGGGGTGCTTGGCCCTGATCATGTGCCAGTACAAATCCCCAGCACACAGTGCTGAGATGTTTCCCAGGAGCAGCTCTTTGCTGGGTGGCAGTTCTCAGAGCAGGGTTTGCCAATCCAGTGCCCCCTGTCACCAGGGTGTGGATCTGCCCTGGGAGCCCACGTGTGCTGCCCAGAGTGATGGTATGAGCACTGCTCACGTGCTCCTGTACCAGCTCCCACTGCTTCCTGTCCTCTGCTGTTACTCATGTCTGGCATGATTACCTGCATGCCTGGAAGCACTTCCTAAAGTTCTACCCTTTAATCTCTGCCCCTCTAGCTTGGGCAGCTCCTGTACAGCTGATTGTTGCCAATGTGCATGAGTTCAGTTTGCCAAACTCACGTGCCTTGTTTGTTGTTTAGTGTTCACCTGGCAGCTGTTGCCTGTTTGGGGCTAAGGAGCTCTGGGAAATGGTTTTGTAAAGCTGCTGCCCCATCCTTCAAATCCATGCCCTCAAGGCCTGCTAGCTGAGACAAGGTAGAAGAGGATGAAATGTGTGCAAATTAAGAGGTTTAAATAAATTAAATTACATAATCTTCTGGTGTCTATTGACCATAGACATGTCAAAAGAAAACCTCCCCTATCTACGTGCATGTGCCCATCCTCTCTCTCCCATTCCATTCCCTGGCAGGGTCCCTTCCACAAAGCATTGCCTTTTGTGCCACCCTTTGACTTGCAGCTCAAACCCTCAGCTGCATCACTCAATGCTCCTCCTAAGATTAACAGATGCTCTAAAAAGCAGTTTATGGTGGGTTCATGTGAACCTACTCTTTCTTCAGAGCTGCTTGACCTTGCTTTGGGCAGCTTCAAATTTTGTTGTGTCTGCTACCCCCAGGCCTACTTGCCCCGCAGGGATGAAGGCAGGAGAGTGATGGATACACCCCTGGTGTGTTGTCACTTGTCATGCTGGCTGGGAGGTGTGACTGGATGGACCACAAGATGGGCCACAGGCTTGGTCACTCAGGATGTGAATCACCTGAAGGAACTGTGCTGTCCTGACATGGAGCAAGCAGGGATAGTGAGTCAGAGGCGGCCTGGGCATGCCATGGTGGAGCACCAGAAATAGCCTCAGGCTCCACAGAGGAGCTGCTGACGTGGGGACAACAGGAATTTCAGGATTCTGACAGTGTGTAAGGGGGTGGCATAGCTCCAGATGGGGTTCCCCGTGGTACGAGCTGGAGCAGACTTTGAACCTGTGCTGCTTTTAGAGCTGAAATAGGTTTTCATGTCTGTCTGCTGGCCCAGCAACACCCTCGCTGCACTGAGGAGCCTCTGACTGCGATCTGCTGCACAGAGAACCTGCCAGGGCCCAGCAGCAAGATTAATGCATCTGGGAATTTCCTGGTGAGACTTTTGTGCTATTTACCAGAAGTCCCTTGAAGGCAGAAATTATTGCATTAAAAGATTAAGGCATCATTAATCATATTTTTTGTCTTCCGTTTTCCTTTGGCAGGCTGGCTCAGTATTACTGGTAAGATTTTTTTTTTCATTTTTCTCCATGCAGAAGAATAAGTTTCTTCAAGTCTTTTCTTTGACTGTATCATCCTCAGGTAAGAAGGAACCTCAAGAATATTTTGGACAGCTGAGTGAAATCGCTCACTATTGTGAACGCTGACATTTTGACCTCCTCACTTTCTAGGTTTCTTTTGAGTAATGTATATAATTTATGGTTCTTCATAGAAATAAGTATTTATAAGATATTGCCATTGTCCAAAGATCTTGCCTGGGTGTGAGGGGAGCAATGTGGGATGGAAGGCGGTTGTAGATGTACCAATTTCTTCTGATGTGGTGGCAGAGGTTGAGATGGAGGGGTTGACCTGGTGGTGAAGCTTCAGGGTGGTTCCCAGGCATGGTCTGGCTCCAGAAAGAGTGTGGTTGAAGCATAGTTTAGATACCTATTTTGGAAATATTTCAAAAATATCTCCTAACTTTAAGCAGAAAACTTGAAATGTAATCAAGGAAGAAATAGCTGCTATGACAGAAACATGGTGAATTTTTAAATTTGCTTTGGTTATTGAGAGACTGCACCACGGGCCATAGATATGACAAAAAGTTGTGCCCTGGCTCCCTGGTGCTTCATTCATTTCCATCCCCACAGCTTTCCTTCTGTGCCGTGTCAAGGAGGGCCCTGGCTGCGCCTGGTACTACTGCGAGCAAAGCATTTCTTAATTTATGTGCTAATTAACCTGACAGAGCGACTTGATCGTTGGGAGCTTGGGCTCCGGGCAAGCCTGTGTTCGCAGGCAGGGTTCCTTCCCTTTTATTTTAACTAGAGCAGGGAGCGCGAGGCTGGAGCAGTGGGAGGCAGCGGCTCCTCCGGGGGCGGGGGTTCGGGATGCGATAAGCGCGAGCGCTGTGGAGGATGCGACAGCTTCAGAAATATCTGCTTTCAGCCTCCCCTTTTAATGGAAGTTTTATTTTAGAAAGTTTTAGTTAACGTCATTCGAAAGTTTATTTCCATTTTATCTTTTAAATAAAGAGGCTGTAAAGCTCCTGGCTAGGTTTTTCATTTCTGCCGGCTGGGAAAAGAGAGGTGAATGGGCTGCTTGTCTCCCGCGGGGATGCTTTAGGGGCTGCTCGGCGTGCTGCTGCCGAGCGCTCCAGCCTGACCTACCTACGGCCGTGACTCATCGGCCGCCTCCTCGGGGCAGGTGAGGCTGCGGGATGCGCTCCTGCAGCCTCCCAGGCCGGATCCATCCCCTGTGACACCGCGTGCAAAGCCCCTGGCACCCGTGTCACTGTGTCCTGGGGCCGCTGGGTTTGCTCTGCTTCCCACGCTGCTGCTGCCCCAGCCTGGCACCGGCTCTGGCCAAACCCCCTGGTAATGGAGAAGAGATGAATCCGGGCCCTGCTGGCAGGGCAAGGCAGCTTTGTGGGGTCAGGGCCAAAGCCTGTGCCCTGGCCGCTGGTGTGGGCAGGGGGATGCAGCAGGCACAGTGTCCCTGTGTCAGCCCCACACCTCGGGGCTGGCCCTGGGATGTGCCCAGTGGGGAACTGCAGCCCTGCTGCTCTGCAGGCTGAGGGCTCGCCCTCCCATCCGTCACCCATTGCAGAAATAAATCTAAACTGCATGGCTGGGCTTTCTGTGCTTTTCCTTAATTTCTTGTTTCCTACATGCTTGGCATAAGCTAATTTTAAGTAAAGTCATATAACATGAAAGTCTTGTAGTGACACTTTTCCTAAAGAAGCCAATTTTGTGTGAAGTGGGAGCGTAGCAAAGGCCAGTTCCAAAACTGGACTCAGACCACTTTGGGGCTAATTGCCTGCACTGCCACAGACTCGTTTCCTGCACCTGGGTAAGTCTCTGGAACTACTCTGGGCTTTTGATGGACATCTGTGATGAGAGCACCCAAATCCCTCGGATACAGGAATTCTCTGTGTTCCCACACACGCTTCAGCTGCTGGTCTGCAAAAGGGGTGAAAGTGCAGCATTTGCCCCACAGAAGTGATGAACACGAAGGATGATGGCGTATCTCGCATCCTGTGATGGTGTTTGTGCAGTCTTCTCTCTGCCCTTGCCTCTCTCTCCTCTTGGCTGGACCAGTCCCTCCCCCAGGAGGGTGAACACGTACAGCCAATGTGTGAGGGCACTTTGTTACTGAGGAGCTTTTCCAGCCCAACACCAATGCTGGGACATTTGTACTGGAAGCAGACTTGAGGCTCACTTTATTCTTTGGTTTCCTCGTGTGGAATAGGGGAATTTTGAGCATATGGATAAAGCTAAATCAAAATGATAAAGTATTTCATTTCAGACTGAGGGCATCCACACAAGAATAACTCTTCCAGAATAGCTTATCACATAGACAAACTAAAAAAACTAATCTATTTTAGCCAGAGGAATGAAGGAGGCATGGAGCTCTGGGTGACAAGCACAGCTCCCACAAATACATAAATCACAGATCACAATAGGCTCTTTTAGAGCTGTAGAAATGATAGTGCTGTTTTGGTAATGGAACATCCTGATCCCATCTCTACGTGCATGTACTATATTTATATTCTACACATGTATATATTCCAGTTATATATATAAAAATCCAATTTACAGGTGTGGGCTTTAATTAAGAGCTCTGATGTGTACTTTTTACTAAAATAATATGATAGAAATGAATGTAATTTATCAAAGAAACACTGCTGAATTTATGACAAGAACAGGGAGATAATGGGATTTCTGAGACTGTATGGATGCTCTTTGCAGTCATTTGAGAGGGCAGGATATGGAGGAACTTAACTGAAAATGAGTTTTTTCTGAGATTGTTTTAAACCTAATGTATTTGCAACTCCTATTTTGTGGATGCACACAGATTCTTATATGAATACTGATTTTTTTAGATCATTTATTGTAACAAGTAGTTTTTGCCTGGAAAAGATGCTACAGATTCCATTACAATATATTCTGTCATACTGCCAGCTTTTATTTCTTTTTAGTCAAAGCATTCTGACAAATTCCAGACTTGAATTAAATCTGCTGTTCTGACATGTGAAACGTTGCCTAATCACTCTGGAGGTTTGTCACGTTTTTTCCCCTCCTTTCAACTGGATGATGTGCAGAGTCCCCCCCAGCTGATCCATGCACAGGTTTGGGTGGACGTGCTTGTGGTGGTTTGGAAAGCACAACAGATGTGTGACTGCAGAGGGTGCTTCATTTATGTATAATTGGGCATAAAGGCTTGACAAGCCCTCCTGTGCTCCTCTTGTGCACGATAGCCTGACCCCAGTGCGCTCTGTAGTGAGCAGAAATGAGTATTTCTGCCTTCAGGCTGGTGTCAGGACCTGCAGCTCTGCAGAGGTGAGGTGGGCAGTGGGGAGGGGGTTGTCCTGCTCCTCCCTGCCGGTGACTTTGCTGAGGCTTTGTGGGTGTTGGGCGAACCACGTGGACCTGGGGAGAGGCTGTGAGGCTGCTGGGCTGCTCTGCTGAGGGAGTTGAAGGCAGTGTCCTGTGTATGATCTGTCATTTTAAAAATCTGTTGGATCCTGCCTCAGTGGAAAGGTACAGTAACACAGCCCCAAACCATCCTCAGGTTGTTCATTTGTCAATATGAGGAATAAACCCCAAAGATCTCAGTGTCCTGTGCTGCAAATGGCCCTGACAGGCAGTTTGAGCTGTTGGCTCCTCAGGTACTCTCCATGGAGCATCCTTTTCTCTTGTCACTTGGAATTTTTCTCACTACCATTAACCTCATTTTTGGTACCGTTAAGGGATGGGTCACACATGGGTAAGAGATGGGGCAGCTGGGGAGAGCCATTAAGCACAACTGGGAGGGGTTTGTCACCTGCAGGACCCCCACGCCCTCCTCACTTGTGTGTCCAAGCTAGGAGGGGCTGCTTTGCACATCCAAACTCCCCCTGCACCTTCTGCTTTGGGCTCCTGACTTCAGCCTGGCATTTTGTCCACATGTCACTCATGCTTCTCACTGAGAGGAGTGGAGCTATCACAGCCCAGGGTTCTGCTTTAAAATGTTTGCTGCATTTACTGCTTCTGCACTGTGTCTATTTTGGCTGGGCCAGCAGCTGCCTGCTATCAGATTTTCTTCCTCTCAGAGGTAATTGCAGACTGGGGCTGAATTATCCCTGCCACCTCTTGGGAAAGCTGCATAGCCTGAGCCACAAAAGCCTCTTTCTATCAGGCAACTTTTCCAGAGCCAATATGACTTGAGAGTCTTGTCTGAAACCTTCATATGTTTTCAGGCCTGTCCTTGCAATATGGTCACCAGAGCTGCTCACAGCATTTAGCAATGGTATCTTGGATACTGGATGCTGAAATAACACCCTTTCCCTGTGCTTGCTTGTTAATCTCCTATTTATGTAGCCCTGGATTGCTTTTCCCCCTGTTAGTAACAGCATCACATGAGGAGCTCATGTAGGGCTGGTTCTGTACAAACCTCCTCATTTCCTTTCCTTAATTGCCGTTATCTGTATGATTAGCATGACCCGTGTACTTGGTCCTTAGGCACTGTGCCATTTGCAGCTATTGAGAGCACTTTGCTCAAATAAACGGATATTGCCCGGCTTTCCAGATCTGTTCCCATCATTAAAGCTGTTCCTGGCACCCAGCGCTGCCGTGCACACGCTGCATCAGCAATGGCTTTGTGCATTTCTCAGATAATTGAGTAATGTACTGAGTAGGGTTGGATCAAGGACAGAAACCATTTGGCTACGTGTCTGTTTATCATGTAGTACCTATCGGTTAACTGAGTTTAGAATAATTTGAGTGCCTTTTTTTTTCTAAAATACTTTTGGACTGAAAAGCTGCTGCACCTGGAAGTCTGCTTCAAGCCTAGGTCTCTGTCAAAGTGCTGATGCAATGCAAACACCTGGTTTACTTGACATTTTGTTTTCCATGGTTGATGACATGCAGATTAGCTGATCTTTAATTCCCCGATACCCCATTTACTTATAGTTATTGGCTTATATTGAGCTTTATCCATAGTCCTCAGATGGATCTAGCTATAATTTTTAAAAGTATTAATAGTTGGCTTGAACTGCTCAGGGGTCTCCTTGGCACCTTGTCTCCACATGCTTACTGGGAAGTCATACAAACCTGCTTGTTTAGGAGTTTGTTTAATGAGAGTGTGTCATAAGAGAAGGGGTGCTGGCCAGAGGTGCAGGTCCCAGCAGTGCTGTGAAACACACTGAGATTTAAAATATAGCACCCCTCTTGGTGACAACTGGCAGCTTTAGCTGGCCCAGACTCGGTGGGTGCTTCTGGATGGGTTTAATTTGGCTGGCGTGGTCAGCCTGTGCCTGTCCCAGCTGGCTCTGACCCCAGCCTGTCTCACAGGCAGGAGGGCAGCGCTGGCAGACCCTGCTCAGCCGCCCTTCCTGGGGCTGGGCTGGCACTGCCAGGGGCAGTCACGGGCTGGGGCCGTGTCGGTGCTGCGGAGTCCCAGCTCAGCCTTTCCCTGTACCAGCCCCCCACTCCTTAGGGTCTCACACGGGCACGATGGAGACGCTGACTGAAAGTTCTGCTGCAAATGACCAGATGCTGATAAATGTCCACAACTGTCCTGGAATGGATCCAGATCTGAAATGAGGTTACTTTGCACGTGGTTTGTTCTACATTCCTTAAGAACCCACAGAGAATTATTGCTTCTACAAATAGAAGGGGCTGGAGTGTCCTGGTTTTGGGTTTCTGTATCGATACTAACAAGCTTCTCTCAGCCAGAGCACGAATGATATTGGCTTTCCCTGTCCCCCGGGTGTGCCTCACCTGTAGCGGTGATGCTGCAAGGCTCAGTGGGAGCCGAAGGAAGGGCTCGCTGCCTCCTGGGGCACCTCATTGAAGAAGCCTGTGCCTAAAAATAAAGAGCCACCTTGTCTGTAGGTGCAAATCCACCTCCAGCCAGGCCTGCAGCTGTGCCTGGGCAGAGCAAAAGCTGTGCCCAGGTCAGCAGCACTGGTACATTGGAGCAGCGACATAAACCCTGGCTCTGCACAGGTAGAAACTGCTCATCCTTTGGGCAGGGTCCAAAGCCAGGTAATATTTGACTTTGTTTCTGCAGCACGTGCTGCTGCTGTCTTTTCTGTAGCTGGTTGCTTGAAAAGAGAGGGCACATCATAGCTTGTGGGGTTCTGCAGAGCAGTAGCCCAGTCTTTCAGGAGGAATTTGCCTCAATACGTCCCTGATAGGGATCTTCTGCATGAAGATTGTTCAGTATTGCCTTCAAATCAGCCAGTACCTGCTGGGGCTATCCCCTGGGATTTCTTCCTGCCAAATCCCCCAACAGAAAAGGCATATTCGCATCAGTAGAAAAACAAAACAGGAAGAATTAAACCCGAAAATACAGGTGGGAAGGGAAAGGTGGATTTTCGAGCCCTGTGGCTGTCGTGGAGCGCGCAGCTGACGTGCCAGTCCCCTGCGATGCACAGCATATGTCAAGGCAGCTCCGCTTAAAGGGATAACATCAGGCCATCTGAAAGGCTGCTTCCTTTTTTGTTCTTATTTCATCCTGTATTACAGGATTTTGTTCAGGTTTTTCAGTGGCCTCCTGGGTAATGCTTTATTTCAGTGACAGTGTGGAGTTCTAGTTTGTAATAATGGGATCTATATAAATAATACTAATTCTGCTGCCTCCTGTAATGCTTCCTGCCTGGGAACACTCAAAAGCTTTTGCAAATGTTAATTTCCTATAATTTGGGATAAAGAAGCACCTCCAGGTACTGCAGAGGGCATGGCAGCAGTGTGTGTTGTGCTGGTCAGCTGCCTATAACAGCCATACCTTTGAGTCAAGGGCTTCAAACAATTGAGGGTCTTTTTGCACCCAAAATGACCCTAATTAAAATAATTGCTTTCTTGGGTGTTGGGTTTTTTTTTTCTTTTGTCATTTTGAGGCTTTAAGATAGAGGCAGGTAGTATGAGATTCAGTTCCAAGCACTAAAGATACTGGATAGGGGAGGTGAGGTGAGATTAAGCCTTGGAGAAGAGTCAGATGAAGACTGGGAGAAAGGGATTTCACAGATTATGTCTTGATATGAGAAGAGATGAAGGGTGCTGTGACCCAACAGACTGCAGTGCTGTGTTGAGGACAGGCTCTTTGGCTCAGAGCAGCATCCTTGGTGCCATAATACAACTTTCCTTACGGTGCTGCCCTGTGCTGGGTGAATCAATAGTCGGATACCGAGGTATTGGCTAAGGCCCCCAGGCATCCAGGCTCAATTTGGGCATTTATGTTGCCCGAAACAACCTGTGCTTGGTCAGGAAGAGGAGAGTGACCCGAGTGCCTGGGGCTCTGTCCTGCTGGAGCTGGGGTGTGCTGTCACTGGTGAGAGCTGGTGGGAAGGGAGATGCTGTGCTGGGTGTGGAGCAGAGAGAGCGGCAGAGCCCAAAGGGCATGTGTGGCACTGGCAAGACAAAACGGCAGTGATGGTGAGCAGGGTAAAGGCTTAATGGATTTCCTCGAACCGTGCTCTCTGAGGGCCTGGATGACAGGATTTGCACTGGATTGACATGAGTTTTCAAAGAAATGAGGGCTGGGTTGTACAGCAGCGCTGCCACTTTCCTTGGCTGACCTGCCGCGCTCCCTCCTTTCAGGGTAACATTAAAATGAATATTGTACAGCAGAGAGAGCAGCATAATTGGCTGCAGACAATGCATGTGCTGTGCTGTTCTGTGATATCGATTGCTCCTTGTCCAAATATCTGTATCTAAAATCAGTCCATTAAGCAGAGCGCGTTGGGCGGACGCCAACCCTTTCACGCTGCGGTGGCTCTCCCTCCATCCCACTGTGCCACGAGCCCCCTACACGATCTGCTGGCACTCCACAGTCTGGCACACAGGGACACACAGCCACGGGTGGATCACTGCCCATCGTGTCCCCCAGCCACTGCCTTTGGGTGTGAATCTTCTCTGCTCTGGTGGGGATGTCCCTCCTTGCGCTGCTGTGGTCAAACTCCCAGGGATGAGTGGCACTGGTGCCGTGTGTGCATCAGGGTTGTGTGAGGCTGCAGCTAAATCCCAATGTAAAACTGCTCTTTTTTTAGGTAGATGAATTAAGGGGCAAGCCCACCGTGGCGTGGTAGATGCGGAGGTGAGTCCTGGAGGTTGGCATCATGAGCAGAAGTGATGCAGATGCTGTTGGAGCACATCTGTGTCGCAGCACACTGCACAGCCACCTCGGCAGCTGGAGGTGGTAAAAGCAGCTGTGCAGCTGCTGAACGGGGCTCTGCTGCTTGCTCATGCTGGGGCTGTGTTTGTGTGGTGCTGTGCTGGCCTGTCTGCTGCCACCCACACACCCACCCAGGGCCACTCACTCCGTCCTGTCCCCTCCCATGCTCCCCGCTGAGCTTGTGGCACTAGCAGCAACACAGCTCACCGAGGCTCACTGGGGGGTTTTTTATTACCTTTTAGCACTTAAAGGCTTCTAAGTCTCTACATCCAGAGAATAACAGTGGTGCTTTTCCACCAGTGCAGAGGGCTGCAAGCGAAGGAAGGCCCATGCTGCTTTTCTCCATCCTTCATCTCCAGTCTGTGTCCAGCAAACCCACTTGACAGCATGTGCCAGAGCTGTTTGGTCCATATATTCCTACACCTTATTCTATATATATGCACACATAAATGAACAAGAATTATTCCTCTGTTAAATCTGAGTCAATAATTCCTTTCCTCCTGCAAGCATTTAGCCTCCTAGCAGATCCTGTAATAAATTAATCTTCTTTATCACTCCTTTAATCAGTTCTGCAAAACCAGTTAGCAGTGAAATCTTCTCACCTATTGATTGATGTATAATGTTAGATTAATGTATAATGTAAATTAGTAGAAAGCAAATTGCGAGAGCTGCTGTGTGGTTTGGTGCTGCTGCTGAATTTGTGCTACAAGGAGCTCCTTCAGGTTTAGTGTTTTAGTCTGTATTTTGCATGTAGGAGCAGCATGCAAAGGTCTGGAGAAGGACTTTTTCTGTGCAGTTAAAGCTTGAATAGAGGAAAAAAGGAGGTGTCAGTTAGTTTACACGCCCCACACTATCTATTTTAAAGAGAGAAGAGCAATATGCTGTGATGTGACAGACTGCTAGAATCAACAGCTGAATTTTTAAGTAATACAGAATGACGAAGAGCCTTGATGTTTGGCTCTTGGGGAGCTGTTGGTGGCACTAGTGGCTACTGGGAGGGGGCTTTGGGTTCATCTCTCCTGAGGTTTGACATTTATTCCATGGGATGGGACAGCATTCCCTGTGGGCTCACTCTGCAGGAAGCAGAGGCCGATGCCACATCTGGGTTGTTATTCAGCTCACCTCAGCTGTTTCCCCCTCTGCAGTTTGAAGGGTGCTGTGTGTGGGCTGTAGGCATTTAACACTTTAAATTAATGTTTGATATTTAGGTGGGATGCAAACGTGCTTAGGTACACAATCAGCTCTTCAGTGCCCTGCTGTGATCTGCTGATGTGAAAGGCTTAGTTATGAACTGTGCTTATTGTGGCTACAAATAATGCTTTGGGGCTCCCCAAAATTCTATTGTTTTAATACAGCAGTTGGCAATGGCTGGAACTCCTCCACCTACTTTTTGCCAAGACAGTGTGGGGAAGGAGAAAAGCAGAAAAGGAAACACAATAAAATGTCCCTGTGGTATTTTTTCTATTACATACCTGCCAAAACCTGTAGTGGTGTGTTAAGACAAAGGGCTGAGCCCTCAGCATTGTCCAAGGGAAAAAGCACAGAAAACTCTATTAAACTCTCTGTATTGCATTGACCTTTGGTTTGCTCCCATCTTTTCCTCGTTTCTGTGATGTGACCCCCATCAGCTGTGGGGAAGGGTGGGCAGTGCAGGTCCTGTTCCTGATTTCAGCTCAGAGGTTGGAGGCACACAGGTAACACATGGAGTGAAACCATCAGGGCAAATGGAAATCTTGTCTTTGTGCTGGGATTCTCCACAACACCCAAGTGTTGGCTTTGTCCTGCTCTTGGACTGCTCCTTTGAGAAGCCACCCCTAACCTCCACCTGCTGGCCCTCCACTGAAAGGTGCCACCTGCTCATGCTGCACATGAGGGAGCCTGGAGCTGCTCACAGCTGATGGAAGAGAGTCAAAAATGACTTTTTGACTCGTTTTTCCCCCCTTCTTTGTTATGGGGAAGAACAAAGGACTAGAAACTTCTGTGAATTCTGTCCCAGTACAAGGAAAAAGCTCAAAAGGAGTTAGGAAAGCATGTTGATCCTCCTCACTGTCTGGATGATGCACTGAGTTGCTGCTGAGACTCGGGCATGGTGCTCTGTGGTGACAGGAGCTGTGCTCCTGCTCCTGGGGACCTCAAACTCCCTCAGAGTAAAGCAGAAAGGAAAGGTAAGCTGGAAAATGCACATTCCTTTGCCTAGCAGGAGATTTTGCTGTGGTCCTAGTTCACCTTGTTTCCCTGCAGAAGGGACCCTCATGCACAGGAACCACTTGTGTAGAAAATCATCTCTTCCTGTTTCTACCCAGTAACTCTCACAACTAAATAAGGCCTGGTTTTTAAAAGCTTAAAATGTGGAGAGCATCAAAGATCAATTCAAATAATAAATGTAATGTCATCTAGTGAGAAATTACAGGGACTAGAGCTGGACTCTCTTCTGAGCTGCATAGCAAAGGGCAATGGTGAGCTGTTTGCAGCAGGTGAGGTTGTGGTTAGATAGGAGAATTGTTCTCTCTGTGGGGGTGGTCAGACATTGCCATGGGGACCCAGAGAGGCAGGGCAACCTCTGTCCTTGGAGACACTCAGAGCTCCACTGGGCACAGCCCTGAGCAACCTGACCTGATGTTGATGTTGGCTCCAGCGTGAGCAGGGGCTGGAGTGGGGATTCCTGCCAACCTCAACCATTCAGTGCTTCTGGGATTTACAGGGGCAAATTCTCTGTCACTGTTAAGCTATCATTTTGTAGATCTGTTTTTATCATGAAAATACGCTGCTTCATGGACAGTGGTGTCTCTGAACATTCATTATTCAGAAAAAGTTTGTCTTCCAATTACACAAGATCATAAGAAGAAAAGTGACTGGTTTGTCAGAACTGCAGAGCTAAAATAAGCTGCAGCAAGCACATTTCCTTGGCAAGGAGCTGGTGTCTCTAATTAGAAAAGCTCTGGAGAGTTAATCTACTTGGGCATGAGACCTATTGCTTCCTCCTGCAGCATGTGATGGCTGAGGCTGAGCAGCTTTGAAAAAGGCCTGGAGGCTGGGCTTCAGATAATTTATATATCTTACTTGGGAACTTATATATATATATGAATTTCCCAAACATGAGGTTTGGTGTGCTTCTGCCAGATGGCTGAACTGCAGCAGGGCTGGGAATTGACTGGGAATTGAAGATGTAAATTCTTTTAGTTAAAAAAGTGCTGAAAGTCCTAATCTCTGGCAAGCAGCTGCTGCAGAGAGTGGAGTGAGTTACTCTACAATCTAGCTGTGTGAGAGCAGTGTCCTCAGCAGGCAGGAAGAATAGTGGTTGCTTGGAAGTGCCCTAGACTGGGCTGGTTTCTTGTTTGGGGAAGTCATGCCTCACCCTCACAGAGGTATAGGCAACAGGAGGGGAAGAGTTGTGATAATGAGCTGAAACAAGCCTTTCCTGGGGCCATAACCTCAGCCACACTGCCACAGAGATAACCTTGGTGTTTCAATGACTATCAAAGCTGTCTTCTGCTCTCATGCTAATGCTCTCCAGAGCAGGGGGAGCAACTAATCAGCATTGCAGCAATCAGTCAGGTTTCCCTTGGCACATGATGGGTTTAATTATTTTGCAGTTCACTCCATGTTCTTGGTAGCTGTAGTGATGTTTATTCTGGGAAGCTTTGGGACTGAAGTGGTAAAAGGGTTTTAATTTCAGACAGGAACTTACCAAGTTGGGTGCTTGGCCTGGGTTCCAAATTTACAGAGTTTCTCTGAAGTCCTAATTGGCTTTATTAGACTTTATCAGTCCCAGTTCCTTTTCCTGAGACATCTACGATATGTGACAGCTTTGATGGGGATACAGATGTGTCAGAATTGACTGATGAATCCCATCAGACAAAAATAGCTTGTGTGTATCAGTGATTCAACCAAACTGCTTGGTTTAAAAGCAAAAGCCTTATCTGACTTGGCCAGCAGGCTGCACTTTGTCTCCTTCCCAACAAAACTTCCAACCCTCCCTCCAGCCCAGCAGCTCCTGGGCTGGAAGCACAGGAGCTCATGGCTAAGGCAGGAGGGACTGGAGCTGCACTGGAGCTGCACTGGAGCTGCACTGGCTGTCCTTGGGCTCCAGGAAAGCTCAGGGTTTGTGAGCCATGTCCAACACGTGCTCTGGTGCCTCCGCTGGCAGAACTGTGTGGCTTCCTGGTACTTGAAAACACCCACCTGGAGCAGCGGGCAGCTCTCTTTCGAGTACTCAACAACCTGAGCAGGTTCGCACTGGCTCAGACCTCACACTCACCAAGAAGCACTTACTGAGTTGCTAGTTAGTGAAAACCTGGGCAGGATTCTCTCAGGCTTCAGGCAGCTGAGAGTTCACTCTGCAATAGGTGCTCTCCTGACCACTTGCACCTGGATAGAGCCAAAGTTAATTTATTTCATTTTAATAATTGCAGTTACTTACACATATCTTTTCCATAATAGCATATTCTTGTTGCCCCAAATTTGCAACTTACCCATCTCAAGCTCTGCAAATAACAAGTGATGCTGTAGGAATTTTGTTTCTACTGTCCATCAGGTGTGCAGCACAATACCTTTGAAAGCTGCAAAAAATATTTTTATTATTGGAGGCAAACTCCCTGGGAATGTGCAATTGATTATTCAAACCTCATGGTGCTGCTGCAGAGATTTGTGTGGCTGTGACTGACTTTGATTCCCTGATAGCCTGTCTCATGCTCCTGTCCCCTAATGGAGCTGATAGCATTAAGTCATGCAGTTAATCAAGTGAAAGAAATTGTTTCTCCTTATTCAAAGACCTGATGACTTTATCCAACAGGGAGGGTCTCTAACAGAATGAGACAAGAAGTAGATGAGATAAGAAACATCCACAGGATTCAATAGGCAGTGGAGTAGGAGCGCCTTTAAGGGCTTCAAATTTGGAATAGAAAAACATTCTGAACAGTCTATGGAAAGCCAGCCCTCTGGCTGGCACTTTATTATTGCATTTGCTGTATTAAGGAGTCAAAGATCAAGAATAAGTTCAGTCCAGGTAATGATACACAGAATTTTAACTGAGGTGCTGCTCAGGTGTGTGAGGACAGTGTGGAGCACAGCAGCTCCTTGGAGGAGGCAGCTGGCAAAGATGGGTACATGGTCCCGAATTATCTGTGTGTGATGGGTTTTCTGCATAGTATTTCCATCACTGATAATGAGGAATTAAAACATAATTCACTAATGCATGAAAAGAAAGGTCTTCACAGGGCTGGGTACTCCCAGGCAATGATTACCCTGATGAAATTAGCTTTAATACAGCCGGCTCAGGAGGAAGCATAATTCTCCCTCCTTTTCATGCTGCCCATTATAATAATGATCTGTGCAAAACCAATTTGACTATTAGATCATTCCTGCTAAAATAACTCCAAACCATTTACAGGTATCCTTGTAGGACTTGCTGCAAGTGGATGCTGAAGCACTTCCAGTGCTGTTGAGTTTAATTTGTACCCTCCCTGTTACCTTCCCACTTTGCCACGCGGAGCTGTTCTCTCTGCTACGTGGAATTCCTGCATTTCTGGGGAATGGCAATGGGCAGGAGTCACTCTGCCTCTGGGGGGCAGTGGCAGTGTGCTCTTGTTCACAGACCCTAAGAGATGGCCCATTAAGGAGAGATACATGGATGTTGTGTGAAACTGCCATTTGAGGCAGGCCCCACTCTGAGCTCTCTGTGCTCTCACGAATTTGTATCAGCTCTGCTACGCTGAAATTGTTCCAAGGTTTTGCTGGTGAGGATGCAATCAAAGCCTCTCCCATGGGGAGCAGAAGTGCTGCAGAGGAGTTTGCCCCCTTCACCAGGTCAGTTTGAGGTTTGGCTGTCCTGCACAAGTCTGTTGCTTTTATTCTCAGAGTTACAGGCAAATACAAAAGGTAAGGAATAAGGTATTTTCACCAGGTAGTGGGGTTCTTTAGAGCAGTGAATCCCCCAGGGAGGCAGAGAAACAGAAACCACACTCCTTTTATGCATGCTGCATAAGGGATAAAAATGTACAAGTGTTTTCCATTCCCAGGTTCACCTTTTGCTGTAGACTATGGCAAGCAATAACGTGAGTAGTAAAAGTGAATGAAATGTTAGTGGCAAAAGTTAATGAAGATTATGTGGAATAAGGGGCTGCAGGCTAAACATGGACTAAAATATTGATAAAGGAGAGTTTTAAGGGAAATCACAAAGCACTTTTTCTGGCAAATGCTCATGCATCTTCCTCTCCATTTAGACAAGATCTTACTTGCAATCAGCTAGTAAAGGCATTGTACATCAGTCTAGAGTAACCAGCACAGCAATTGTAAAAAAGACATCATTTTAGAGTTTATCTACTTACTTTTAAGTGATTGTATAACTCCCCTGTGTCAAGGAAAGTCAAGTTTTCACTTTTTGAAAAGTATGTATCCTGCTGGAGTGCAGAAAATGCTTGTTTGCTGGTGAGTCACTGATGAAATTATTAGATTTGAATATCTGGAGCCTTGAACTGCAAGTTATAGGTTCAGGTGCTGAAGAGGAGAACCAAGAGACATGAACACTTCCCTCAGCAGGGTGCCACACTGGTGAGCTTCTGCTCCCCAGCTTTGTCACATGTGTGCACCTCCTGTGTGAGCTGGGAAAGGTCTATGAGAAATCCCCAAACCTGGAGTAAGGAGGACTTCTCAGTCACATCCCCATCTCAGTCCTGGCTAGGATGGTTTAGAGCATCTCAGCAGGTTGCTGTTTAGTTGTCAAATGCTCCTTAAGGCAAAAAGAGATGAGTCTGAATTTGTCACAGCGTGTGACCCTGACAGAGCAAAAGCTGCTCAGTGCTGTGGTGCCGTTCAGGATGTTATGCCAGCATTCTGGAATTTATTGCCCATGTTTTGCCACATGTTTGAAGGCAACTGGAGGTGAGCTGGCACCACGTGAAATGTCATGTAGGCCAGGTGATCCCTTTAGCATGTATTTAAGCTGTTGTGGGATTGATCACGCTGGGTCTGTGCTGAGCACTGCACACTGAGTTTACACTGTCCAGTGCATTCAGCAAGAGTTCAGGTACCTGCACCCTAAAGTGTCATATCCTCCTCAAACACCAGCAGGGTCCTCATCTGAAGCACTTACCAACCTGCATTTCACTCTCTGCTGCACTTAGTTTCTCACAGATTTCTTTTGTTTTGCTCAAGATAAGCCCACACTACAGAGAGTTTATTTGGAACACTGTAAAATCAAGTGTTACTCGCATCCATTGATGTTTCAGGCTCATCTCTTTTGTCTGCTGTAATTACTACAGAAAGCAGGATGTGATAATGGTCAACATCAGAATTAATGAAGGAAAAAAAAAGCAAACATAAAAGGCCATTGCATAGTGCAGCAGGCTTCAATTGGAATGTAACAGGTCCTCACGAAAAATTTCCCTGTAAATTTGTAAATACTGATTTTCTTCTTTTTTCTTGCAGTTTCTCGCTCCATGTTCACAGTGGCTTTCCATTCCCTGGTGGTGAGCCAAGGCAGAGGAAATCCAGCCAGCCACTGTCCCCAGCATGGTCCCTCCCCAGATCATTCCTCCCAGGCAGACTGGGAATCACCTCTACGCTGGGATTGTTAAGTTTTCCTGGTGGCTGGGCCTTTTATAACCTTTCACTGCCAGTTCTGTTCAGCTGCTAAGTGGTAAGAGTCAAGCAGCTGTGCTGTTGATTTGTTTGGGGCTGCTCCATTGCTCCTGGCCTGTTCCTCATTTGTTTCTTTAGAGTGTATTCAACACTCAGGGTGGGTGCTGTCTTTGGCCTGAATGCAGGGGTTTGAGATGTTCTCTGGGTTCTGCTGATCAAAGACTTTTCTCTCCCGGTGTGAGTCCAGCCCTGTCAACCACAATTGCTCTGACCAAGGAGAACATGGATGGCACTGTAGGAGTAGCTGGCTCCTGTGACTGTGATCCACTCTGTCATCCCCTTTTGCTGGCTCACTTCAGCTGGGGAGGCACCTGGGAGAAGTTTGGTTTTTTTTTTAGGCACACCCTGGTGTTCCAGCCCAACCTCTGGGTAATGCTGGTCTTTAACTTTGCAGTATTTGCCATAAACACTCTCACAAGGTTGTATATCAAACTCCTCATTTAGTAAGTGGTTGGTCACGTTACAGAATTGATACATAAAGAAAGTAGTCATTGCCAATGCCCGGGAAAAAACATAATCCATTCCTAAAAATAGAAGTGTGACACCTCACTACTTGTTAATTGGGTCTGGGTCAGAGAGTATTTAATTGACTTCCAATGTGGTGCATGTTATTTTTAAGTCATAACATATTTTTGGGCTTGGGAGAGATTTGCAAAGAGAAGGAGATATTGCATCATATCCATTCAGTAAGTATTTTAGTAATAACATGAAATACGTTGTTGTAAGCAACAGGTTAAGAATTTCCTTCATGGAACACAACCTGCTCATCAGCTTGCTAAGGATTATCCCCCCAGTTTGTGGGAATTTAGGGACAGTGTCAGGAAATTTTCTAGCATATTTTTTGGCATATAGGTAATGGGATATTTTTAGTACTAAAATAATCTGATTTTTTGAAGATAAATAAATATGGTATGATAATAAATGATTCTATTTGAAATCACAGATATTTTTACTGGCTATTTGGTGACTGTGTGGGCTTTCCACACAGTGCCTCTGTGACCTGTCTATATGCTCATGCGTGGCTCTGTATTCCCTCTCTCTCCCTGTGCGATCAGGTTAAGGAGGTCTCACACCATGTTGCTGCTGCCTGCCAAAGTGGGGGCATTTGTTTGAGTCCTTCCTGGCCAGAGATTGGTCACAAAACAGGTCTGACAATAACATCTCTGAGACTACTATGTTGTCATTAATTCAAGTTGAACTTGGCCAACAGGCTCCAAACTTATCAGAGTGGACAAACAGGCAGGCAGTACAACCACAGTGACTGCACAGTCTTGGGAAATGAGCTAAAAATAATAGTGTATTTATTTCTGGAAGAATGAAATTGGGTTTGATCTACCAATCTCTTGAGCTAATAAGGGTAATGAAAATGAGATTACACTGGCTGATTTATTATTTCTGGTAGCTATTAATTATTGGGTTGTTCTTTTGAGTAATTAAAGAAGAAATTTTCCTGCTTTAAGTGAGTGCACTAGGTCTCATTAATCTGAAGTCTTAAAAATATATTCTTAACCTGGAGAGCCTAAGAAAACACTACTTTCCTTATAACTGTTCATTTGCAATGTAAGACCATGAAGCTACACTTGCAAAAGCTTTTTTGACTCTTTCCATGTTTCTGTGAGCATGTAAGTCCTATTTACACCTTGGCTGTTTATTGGCAGCTTGGTTCTGCCTTCTTCTTTTTCTCTCCTGGGCAGATCTGGAGTTCCTCTGCAGAATCAGTCATGGCTGAATTTAAGCTCACAGACATAAAATAAATACTGGATAATTTTTTTTTTTTTACCCACACACTTCAGTTTCCCTGAGAGAGACCTTAAAACAGAGGCATGTTGCAGCGATTTTAGGTGGTAGCCCAGCTTTTTGTTCTGAGGGCATATTGTGGAGGCAGCTTTCTGCCATGGAAGTGCCAGCTGATCCAGGGAGCTGCTGTGGGTTACTGCTGACACAAGTGTGGTCTGACAGCAGCAGGATGATGCCCTTTAAAAATAGGACCTCTTGCCATTTGGTATTCTTGTCAGCGTGTCACAAATGTCACAAGGTCACGTTTGTTTTTCCTCCCATTTTTCTCTTCCGGTTATTGCCTTCATCAAAGGAATGAATTGCTTTTGTTGGTGTGGGGTTTCATCCTTGCAGTGGCAGGGCAAGAAGGACCAAAGCTGTGCCGAGGCTCCTCAGGACAGCGGAGCTGCAGCGTGGTGTCAGCACAGAGCTGTGGCTGGGCTGGGCTCTGCACAGCTGCCAACATCCTGATGCTCCTGTTAGGACACATCTGACCTTTCCAAAGACAGAAACATCAGCTGCCCACAGCGCTGCAGGAGTGGAGGCGGGACTTCCCACCCTTCCCTCCCCAGAGCATGAATGACCCATGCTCAGGCTGTCATCCCCACAGCCCATCGGCCCTCAGGGCTCCTGTCCGAGGGTGTCAGCACAGCCACAAAGGAAAGTGTTGTATTCAACAGCTCGTAAAGATTGTTGTGAGAGAAAACAAAGCCAAACAAATCTTGTCCCCGTGAAACCCAGCCCCGCTGAGAAGCGGCGTGAGCACAAAGTAGGGAGAAAGAGGAGAGCGGTGTTTGGTGGAAGCAGTTGGCTGAATGATTCAAATGCCTCCTGCCAGCCTGCTCAGCTGGCCCACAGCCTGGTCCCTGGGGTCTGCAGGGCGTGTGCCAAGAGAGCTCTGCCTGCCTTTGGGAATGCTGCAGTGACACCAAGCCAGCCCCACAAGCTCTGGCAAAAGCCAAGGCTGTGTTTGGCATCAGGAATGTCCTCCCTGCCCAAGTGGCTCATAAGGGACAAGCTGTGCTCATTGCCAGTGATTTCCAGGTCACAGTGGGCTGTGCCCTCAGCTGGCTTCATCCCCTGGGCTGGCTGCATTCCCCTGTGGTCATTTATCAGGAGCAGTGGGCAGGGTGGGTGCTGGGGACACCACCTTCCTCAGCAGGTCCCTGGGAGCAGGTGGGATGGCCCTGTCCCCTCCACACATCGAAGTGTATTCAGCTGCACATTTGGAATAGTAGGAGGCGTAATCTCTGGGCTAAACTGCTATCCAAGTCAAAGGTGGGCTCTTCATTGCTTGTAGTAAATAACAAACATGTTCCCAAGACTCTGTAATTAACCTTTTTTGTAAAGGGGAAATCAATTTCCAGAGTTTCCTTGCAGAACTTCTGCACAGCATTTGCATCCTGTTTCAAGAGAGCTAACATTTATCATCCTTCAGTAAATCCTGTGGAGGGTCTTTAGAGATGGCAGCAGAAGTGTCCAGCTCGGAGCAAGCTCCTGCAGGTACCATTTCCATGACAATTTACCTTTGAACTTAAGACCAAATTCCTCAAGAAAGGAGCAATCCCCTGCTGTAGGAAAGGGAAGGACGATTTAGGAATATTCTCTTTTGCTTTAGGAAAGCAAAAACCAAAAGAGGCAGTTCCCAGGAGAGGATTAAAAATTTGAATTCTGAATTCAATAGCTGATAGGGAAATCTATTTCAGAGCAATCAAAGCCACTCAGACCCATCCCATGCCTCTAATTGCTAACACCAGGATGTGGCCAGTGTTAATCTGCACTGCTGGGGCGTGTGATAGAGAATCCAGGAAATGAAGAAATGGCAAGAATTTTTCCTCCCAACAGAACAATCTGCAGAAAAAACATATTTTCTAGTATGTTTATATTTCCAGAGAAATAAACATTCTCCACAGGTACTCTAACAAGCAGGTCCATAGCAGAGAAGATCAAATGGGTAATTATTTGCTCTACATGCTGTCGGGCAGCCAAGATTTATCACTTTACCTAGGGAAAATGGAAAAATCAATGTAAACAAAGGAATGGGATAAGTTTTAACAGTGAAAAAATGAAGCTTTTCTCATGTGTCCATAATTTAACACCATTTTTCACAGAGGGTTTGCAGGGCTGTCCATTCTGTCAGCATCAGAGGAGCTGGTAAGTGCAGGTGAGCACGAGGGGACTCTCTGCTGATCTGGTTTCAGGGCTGGTGCAGAGGTGTTTGCATGCTGGTGTTGGTGGGGGATGAGCTAAGGAGTGCAAATCCGACTTTGTACCACAGGGAAACTCTTTGAAAGTTCAGGATTTGGAAAATTCCCACTTTGTTTTAAATTAAAGGAAATTTGATGATATTTCAGTAATTTTTTTTTCTGAATTGATGCTATGGTTTTTTTTCAGAATTGGAATATGGAAAATGTCAGGTGTGATGCAAGAACCTACAATGTTACAGAATCACAGAATCAACTGGGTTGGAAAAGACCTTTGAGATCATCAAGTCCAACCTATGACCTAACAGCACCTCATCAACTAAACCATGGCGCTGAGTGCCACATCCAGTCTTTTTTTAAACTGTTCTGTTTGGAAAGAAACTTTTGCTTTAAAACTTTTCACCTGTTCTAGGTGAGACGCTGGGATTATGGGACTGACTTAAAAAATTCCGTATTTAGAAATAAAAGCTGTTTTCTAGGTTTAAACCCACTTATTGCTCTGATATGGGGCATTTTCAAGGTTATCTTTGCAGTCACAGGTGACAGAATACTTTTCCCAGTGCTGAGACATGGAAGCAATGCACGACACAGTCCTGGGAGCTGCCACAGGAGCTCCTGGGAGCTGTGGCAGTGTGGGTTTGTTTATATTTACCAATTAGTTGGACTTGTTCTTGGCACTTGTTTGGATTTAGCTTAAGAATAATCCATATTGTCCAAATGACTTCCTAATAATAAAAACCCACAGTCACTGTCAGAGCTAAATCCCAATATTACACTGCAGAGTAGCTGGAGAATTTGCTACTGCCTTAAATAAAAATCACATTTTCCCAAACAAAGCTGTAATCAGTGAGAATTGTTGATTTTCAAGACTTTTAAAACTGAGCCAACACAACCTGCTGTATCTTGCCTTATCTACACTTTGAGTACCAAAAGGCATTGACATCTCTCAAACACAATTATTATTTTTTGAAACACAGAGAAATGAGAATGTACCTCTGCAAATTTAGCATTTTGGAAAGAATGGTTTCTTGAATAAGAATATTGTAAAACCCATCAGAGAGAAAAGTGCTGCTAGGAGGAGGATGTTGCATAAGGTGTCTGAAATAAAGGTTTTACTGCTTTTCATGTTCTCATAAAATTTTACTGTAGTGGAAGAATTTCTCTTTAAATGTTCATTGTTATGCACATGCTTTGCAGAGATAATAGCTACTTTTGCCTAATCCTCATGGGCTCATTTGAATACAGAATTGGTATGATTCTCCAATTTCTTTGAACCTGGGGGAAGAGTGTCAGTGTTTATTCCAAAAGAGTTGGTGAGTTCTAAGTTCCCCCAGACATCAGAGAGATTTGAGTCCATGGCTGAAATCAATTGCAATATTTATCTGTTAGTTTAATTTTTAAATATCCTCCAGTACCAGGTCCCAGAACCTGATTTGCTTTTCAAAGCAATTTGAATTTTTCAAACTCAATTTAAATTTTCTTTTGAAAATGCCAGGATTTTTCTTTCCTTGAGCACAACTTATAAATGTACTTAGTATGTGTGAGCACCTTTTGTAGTAAATGGGAGTTCTATGCAAGTTTCTTTTTTTGAGGTTGATTCTTAGACTATCACCTTCTGTGCTGGAGAGCTTGCTCTGCTGGGTTCAGCGAGTTGTGCAGCCCAACAAGGCAGTGCTGCAAGGAAGCCCCATGAGGGTGCTTTGGCACATTTTGGGTGTCAGGGTTCCAGTTCTCGTACTGAACAAGTATTTTGATTATCTAAACTGGAGTCACAACAAGATCCAATTATTCAGCAAAACTGGTGGTCCTGCAGACCATTCTGCTGGTTGTCCTGCTGCTCTGTGTGAAGACCATGTTCTCAGACTTTCACTGTGAATAATTGTAAGCTTTTCCTTAACTAGAACTTATCTTTAAGGAAATACAGTCACTTTGGACCTCTACAGAGCCATCCCTGAACCTGAGGAGTACCTGCAGTGGATGGTTGATGCAGAGCCCCATCCTGACTTTGTGAGTCAAAGAGATGAAGCCGTTGTAAGACAGAATGTTTAATGTTTCCTGTGAGTCACTGGAGGTAATATAAACATCAGTCTCCAGCCTACAGACATGTCATTCACTTCACAGAAGGCAGCAGCTCTCTTCAGGCTGATGAGGAGACTGATGTAAACAAAACAAGCTTCTGAGGACGCATTTCCTGGATTAAGCAAAGATTTGGGCTGGACCCGGCTATGGCCAAAAAGCAGGTCTGCACAGTGGGGCCTCTGGGTGCTACTGCCTGTGCTGCTGCTTCCCTTAGGGGCTCAGACCCCTCCTCAGAAAAATAAATGTTTAATTAAATCATCTAGCCAGGGAACAATTGATGTCTGTATTTAGATTTATGGATATGTTTAAAAGACGTGCCTTTTAATGGGACTGAAAGATGTGCTGAAGTTTAACCACACTTTAAAATACTTTCTGAAACAGTGCAGCCTTACTGTTTTAAAGCTTTTGTGTGGGCTCAAGGCCACCTTATTACAGTGCTGCAGGAGCAGTCACATTTGTGCTCGGAATTACATTCTTCATCTTCTGGCATTGTTGCATGATCCTCAGTTGAAAATTGTGTTCATGGATCATGGGACGAGCGCTTCATTTTAACCTTGATGAAATCTTACTGATTACACAATAACTCATGATTTGTTAATTAAAAATAGATGGTGGGCTCCCTCATATTTTGATTAACCTAGTAGCTTTCACAGTAAGAACTGAATTAAATCAGAGATATCATAACAACTTTTAATTTAATGATCTGGAGGGGTACTGAGTACATCCCTTGAAGTGCTTTAACTTATGAGACAGCGAATTTGCATGAGTAACCACTTGGCAGCTGAAAAAAACCACCATGGAAAACATTCTGCTATGGAAATTATCTTAAATCTTCTAGTCATGCGTGAGAAGCTCCATCAGTTGTCTTTTGGCTTTAACTAGATATGTTTTCAGTGAGAGAAGATGTGAAGGACAGGGGGCTCTGACCTCCTATAAACCTGTGAAGGAAGTGACAGACAGTAAGATGTAAACCTAAGGACTACAGCCAAGATACAGTTTGATTACAGATGCACTGAGTGATTTGGAAAGATAAACTTTGCATGACCCTGGCAAGAGGAATGCTGCTGAATGCTCAGGATTTCAAGTGAAGCCACTGAAGCATTCAGTAGTTCAAGGAAAAAGTTGTCTCTTTAGGGCTAAAATGTAAATTTATATCCCTTTTTTGAAGTGTGAGCATGCAGGTGAATGATCTGCGCCTCCCTTCTGGAGGCAGCCGGGTGCATAACAAAGAAGTGCTCTGTGGCTGAGGTGTTATTGCTGGCTGTGGCAGTGGGAGGGGAAATTGGGCTTGGGAACAGTTAAAACTCAGGTTTCCTTTGCTGGAGCACCTTGCTGAGGCTGTACCTGGGCTCAGTGAGTGTTTGGGCAGCTGCCAACCCTGCTGTTTGTTGTCTCAGGCACCAGCAGATCAAGAAAGCTGTAAACAACAGTGGGAAGACTTCCCCCTCTGCATCTCCTTGTCTGCTTTCCATTCCCCATCCATTCTTCTTTGGAGAAATGTGAATGCACATTTTGGGAATGCTGCAAGTAAAGAACCATCTCTTATCACTGTTTTACCTTAAAAAAGCAGAAAAGAGTAAAGAAGCAGTTTACAGATAATCGTTGCTCTCATATTTGGAATTCTTGTGTATTTCTGTCGAATAAGTGATGATATTTACTGCTTTCCTTTGCAGAAATCTGAGTATTTTGTATCACCCCAGCACAGTTTATCTCTGTGGCTCTCAATGGTGTAAAATGCATTAATGATGTTACTGTCTATTACAGTAAAAGCATCTTTAAAAGAAAAGACATCAAGTCAATTTGGATGCAGCATTTCTCTTTGTAACTGAGCCTTTGTTCTCAACCTGAAAGTGCACCAACAAAATTTTACTCAACTTTTCAAGTGCCTGAAATTCAACTGGAATTTTAAGGATCTTAAGTAGAACAATTTTTTAAGATCTAGGCTGTAGCAAAACCTTTTCTTCCCAAGAATGTAGGTACTAAGGCTTCATCTATCCAGAAGTGTTGTTAAAGATTGAACCAAACAATCCTATGTATTGTATTTACCTCTGGAACCTGAGGAAAATGTTTTTTACACACTCTGGGAAGTCACTCCATGCTTTGTTTTTCTCCCAAACAGGTCACATACCTTCACTTCATCACATCCTTACTATGAACTCAAGCTGTGCCCTCAATACTTTTTCACAGAGAACTCTCAGCTTGATTGCTTCATGTTAATTGAACAATTTAGGGCTTTGCTTATTTTAATAGTTCAGACTTATGATATTGATCTCTTCTATGCAGGAACACAGAAATAGAGTTTCCAGGCTCTGTGGCCACTGGGGAATTTTCTGTGCAGAACATCCCTATGTGGAAAAGCTGCTGAAAGCTGTTCCCTGGAATAGAACCACTTCACTCTCAGCTCCTCCAGCTCTCATTTCATGCAGGTGTAATTGCATTGGTACTGAGGTAATGGTTTCTGTCGGGTTCCAAGGTGCTTGGAAAATCCAGCCTTTCAGTTTTCAGTCAGACAAGGGGAAGATCTCTTGCAGGATACCTTCAGCTGCCATCAGCAGGACACTGCTGATGAACAAAAGTTCTGCTTTTGATGTTGGATGGCAGAAGATGTGCTCTGAGGGGATCTGGGAGGAGAGTGGGGACCCCAGAGTGGGAGGTGAAGTATCTCCTAGTCACTTGTGCACATTTTTGTCTCCTAACCAGGGCTGGGGTGAGCCAGACACCTTTTTTGCTGCTTGCTGAGCTGATGGATCTGTGTGTGCCATGGGCATGGCTGAGACTGGCTCAGGGAGATGGGCCCCAGGCAGCTGAGGTGTCCTGGTGGGGTGAGACAGAACTAAACTGGACTCAGAAGCCACTTCAACATGTCCAGGAAAGGCAGGGGTGAGGATAAGGAGCTGCACTGCTGTGATGTTGGGTCACACTGAAGAGAGCTGCTGGAGGGTGGGTGCACTGAGAGCACAGCAGGAGTGCCTCACAACCCTGCTGTGGGCTCTCCTTGCTGTCCTGGATTCACTTGACTCCAGTTTCCACGAGCTTTGGATGTGTCAGCTGAGTTGCTGCTAATTCTTTCCTAATCTCCTCCAGACGGTTAAAAAAGATTTCCCATGTGGCTGGGGTAAATGTAGGCAGCAGTGGTTTATAATCCTTTCAAGAACATTGGCACTGGTCTTTAAAGTATCTGTAGGTTATGTCAAGAGTGTGTTTTTGGAATCAGAGACACCCCCCATGCAGTGCTTAAGCAGATTACACACCCCGTGCAGCGAGGTTGCTGCTGCAGCTTTTCTATTTTTAGTTAAGAAGGCCCCTGAGGATGTAAGCATGGGTTTTCCTCATTTCCCAGCTGCAGCAAAAAACATGAAATGGGTGTTCCTTTGCTTGTGTATGATCAAAGAGCCTTTTGCAGAGGTGTGATTCCAGATCACGAATTCAGGGTTTCATCAAAGCTGCTGCTCTACTGGCCCACATACAGGTAATTGCTTAATGTACCTGCTTATGTTCCACACACCTCAGAGATAATGCAATAATAAAAATAACCAAAGCACATAACCAAAAATGGTTATTGCCCTCCCCTTGCTGAAGGATCGTACAGGTTTTGGGGGTATATGTGGCTACATATAAGGGACCAACTCGGTGAGATAACACCACCTGCTTCTGCAGGGGAGCTCTAGGGTTTGTGTGTGTGTTTGTGGTTAATGCTGATGGTTTTATTGAGTCCCAGTGACGTGCTAATTATTTTAGTTTTGTGTAAGTGTTCCTTCTGAGTAGATAAAGGCTCTTACAGGCTACATCTTGGAAAAAGATCTAATTTTTATGCTGAAATTCTAGAGGTCACCGGGATCCTCATAGAAAGAAAAAGGAAGAAAGAACAGTCATCTTCAAAGTCACTGCTGGGGCAGTGTTGGAAGCTGGTCACCACCTGGGCTCCTGGAGGTGATATACAATGGAAAGTCCTTTAAAGCACAAGCACTTTGCCCTATCTGTGTAATGAATGATCTTGTTTGAACGAGAGTTTCATTCCTATATATTGGTTATTCCTTATATATTGGTTGTTCCTCTATTGAACTGCAGAGTATTGCTTGTTTCTGGTCAGGCTGCAACTAATTTGTCTTCATAGAGAGCACAGTGCCATGAACCTGCAGTTTCTGGTGTCAGGATGGTAATCCATGGCAGGCCTTTTAGATCACTCAAGGTATCTTCAGAAAGTGTCCTTCAAATCTAATTTCTTTCTCTCTTAGGAAATTAAGAAGTCACCTGCAGTGAACTAGAAGAGGATATGCCTTAAAATATGCAAGTGTGAACCTGTTCCATGAGCCACTGCTGTAATGTGCAAGTCACAGTAAGAAAATGTTACAGTGCATTTGGGAGAGATGAACACACTTCCAATAATTTTGCTTAATGACTGTGCCCTTTTCTGGCTAATGCTCCCTGGACTTTAGTGAAATACCATGGGTTTGCCACAGACACTTTTCCTAGGCAGTAAACAAAAAAGCCTTGATGGGAACAAATTGCCAGACAGAAGACTGACCTCACAGCCAAGTCTCTGCAAACAGGAGGTGGGACATGGACTGCTACTCTGCATTGTTAGATCACTGCAGAAAGGGGACATACAGGGATGATGTTCTCCCAGAAGACATTAGAAAACAAGAGGCAGAGGTATGCTAGAGGATCAAGAACAATTTCCACAGCTATATCAGGGCCTGATAGGTAGCTGTGAGTCTCAAGGGAGTCCAGCCCATCTGCTGTAAATGTGCAGCAGCCAGAAGATGATAGGCAGCACAGGAACCAGACCTTGCAATATGTCCCTGTGGATGTTAATGACAAATCAATCCAAATCTCTTGAGCTTCAGGACATTTTTTCTTATGTCTAGTTACAATTGAAAAAGATAATTATCATGCAAAAAGCATGTGTAATAAAATTTTAATTGATAAGTAAGTCCTGAGAGGACCTAACATTTCCTTGCAGCTATTTCCTTTGTTAATCAGGTGTACTGCCCAGTCAAGTCTGCAATCCTAAATCTTAGGGCTCTCCTGTCTCAGCACACTGAATGAGACACAGCCATTCTCAAGGGATCTCTCACCTGAAAAACAAACCAGGAGAGCAGAAAAAGAAAAGCAAAATTACTTACTCAAGGTTATGAGGATCTGCAATAGAGCTGGGAGTGGAGTTCGGATATTTGAATTCACAGATCATCTCCCAGCCACAGGTTGTACCAACCTCCAGTAGCATTTAGATGTGAAGGTCTTTTAATCTCTCAGTGTGCTGAGTTTACCTTTTGGGGAACTTTTCTTGTAGGTGCAGTGTGGGAAGATGTAGTTGGTAAGAGCAGCTGAAGGATGCAGACAGGTTCAGATTGCCATCTCTTCTTGTGGAAGCCAACAAAAAGTTGCTGCAAACATTTACCTGTTGAGAGTAGATGTGGTATCAGCTGCACTCTTCTAGCCACAGGATAGAAGAGTTACAAGATGGCAGGCTTTCCCTCTGGAGAAGCATAAAATATCCAGATGTTTCAAAATATTCCATCACTACTTCAGTTCACAAGATTTACATTGGTTTTAGTGTTTTCAAGGTTCTTATGAAAATCAACATCTGCTGTTACTGGTTTTCAGAGAACTTTGTGTCCATGGCTGTCTAGGTGCCAAATGATCAGGTCAGTACACTCATGTAACCCACAGGTTGTCCAGACCACTCTGGGAACTGCTTTAACTGTGTCAGCCTTTCAGTTCTCCCTTTCTCAGTGCTGATGTTTTCTGCCTGTGAAAGCTACCTGGAAATGAGTTTACAGACATGCCCCCAAACACCACCCTCACACATAAGTGGCTCAGCATGTGCGCAGCCACAGTTCAGGGCGGTGTGAGGGCTCAAGAACACAGGAGGAGTGGGGTGAGTTGGGCAGCTCCACTCTAAAACCTCCCTGAGAAAGCTCCTGATGTTTGAGCTCTGAAGGACTCAGGATGTGTTACTCATGCTGATGTAAAGGCATTCTGGGACTGGAGATGAGATCTGTTTCATGAATGAGGAGTATGTTGAGGCTATTCTCCAGGAGGGAAAAACAAACTAACAGAATAGAGCCTGCTGATGAATTTAGATAGAACTGGGACATAGATTTGAAGGAATTTGCATATTGTTTTCATAAGGCACAAAGAAGCCAAGAAAAGAGGCAGAGTCATAAAATAAAGAGACAGAAAACCTGAAGCCAGTGCTGGGGGCAATCTGGTGGCTGCCAAAGTGAGTGTGTGAGTGAAGTGACCATGCAGTCTGTATGGGCATGTGTGTTAATCCCCTGGAAAGAGTAAGGACACCAAGGCAGAGGGAGGAAATACCTCCTTGTTGATTCTCATAAATGTGTCTGTGTGGTTATAATTTTGTCAATGCATCTTTCCTGTGGAAGGAAAAATGGACTTGGTGGAAATAAGAATGCAATTGTACAGAAAGATCCTGATCCATACTTAACCTAGGCTGTTTCCAGGCATGGAGAGGGATAGGAAGAATTTCGTGCCTCTGCTTTAAACATTACATTTAGGCACTGCAATCCTTCTATGTGCTCAAAGAAAGAAAGTAGCTGCTTGGGAAATGACAGGAAAGACAAAGCAGAGTACATAATTTTGGCAATGTTTTGGCTCACCTAGGTGCTTGAAAAGCCTAATGTACCTTAGTTAGAGACCATGTACCCCTCCAAGGCTACCAAAAATAGCAACACAACCAGAGGGCAAGAAAAACAGACTGAAGAGCTGCCAGAGAAAAGAAAAATCCAGAGTCCCATTACTTTTGTGGAGTCAATCTAAATCTTAGAGTTGTCCTCCACCTAAAGCCAAGCCATTTTGTCTGTGTAACTTCTTTCACAGTTTATCTCTCGTGTCTCTCAAGAACCAAACCAGGACCAGGTTTAATCCAAGACCACACTTAATCTCCAAGCTGTAGATTTCTTACTGCTGAGCATAACCAACATTGCAGATTCTCATTAATAGACTTTGATCTTGCATCTTTTCATAGCTTGGATTTCTTATTTCTGTTTTGGATATGGAGCTAGAAGGAGGCAGTGAGTATGAGGAGGGATCTAGTCCAGTGTTGTCACCCAGCAGGACTGCACACTTATCTGTGATCAGGTCAGGTCAGGTGAGGATGGTGTTTGGAACAGGGTGGTACCAGCTATACAATGTTGGAAAAAAAGCTGTGCTGCTGTGGAGTTGGAGGGAATGAGAGGCAAAGTTTAAATACTATTAAACAATTTTTCAAGTGGTCTGTGGCCATTCTTCTGGCTGGTGGGTCTGTTCTAGTCCGAGTGCATTCCACGCCTTTGTGTGTTCTCATTGTAACCTGACAGCCAGTGTGCCTGGGCTGGAAAGTGAGCCCAGGTTGCAGTATTTATAGCACAGACAGTTATAGCTGGAAGATGCCCTTGAAGAAGTGGAGGGGACACGGAGACCTTCTGGCCTGCATAAGTAATGCTGCAGCACAAACATGCCCGTCACTGCACGTCCATGCTTGGATGGGGAAGGAAATGTGCTGTGACAGCTCAGGCACAGTGACTGGCAGCAAAACAACGTGTTGTGTAAATAGGCCAAGGCAGATCGGGTCTGTAAGCTGATTAGGGTTTTGTATTTCCAAGTAATTAATAGTCATGAAGAAGGTTTACAAAAGTTCTTAACACCTTGGAGGCATCCCTTGGCCTGTTACAGAAACACACTTGGGCACCTGCTGCGTTCTTTATTGGGGCCAAGGCTAGTTAATGGCTTCTCTCTGTCCCCAGTGACTGTGCAGGCTCTGTGGGCAGCACTGCAGAGACAATTTGCCCCATAACTATATGGAGCAGAGTCGCTGTATCGCGAGAAGGGAGAGAGANCAGAGTGATGGCTCAGATGAAAACTCAGACAAGACAAGCACTCAAGAGAGAGGGGTGAGGCTGCAGAATGATCTATCCTTTCTTTGGGGAGCCCAGGGTGTCCTGGGGCTGTCTCCAGCCATGGGAGCTGGGCAGATATGTCCAGATCTGTGAGTTCTCTGTCTCATCAGGTCTGCCACAGCAGAAGCCTCACACAAATTACGCTTTTGCTGTTATACATACACACATCTTGGTTCATGTCCCTCTTCCTTCACCAAGAAAACAAAAGTAAACTGAAACTTCTGGTGGAGTTTACATATGGAATTTAATCAGAGTGAGACTTGAGAGTTCAGATCCCTGGAGGCAGACAGTAGGAAGGGCAAGAAAGCTGGAGATGCAAAGCCTGTCATTTCCTACAGCCACAGTGACTGGAGCTCACTTCTCATCTTTCCTTTATTTGCTGTGGCATAAAGTGATCCCAGAGCAGGTATTAATGACTAAGCTGAACAGCTAAAAAAAGTAATTGGCATTTCATATTTTAGCAAAGTGCGCCTGTATTTGAAGTTGTGTATCTTTTGTAGTGTCTCCGACCTACCAGCCTTTGTAACTGATCTTTTTGGGTAGTAAATTCATTTTTCATCATGCAAGGATTGTTTTTTCCATCTGGCCACTTGCTGAGGCTCCAGTAAGGATGGCAGCATTGGGCAGGGAATGCTGTTAACAGTTTGAAGATACTAAGATGAGGAGTTTGTCTGACCTCATTAATAGACCACAAGTTCCATCCAGTGATTCCTACACGGAGTCTGAGAACCTGTGGTTGAACACTGTGCTTTCTAATTTAGATGCTTAATTGCTGATAAATCCACAATACCCATGAGTGATCTACCCCGTATTTAGTTGCATGAATGTTAGATTTGATTTTCAGTGTGAATGTGAATGACCATTTTTCAGGCATGGCATCTTGATTCTAATTTTCCCCTGAAATCTTCCAGTCTCAGGTATCTCCTCTCTAGGCTGATAATTATAGTTCATGAACAAGGTGTCTTTCTTTGAATATCTTTCTAGACTGAACTCTTTCAGTTACTTATAAAAATAATGGATTGAAGAAACTTAGGAGTAGATGTATAATTAGCTCTGAGATGACTAAAGAGTGGGAGTTAGAGCATGTCAGGAGGTACCAGCAGCGGCCCAACAAGAAGGAGCAAGAATGAGTTGGGTCACACTGTTCACACCACGCTAATTTCTTTTATTTATTTGTCTGAACTGGGAGAACTCTCGACTGTTTGCAGTACTTCAGTCCTTGTAACTCTGCTGGGCTCCTTATGGGTGATACACATCCCACTACAGGGCCATACCCAGTAGGGACAGAGGATGTGTCCTCTGTGGAATGGTTTGGGTTGGAAGGGACCTTAAAGATCATCTCGTTCCAGCCCCTACCATGGGCAGGGACACCTTCCACTAACTCAGGGTGCTCCAAGGCCCACTGTCCAACCTGGCCTTGGACACTGCCAGGGATGGGGCAGGATGGCCAAACATTTGCCTATGGGTGATGGCATCTGGGCAGGCCAAACCATAAAAACAAATGCTTTGGGAACACTTCCCTTCTTGTTTGGAAAGGGGAGCTGGAGTCTCTGGGGTCTCAGTGAGCTGAGCTGAGAACCAATGGCCACAACACATGCTGGTGGCACACTGTTGTTGGAGCTGACTGTGGCAACATCCCTGTACCACGGGGACACCAGGGGTCCCTTCACATCTGCAATAAGTCTATTTGGCTGTGAAATCCATGCACTTGGGCTACAATTTTTTGTTCTGTTCAGTGTGCTGGGGAAGCACTTTTCAACTGCAAGGTCTGCCCCTGCTGAGGCAATACCTGCAGAATAAGCAATAAGCCCTTACACCTCTGTGGGAATGAGGAGTGGAAGCATTCTGGTTTGATGGCAGTGGGACATAGCCTAGATCCTTTTGGCCTTTCAGCCCCCAGCTTGTTCTGTGCTCATTCCCAGCACAGTAAGTACATGTGTAGTCAAGGGACTCTGCAGAGCAGGGTGAGGTGGAGGAGTTTGATAGTTCCACTTCTCATGGGCTACTGACAAGGATTGCCTTTCTTTCCTCCCCTCCACATCTATAAAACAACTGCTCCCATGGACTTTGAATTTCATTACTGAGAATACATTTTGTAATAGCTCCTGACACTTCTTTCTCAATTGTTAATTTAGTTGAGCTCTCTGCTGCACAGCCTGATGCTTCAGTGTGGAGGCAGTGGAAAATCATTTAATAAAACTTAACGCTGTTTTCATTTCATGGCTGTTATTATAGAATATTAGTCATTGCTGAGAATCATTCCTCAAACAGTTTGTTCTTATCATCTGTATGCATTTGGCTATCACCTCTTTGAAATGCAGCAGCATCTTGGGTGGTAAAGGAAGGCAGCTTTCATTTTGTTCAGCTGTGCATCTCAAAAGCAGCTGTGATCTTAACAAACAGGAGTTATTGTAATTTCAGTGTCTTCTGTGGTGGCTAAGCATAAAAGATGAAGTTTTAGCTGAAGTTTCATGAAAGAACACCAGAGTTGAAAATATTACAGGTGGTTCTGTTACCAGTGGAACTTGTTTCTCACCAAAAGTGTCTGTGCTTGGTTCAGCCAAAGTTAAGAAATATTTTCTTGCTGTTGGGTCAGAAATACCCTTTGCCTTCTAATCAACATGAATTGATAAGTGCTGGGAAGGACAGACCCAGACCTTGCAAAGCTTCCTGTATGTGTGTTTATACACAGGTACTGACTACCACAGTTCTGCTGCCTGTTTATATGAACAAAGCTCCATGTACAAACATTCAAAACACTTTCAAGACCAGTAATGTTTGCAGTGTAGACTGAAACCCTTTAATAATGTTTATTTCCTCCTTATATTCATTGGGTAGTGAAGATGTGTGCTATTGGTGTTACTCTGGTGAAAAATCAGTGCATTCCCACCTGTGATACTCTGCTGAAAAGGGCGTAGCTGTCTCATCCAGCCACGCTGCTCTCTCAGGGCACAAAAACATTGTGTTTTGTGTTAGAGTCTAGATCTGGGGAAACAACAACCCTCAAACAGTTTTAACACTTGGGAGATGTTCCAAAATATACCCTGCTTTGCCATGTTTTTTTCTTCTGATCTTCCATTCTGAATGCCACATTTTCCAGCCAGACAAAATCAAATTTTTATATGCTTGATGTTGATATATATTCCACCCAAATGGCACACAGCAGGCAGCACTACTTAAGCTATTTCTTTTCTACAGCTTGGATAAATTCTAAGAGCCTGATCCATGTGATGGTGCTGTCAGCTGCCTTTTGCACTGCTGTGGTAGGACCAAACCTAGTGCACCAGGAAACGTAAAGAGGTTTGGAAGGACCTCTGGGGATGTCTGGAGCACCCAAAACACACACATTAAGTGTGTTTGATGGGATGGTGCTCACAGTCTCATGGATCAAAATGTCAGTGGTGAAGGAGAGAGTTCCACTCGTGGTTTGTCTGTATGGTTTGACATTCGTGATTTAAGGAGAGCTAATCCCACGAGCTCTGTACCAGCCCACGCTGCAGGGGCTTGCTAACGAGGTGTTTATTGTAGCGGCGCTGCCCCACGGCGGCGAGCCAGCCGAGCCTGTCCTTATCACAGCTCTTCCCTGTGCTTCCCCTCAGATGCACCATCAATATAAACATGGGAACCCTGCATTTGCTTTCTGGTGTGTGGGTGTCTTGAGTCAAGTCTCCCTGCGGGTGCCTGGCAATGATGTTTTCCTACCCTCACAGCATCCACTGCGCCTCTGCGTGAAGGGCAATGTCTTCTCTGTGTAAATGAGGAGTCTGCGTGTTCAGGGGACTTTCTGAGAAGGCAGCAAACTTAACTAAAACTGAGAAGAGATCTCTTGTTATTTCCAAGATCGTCCTCACCCAAAATTTACTTAAACATGAATTGTTTGCTAAATGTTAAAAGGGCTTTTACAGAAGCGTCATGGATTCCTGAGCCAGAATTTTCTCCATCTGGCAGAAACTGGTCCTCCCCAAACTTTTTATCCCAGATGTATTGCCATTTCATGAGTCAGATAGCAAACCTGATGTGGTAAGAAAACCAAATCCCCTGTCACTCAATTTCAGTTAATTTCTATTTGGAGTAAGATGTGTGGGAAGAGGGAATATCTCTAATTGTCACATTTAGAAAGAATAGGCAAACTTCTGGGTGCACAAGTGTTTCTCAGGAGACAATGCAACTTGTAGGATAGCTGTGTCTACCTGCCAAGCTGATCCCTCTTCCTTTTCTACCTCAACTCAAGGAACTGCCATTGTTTTCATGTGGTGCCCAACTCTGGCTTTTGCCTCTTTTTCTTCATCCCCTCTGTGCGTCACAGAGCTGAGTTCAGTGGGAGCTACCCAGGGAAACCTTGAGGACTTGATTCTGCTCAGAATGAATCAGAGGTTCACAGGCATCTTTGGGTTTTGCTGGTTTCCATGCCCCAAACCCTGCTTCCCTCGGAGCTCTGCAGGCTGTGTGCCTGTTAGATCTCCAGTTAGGCACTGGAGATCCTGGATTCCCAGGGGCAGTCGGAGTACCTTGTGCTGGAGTGGGATCCCTCAGGATAAATGCATATCTGTAAGTGTAAAATGTGATCACTGCAGTGTTATTTTAAAGCTCAGCCTGCCATATTTGTATGGCAGCATTGAGGGTGACTGTCTGCCTCACATGATTTATGTGGACCAGGCTTGTGGCCAAATACTAATAATGCTGATTAAAAAAGTCTGGGGAGGGTGTATCCTAACACTGCAAATATTGAACCTCTTATGTTTATAATTGTATTAAAAAAGGGAAATTTAGTAGGAAAAATAGGCACATATTCAGTGATAGAGACTTTAGGGAATTTTTAACAATTTCAAAGCAAAACCCCACCCTTGCTGCCATCAGACATCTGTGGGGGTAAGGCCAGCCTGTCGTTCCAACCAATGTAATACAAATGCAAATAACATCAAGATTTAAAGTTCAGGCAGCTGAACTACAACCCTAAGCAAATCATCAGCAAAACCATTAGAAGGATTTGATTTCTTCAAATGCTGAAAGCATTCACAGGTTTTTTCTTGGGAGGAGAGAAGGGAGTATACTCATAGAGGGTTTAAAAAAATAAGATGGTTAAAAAGCACCATGGTGGATTTTGAAAAGGGCTGTGGGCAGTTATGCATCTCAGAAATACTTATTCAGCAATGGGTATCAGGATCAGATGATTTCTACATGCCAAAAATCCCATTAATGCAGACATTATGTATTAGAAAATTCCCTTTTGTAGATAGAGATCATCAAACAACACCACCAGTAAATAATCAACAAACCTTAGAAAACGAGCAAGGATTAAACTCATCCATCACTAACTAGCACATCTGTAGCAAATCCAAAGAAAAAAAGAAAAGGGAAGGAAAACAAACATCTTTATCATCTTGTACACGTTCCTCATTTATTACTGTGCATGTGAGGGGTGAGGATCAGTATTACAGCTGGAAGTAGAGAGAAATGACAAAGCAGAGGGCAACATCTTCCTCATTTTGCAATGGTTCTGAAGCTTCCTGGGGGCTCAGGATGCACCTGAAGGTGCAGCCTGGCCCATGCAGCCCCTCAGTGCTCCAGCAGGATCTCGTGGGGTGACCTCTACCTGTTGCTGTCCATTCCCAGATCTCTACTCATTTTGAGGTGTGCCAGTGTTATGGCAGAAGATTTTGTCTTTGTGTGATTTTGCACCTTGCACCCCCAGCAGCACCCAGCTCTCAGAAGCACAGGCTGTCCCAGCAGTGCTCCAAGGACTGCAGGAGGAGAGGGGAGGCTGCAGAGGAGGCTCCTTGCTCATGCTACAGAGGTTTGAGCTCTGCCTTGTGCACCTGCACATGGACGAGGGGCTCCCTTGAGACAGAGGGGACTGACTGAGGATTTGCACAACAGCCCCAAATGTAATTTCATTAACCTGCACTCTTGTGAAATCCAGTACAGCTCATTTGGTTCTGGGCATTTCTTCCTAGACATAATTTTTACTGCTGTAATAGTTTTGATCTCCTTGCTCACAGTGAAATCTCTCTTTTTTGGGACTTCAGCATTTGTTTGTTTCTTTGCTAAGCACCCCTTCATAAGTATGGCAACACACTGCAAAGGGTTCTTTTAAATAACTATACCTGCAGCCATCCCAGTAAAGGATCTAGGAATGCTTTATGGACCAAAACATTGTTTTCATTGTGCTTTTCCAATTACTTTGTAATTCTTAAGGTTCAGTAACTCACAATGGGTCTCCCAGCCATTACTGCAAATTTGCACCATTCTGCTGTAGGTAAATTAAAGGATAGAGAACTCCAGCAAGAAAAGAAGCTACTTCACTTTCTGCCAAGCCTTCCTTTCCCTTGACTTTCTCCTGCCTCTCTGTGTTCTCTTTGTTCTGTTCTGGCTCCAAGGAATGAGTTTCTGGGTACTGCTGGCGGATGCTTCAGAGAGCTTCCTGGAAAATCAGTGAGATGGGACTTGAAACACTTCCCTTCTGACCTGCGAGAGTCCTTTTCAGCTATTAGGAGGAACAACCCCACAAGTTCCTATGGCTCTTCAGGAAGCAGCTACGTTTACACTGCTGCCTGCAGCAGGAAAGGAGTCTGGCATCCCTGTGTCTGTCCTGTGCTGTGTTTGTCAGGGCAGCTGGGGTAACATGCTCCTATCCTTCCTGGGAAACCATGGACTTTGAGGAGAAACAAGCCTGTTCATCTTTTTTTTCCTCTTCTTTTTTTCTCTATGCTCTCCACTACCTCTCCCTCTGTCACCTCCTTCTCTCTCCCCATCTTCTCTGAGCTGTGTGTGCTGGGAGCAGGCTGTTTAAACTCCCTCCTGCTGCTCCTCTGATTGTTACAGCAACTAACAATGGCCCTGTGGAGAGATCCTCGGGAGCTGCTTTATCTGCCGAGGGCAGATCCCCACGGTATAGCAGGAAGCAGAAGTTTATTTGGAGGAGCACACAGTAACCAGCCCCCTTTGCAAACCATCTCAGGACTGCTGAGTCCTAGGGAAGAAGTGAAACCTCTGAGACCTCTCTCCATACCCCAGGCAGAGAGGACTTTCATGAGTTCAGGTTCCAAGTACAGATTTGGACTTTGCTTGTCCAGACTCTGTGTGTCTGTCCATCCCTCCTAAAAGCTCCTGGCACTGTCAGACAATTTCACCAGTTTGATAGAGAAAGGGTGGCTTAAAGACATGGTTCCTGTAAGATTCACAGCAATAGATGGGCAGTGAAATCCCTCCTGCCTGAGGTGAGGAGAAGATGCCAAATATCCAGGTCTCACTAGATGCCAGAGGGTCCAGGTGGACTTTGTCAGTGCCCCAGGCCCAGAGAAAGCTCCCACTGAAGTTTGTACCTTCCCAGAACTGAGGGAATTTTGTAGAGCTCCAGATATGGATGACAGGGCTGCTTCTGGTTCTAGCTGTTATGCAAGTTTCCAAAACACCACACAATGTCCAGATGAAATCAATACAACTTCCCGTGAGGCTTCACTGCCCAGTGCAGAGGATCCATGGAGGTAATGGGTGGGAAAGAGGTGCTGGCTCACCAGGAAGAAGAGAGACTTTCAACAGGAGTGAGGGCAGCAGCGAGAGAAGCACTGGAATATGGCAGTGGAACATTTAAAATTGATAGAGGAGAGGAGTTATGGCTGGGGTCCAAGTGAAGGTGGCCCAAGGCAGGCTCTGAGGCATAGCAGGGTGTTTATGTCCCAGCAGGAGATGTCAGGAGAGAATGGGAATATGTTTTCTCTTTCTGTTCCATCACATTTCTCAGGAAGAAACAGAGGGTAAGGCAATGCTGAAATCCTCAGAGGGAGCTGGAAAAGCATTTATTGTCTACAAAACTTGAAAAACAAAAACTATCAGGTGAAAACTGATCTATTTCACCTACTTGCGTCTTGAATGTCTACAATTTACAAAACCTTATCTAAGAGAGTGGATCTTCCTTGATTGCTTCTAGTCCTGCTCACTACCAAAGATTAAACCTTTACAGACTTGGGCTGGAAACTTGACCAGAAATTGCTGATGAACCAAAATAAAAATGGGGGAAGCTGAGTAAACATAAACCAACTGTGTTAAGTGTCTGTCTCTGAAGGGTCATAAAATCTGTTTTGGAAAGCTCAGCTGTAAGTTTAAGCATCAGGGTAGCTTTAAGTAACTCAGCTTATTTTACAGGTGTTTTAGAGCAGCCTGGAAAAGAGCAGGAGGATTGCTCGTGTTGCTGAAGGTCTCCAGGACAGTACACACTGTCTGTCTCCTGTGCTAATGCAGGGATGTGCCATGAACACTACAGCATCCAGCTGCTTCCTGCCTGTGGCTGACCAACAAGAGAGGAGTCCCTGTGGGTGGGGTAAGGGCTCTGTTACCACTGTCTTTTATATTTACAGAAACATGACATTGTGAGCAAAGAACGAAGATCACATGGTAGCCCTTTCTTTTTCTCACTTAGATTTTCAGTTCTCATTTATTCTTTAGTCCTTAGAGAGGGATCTGTGTATTTACTGGAAAAACTCTGGCCCTTAATCAGAGCAGTTCAGCTAGTGACAGTAAATTTGATAGCAGTACCCATGAGATGTCGTGGTTATTTATTACAGGCTCACTGATAGCAAAATGTTTGGATAACAATAATAATAATTAGAGGCACTTAATCCCTTTCTGTTGTAGTAACTGCTTAGGGCTGCATGCTACAGGATGTGAACAATTGTTCATATTGCATGAAGCTGAGCTTGAATACCTTTCTGGGTGAACCATATTTATTTTAAGATCATACAGCTTTTCACTCAGCAATTCCACTGATTATCTCAAACATATGCCACATACTGTCATCCCAAAAGGTTAAATCCTAACTCCTACTTACTCTTCCCCCAGGGGATGTCAGCATTGAGATGCAATATTTCAGTGGAGTCTGCTCCCAAGCAAGCTGTTTAAATCCCTCTGCAGATCTGGAATATCCATGGTTATTATGGGTTCCCAAGGGCCAGATCCTGAAATGGGAAGGTATTTCTGGGGTAGGGCTGTCTGAGAGGAGGCTATCACCCTTGCTGGGTGGCAGCACAGGCTTTAGCTCACTACTGTGCATTGCAAGCCTGCTAATGATAATTCTAATTCATTTGAACATCTTTCCAGACCAAATCAGGAGCTGTACAGACCTCAGATAATTCACGTGTGCATGAGTAGGGCTGCATGGACCAGCCCAGTGGGTGCTGTTGTCCAAGGGGGATGTTGATACCTCCCTTTGGAGCACAGCCCACCCTGGAGTGCAGTCTGCAATCCTGAGACAGCACATGGAGGTAATGAGGATGTGTAAACCTGTGTCCATCTACTGAGAAGGAATTTCAGTGTGGTTGTAGTGCCTCTAAGATGAGGGTGACACTGCTGTTGAAAAGACAGACTGGTCATCATCTGTGTGTTGGTTGTAGCAGCATTTGGTCACTAGCAAATCAAAAGATGCTATATATTGAACACAATCATGTATCTAATTACAAATATTCTGTAAATTAAGAATTTACTTCCAGTGATAGTTTTTTTTCCTAAATGAAAGCCTTGAGATGAAAAATAATTATCCTGATGTAGAAAATGTACCATGCTGTTCAACACACTTTTGAAATCATTCCTTACCCTTTCAGTAAAATGTAATCTACAGAACACACCATATTATTCCTTTTCTGCATTTTAGCCCTGACAGGTGGATAATAGAAGTGTTCTGGACAGTCAGAGTGCTGTTGCAGATGATGTATGAGAAGGTGAGTGAGCAGCTCCATTCCTTCATGACAGATCTCCTCTGCAGGACCAAGAGGCAGATTTAAACTCCCTGGTGAGGACTGTTTGAGAGTATCTACTGCTCAGTGTTCAGCACATTGGCCAAACCCAGGTTTTTCTATTCATTCTGGATGAAGGAGAATGACTGCTCCACACTGCCCTGTGTTTGCAGGTTTGTATCTGTTCAGGGCCAAAGTGACATGAGCACAAACTCTGTCAGGTTTGTTTTTATGAGCTGAGCACAGGCAGTTCTTTGGTGAAATAACTGCTTTTCAGCTATTTGCCTCAAGTCTCACTTTCAAAATTTGCCTGTTTTTCCAGAAAATCACTGCTGGAGTGCATTTGAGGCAGGCCTAGCTTCTAGCTGTGTGTGTGACAGTTGAGATCAAAGAACCTTTGCATGTGCTCTCTTTTAAGCATTAAAAATGCTGAATCCAGAGCTGGGCAGGGAGAGGTAAGGAGAACAGGAGACAGCCCTGGAAGGTAGAGGCAGTTGATCTAGTGCTGGAAAAGTGTTCCCAGCTGTCTTCCCAAGGAACAAATCTGACAGTGTGGCTGTTCCCTGCTCCTGGAAAAGCTCCCCGTGTGTCCAGCACGGAGCCACTGGGCAGTCCTTACCTCATTAACCCGCCATGGGTAATCAAGGTGAGGTTCCCTGTGTTTCAGAATTGTGAACATGCCTAGAAACACACTTTTTGTCTAAAAGTTGGGCATAAACCTCTATCCTAGACATGGTTAAGGATGGCTGAGGAAGTTTTTTCACATGCTGGCAGGATGCCCTGGGCAGTAACCTGGCCCAGGCTGTGCTGCTGCCCAGTGCCACCAGTGAGAGCTGGATGGCTGCAGGCAGCATGGGGCACTTGCTGGGCCTGGCTCTGCTCTCCAGCTCGGCATAACAGCATCACTGGAAGGTGTAGGACTGCAGTGGAAGAGGTTTGGAGAGGTTGCAGAGCTGTGCAGGGAAGAGGAGGGACACAGAGCTCTGTCCTGGTCCGTGGGTGGTGGCTCGTGCCCGCAGGGAGCTGTGCCCGTGCCCTTGAGTCGAGGTGCCCATGCAGAGCCCAGGCGTGGGCTGAAAGCAGGCAGCTCTGGCACTTGTGTACACCTGATTTATCTGGCTATGCAAGGGTTTGCTGGGACCTGAGTGTGGTCACCAGGTCATGCTGTGTTTGTGGTTATTGCTACTTTTGTTGGAAAAGCAGAACTGTCGTGTCTCATTTGGGTAATGCCTTGCAAGCCTCAAATTGTACATGAAATCCATGGTGAAAAGCAGTTCAAAATTCTGTGCTTGAGTGTATTCCATGTCCTAGAAACTGTTAAACCCTTTCATGTAGTGACAGGAGGTTAGCATATCTGCAGAGAGAGAGAGACTGCTGCTGGTTTAGCAATAGATTAGTTGATGTAAAAAGCTAAAGGTCTTCTCTATGTGTTTTAACCTCCTAAAGCCAGTTAGAAGTTGGGATATCTAATCTAAAAGGACTGGAGCAGGTGTTTAATAGCCTGAAGGCAAGGGTTAAAATTCAAAACCTCCAGCATTATGATGTTTCCAAAGAAGATGGGGAAAAATCAGACTCCCCAGTGCCAGCACACAAACACGGAGGATAACAGAATGTGCTGTGTAGAGCCTAAACTGTGTGCCCCAGCTACAGGGCAGAGGGTTTTACTTCCAACTGATGTGTCCAAGAAAGAGAAATTAGGAGACCTTTAGGTTTTGGGTCCAGTAAATGCTAATGAAATGTGTTTACCTAATGCATCTCTGCTACAAAAACAGTCCCAATGTTGTTTTCAGCTGGTGTCAATGGGTGTGCAAAATTATGATCTGTTAAAACAAGACCCAAAGCAGGATCTCTGATGCTTTCTGATCTTTCCTCACCAGGCTGGGAAGGACAAACCAGCTGCAGACATTTGGGCAACCTGTCTACCTTTAGGTTTTGATGTGTTGATTCTGGGGCTTCTTAAAAAATTTGGTTTTATTTTTTATTTGTAGCATTCCCCCTTCACCAATTCTATGTTAGCAGATGGGAAGGGAATGAGAATTATTCTGGCTGCACACATTTCACCTAACACTGGACATTTGGTACTACCCAAGGTTTTCTTCAAATCTAAACTAGGTTAGTCTTGTACCTCCTGAGCAGACAGTGTGTCTCAGTAAAGAACTCCTAACTTGTTACATTTGATAAGACCTGAGCTTGTTGCAATATGAAGTAAAGTTTCCTGAGAAGGGGGTGTGTTTCTTTCCAACCAAATGGGGTCACCTTTCCCTTGTTGTGCATAATCCTTTATTATACCAGCAGAATGATGGTACAAAGTCCATTTAATTTCCCACACATAATGAAGACAAGCACCCACAGCAACTTGTGATGGCTCTTTGGCAAGTAAATATTTAATTTTTGAATGCATATATTTGTTTGTTGTTAGAAGATACAGAGCTAATTATTCCCTGGGTGTTATAACAAAATTAAAGCAGCACAGCCATGGTGTGCTTGGACAATGCATTTGTAATTGCAGCAAGAGAGGGGAAAACCAGAAATTTCAATAGGGAGAGGCAGTGTTTTACACAGCTCCTGTGATAAAGGAGAGCCCATGTATAGAACGAACTCTGTGAAGAATCTGGGCACAGGAGGTTGAGTTTTGTGAACATCCACTCCATGGCTTACATCAGCATTTGCAAAAGCTGCAATGAATATTTCCACTTGAATACAAATGAATTATCAAGGATGCAGATGTAGAATTTCATGGAGATATTCTATACAGCCATTACAATACACCCAGGTTTTGAAGCATCCAGATCTCAGGATGCTATATGAGCAGAATAGAGTGATATAGCTCACTGCATCTGCAGAAGGTCTCATGAAATGCAGAATGAATAGCTGAAAGAAATATTCTTACTAGGGGAAAAATGAGGCTTCAGTGTGTGTCATAAATTTTGCTAACAGAATTTTAGACAGGGATACTGGTTAAAGATTTCAACACCACCCCCCACCTCCACTTGAGCAGCAACTAAATCTTCCTTCCTTTTCAGCAAAGTCCTGTTAAAACAACCCTCTTCCAGCACTAATGCTGACATCCAGATCCTGCTGCTGCACGGGAGTATTCTCAAGGTCACTGCAGTCACTAAAAACTCCTGCTGTTGTCAGTTGGAATTTGGGGTTTCCTTATCCTTATTAATGTAAAGAATGTGATGTTGGTGTGAATCACCATGGCACTGGGGAGACTGGCTAAATGCACAGAAATCTGAGGAGACAGTCATTCCTCTTTCTCCTGCAGGCACACAGAACGTGTTACCAAACCTTCCAGATCCGTTTTCAATGATAGGCAAAATCCTTGGAAAGCTTGAGGAGCAGGGCAACGAGAACCTCATGGTGTTCAGTGAGGTAAAACCCAGCCAGTCCTGCCCTGGGGACACACCAGCCCCGTGGGCTGGGGACTGACAGCTTGAGGAGCTCTGCGTCCGAGGGACCTGGGGCACTGCAGGTGTATTTAGGGTGGGGACACCTGCTCAGGGGCAGTGTGGCCACGGGTCAGACATTCCCTCCACTCAGCACCTGTGAGGCTGCATCTCACAGTTGCAAAACTCCGGGTTTGGTGTATCCCAGGGCCACAGAGAGGGCACCAAGGGGAGCAAGTCCAGCAGCAAGTCAATGGGATGTTCAGGAGAGTGCAGCACACGGTACATCAGGAGAGGCTGAGAGAGCTGGGTTTGTTTATCCTGGAGAAGATAAGATAAGGGGGCGTCTAATCACTGTCGACCATTAATGGAAAGGGACTGTATAGATGATGGATTCAGACTCTGCCACAGTGTGCTGCAAAATTACAAGGCAGTGGTCATACCTTGCAGCAAGGGAAATTCCTTCTGTTTGTATATGGAAAGAAAAAGTCATCCGAATGAGGGTTATGCAGCACAGGAACCACATTGCTTGGAGAGGCTGTGGGCTCTCCATTCCTGACATTTATCAGAAGAGAGCTGGCAAGGCCCTCAACAGCCTCCCTTAACACAGAAGTTGTCCCAGCTTTAAACAGGAGGCTGAACTGGAAGCATTTATAGGTCCCTTCTCACCTCAGTTATCCTCTGATTCTCTGACTTTATTTCAGAAAGTTGCTAATACCTGTGAAATTTGGTCCTACCATGAAAAAATGGTTGTTAGTATGGCACTCCATCCTTCAGTAAATATGTTCCATGTGGATATTTATAGTCCTGCCTGCTCCCTTCAGTGAGAACAGAAAGTTCTTCCTCCTATAAGCTCTGTACAGCTGCCAGGAGAGATGGTGGAAGCCTTTCCTCCCCTCACCTACTGTGGATGTTCATTGGTTTCAGTTCCACAGCCCCTGCAATATCCGAGGATCTGTGTAAGTGTTTGAAAGGATCTAATTTAAAAAGAGAACTGTCTCTTCTAGGCAGTGCTAGTATCCGTGGGTGAGTTTGATTGGCTTGCAGACCGTGTGTTGATTTTGGGAACAAGAATAAAAAGAGGAAAAAGCCAGTTTCCCATCTGCTCATTGAGCTGCTCCCATCCTTGGGGACACACATATGTCTTGTGTCCTGGAGCCCCTCTGACAGCGCTGTCGGGTGGCTCCAGGCAGATGTGGGGGCGAACCCTCCCCTCCCTCTCGCTGCCCTTCCTGGCGATCCCAGTGTCCACCCTGGAGCAGTGCCCGGACTGCCCATGGAGCCTCGGGCAGCTGGGTCACCCCGCTGGATCCTGGTAGCCTTGGGCTGAGATAAAAGTGAATTGCTTGGACACCAAAAGCTTCCAACAGATGCACCTGGTATTTGTGAGAACTGTTCCCTGATGATGAGTCTGGGTACAGAGCAACAAGAAATTCTCAGGAAGGTTGGATTTCAACGGGGATGACTCTTTTTCCCTGCCAGCATTTCTCTCTTAGCTGTGTTCTTTCTAATGAAATTGCCCATTCAGCGCTGGGTTTGTAATTTAAACTGAGTGCTATAGATTAACAGTTGTTGCTGCTTTATTATTGAAATGAGAGTCATGGGACCAATTTAACTGTTCCTGGCTTCATTATTTGCTTAAGACAATAGACTCATCTCTGCAAATTCTATTGCTTTGTGGGTATTTTTAGCTTAATTATCATAGATATTAGCAACAATCAACAAAGATTTCTTAGATGCATGTGCTTGCTCCTTGGAACACTAGTTTTTTATAGATTTTGTACTTTTAACTTGTCTTCCTTTTTTGTAGCCAATCCAGTCTGCTCTCAGAAAAAAGCAACCAAACAGGAACACAACAACAAAAGGAAAACAATCCAACTTACTTTGCAAAGACTTAAATGCTTTCTTAGTACTTTATTTTCAGAATTAAAGGCATACTGAAGGTTGTGTCTTCTGTTATACACCTAGCTAAATATTCTGGCCATTGAGCCTGTATAGGTACAATGGGGACTTCAGCTGTTTTGGGGGGGTGGTATTTAAAAGAGTTCAGAATAAATCAAAAGCTCACTTTGAAATGAGCTTTCAGTAAGGCCTGACTGATTCCAGGTTTGCTTTGCTCAGCAGAGTATCAAAAGCTAAAGGCAGGCCTGGTGCTCCAATATCTGCACCCAGGTGCAGCAGGTTTGTCCCTTCCAGCCTGGCCAGGCAGTGATCACAGGTCCTGAGGCAGAGGTTAGTGCCTCCAATGAAGGGAGTTAGAGTTATATTCATTCGACCTGGATTAGCATAAAAACCTAGCCTACAGTTTGACCAATAAATTTTTAAAAAAATCTTTCAGTATAATTTCTGAGACTCCTAAATCACACACTCACCTGTTGCTGATAATTGGATTAATGTCCCCCAGCTGGCCTAGAGCAGGGGGAGTAGGTGTCAGGGCAATGTGCTCTTTGTCCACTGAATACACAGAGTTTTGGATCCTGGCATGAGTTAAAGGTTCTTGGACAACTTTATGAAGAATATGTAAATAAAAGTCTGTCTGGTGGGTTGAAGGACAGCTGGATACCCCAGCAGGGCAAAGAAACCAATCTGCAGTTTTGTTTACACTATCTCTTCCTTTTAAAATATAGCAGGAAAAAGTCTTATTAACATTTCTCAAGAGTGTCAGTAAAAGGACTAGACAGATTCCTGCATTTGAAGTGTTAAAAAAGCAATTTTAATATCTAGTTTCATATAACATAAACATGTTTATCTTCCAGTCAGCATTTTACTAACCATTTAGATTATTTCTACATACATTAACCATAATTGCTAAAAACCTCTTAGACTGCTTTCAAACTGCATCCCTCACAAGATAATATTCCAAGATGTTTTCTTTTTTGAATAAGCAGAATTATCCTTATGTCACAGGCTTTTGTACCTTGTCCTCTCTCCCTCTTTTCTGCTTTTCCCCTTCTCCCCAAACAGGTAGGACAGTAGGAAAGCAGGGCAACTTTTACATCCATTTTAACAGATGACAGATTAGTAAAAGTCTAGTGGAGAGTGCTGTGGCAGCTCTGCTTTAGCATTGCACCTCAAACCTTGTAGGGTTTACATGTGTTACTTAGGTGGTTGGTTGAATTCTGCTGCATTCAGGCTAAAGTAGTTTGCCCAAGGATATAAAGGATAATTAAAAACGAATACATAAAATTGGGTTCTATGCCACTCCCATTGGAGTGTGCTCCTAATTGCTTTAGTTTTAACTTATTGGTTCAGATTTTGGACATCTTTCTGGAAAGGCGAGCTTTGGCATGTGTCCTTATCAGATGAAGCCTTCCTGACTGAATTTTTGATGTCCAAACAGAGGTCAGTCACAGGCAGGAGGCAAAAGTACGTGTGTGGCTTTTTGCTTGATTGGTTTCTGTAAAGGTGAGACAGAGCGATGCCAGATTGTGTATGTGTGCCAAATATTGGGGTTGGTGGCTAAACACAGCAATCCAGAGGCAATCCTGGTGGGAGCTGGGACCCAGCAGAGGACAGTGTGGCTGTCCCCGTGTCTGGGTGTTGAGCAGTGCCACGCTGGAGTGGTGGCTGTGCCCTTCCCCCTGCGATGGCTCCACACACAGCCTCCCTCTGCAGGCTGCCTCCACTTGTTTCCACATTCTCCATCATTTTGCCTGCAGTAGAGAGTCTCTCTTCTTGAAAATAACAACCAAGACTTAACGAGGAGATTTAACTTTCCTTTGGGAAGACCATGGCCGTAATAGTTTGCCTGCCTGAAAAGTCCCGTGGCACAGGCAGAAATTCCAATATTTCCTTCTTTAGCATTATTTGACCAACTCAAAATTCAAGCCAAGGATCGCTTGTATTGAAAGAATACAAATGGGTTTTTTCTCGCTATCAGAACAAAGAGATGCACACATATCTGTAGGTGGTATGGAAATGAGTGTTTGTGAGTCTATAACTGCAGGAAATAAATTGCTCCCAAATGATTGTTATTTTTTTTGCTGTGCCAGTTTAGCATATCCCAATTCTGAGAGATGCTAAAGGAGACTTTTCAAGTAGAAGCTTCCATTGAGACCGTGGGGTCTGCACAAAATAACGGCAGATCAGAAAACTGAAAAAATATGTATTTTAGTAAATAATGCTTTACGGAGCAAGTGCTGCAGTGAGCTGATATTCACCCCACCTGAGGTGGCTCTGCAATTCACACCACCCCTGTACAGAGTGACCTTGTATCTCTCAAATCTGCTGGTGAACTCTGCAGGCTGTTCTTATCTCCTGATACGCTGTTCTTTTGCTGTGCTGGGCATGGATGTTGCCCTTCAGTGTCACTTTGGAGCAGATTAGTAGAAATTTTCAGTGTGTCTCCACTGTGCATCTCTCCTTTCTTCAGTTGTTTTGTTGTAGCCATGACTTTGCTTCTTGAAATAAATATCCTGCAAGTTACTAACCTGTCTTCTGTCATGTGAAGGCAGATTTTTCATCTAGACTCCCTGAGGATGTCTCAAAGGAGTTCCAAAGGCTCCATGTGCTGGGGAGAAGGTGGCTCTTTGCACATCACAGAATTTTTGGGAGCAATACTAACTCATTCACACCTTGGTCAAATTAGCATTGACTAAGGAGGTGACAGAAACAAAAGAGTTTCTCTTACAGCCATAATTCAAACTCTGACACACTGATTTGGATAAAAAGCTTTGTTTTTGTAGTAAATGCTCTTCTGTAGGAACCCATTGTTCAACCAGGTAAAAGCTGATTTAGAGCTCTAAATTCAGTCCATGGTCTGAGCTTAAAACAAATAATTTCTGTACTACTAACTTGATTTCATCTGCCATGTGTACAGACCCCTCTTGAGTCCTTGCTGTGATTCCTCTCAGGTTCTATCTCACAATGCCTGCCAGTAAAGCCAACATGGTGGGGTTTGGAATACCACATTTTGATACAGGACATAGATTAGGACTGCACAATGAGATATGTTGATGGCACTGTGTGATAATACTTGATCAGCGTGGATGTTTTTGTCCTTTTTATGGTGCATGGGTTGTGTGAACTGAAATAGAGCCCGGCAGCAAGAACCTGACATGCAGTCCTGTCCCACACAGCCAGAAACCACAGCCAGGGGGGACTGTGCTCTTTGCACCCAGCAAAGTCAGGCTGCAAGAGGGAACACACACTGGGTACTAACTCAGCTGGCCCCAGGGGAGGAATGGACTAACTTGGAGAACATCAAATAGTGTTTGCCTCCTGTTAGCAGCCCCTTACTGCACACCCTCCTCCATTCTTACTCACAGCCTGCTCTGGTTGTGTTGGGATGGGAGATTTTCCACGTAATTACTTAATGGAGAAGGAGAAGAGGATCCCTACAGGTAATTTGAGTGCAGGTACAATAAGATTAACAGTGTGGCACAGCTGGGGTGGAAAGACAGGTATGATTATTTTCCATTAGCCAAGCATGTCTCTTCCCTGATGAGAGTGGCTATTGCATGGCTCCTGCCAGATCCGAGGAAAACACATCTGTCCTCTTTGTCCAGGTAGTTTGTAATGTGCTTTGGGATTTTCTGAGGTGAGGAGGGTGTTTGTCACTGCTGCTCAGCTGAGAAATGTTTTAGGAAGCAATTACCATCTGCCTACTGTCTGAAGAGGGAGAAAACCAATAAGTTCTGGTAAGGTAATGACCACAATTTCAGGTCACAAGTTTTCAATCAAACCTTGATTGAGATGAGGAAACCATGAGGGACCATTTAACATGGCAGTAACTCCAATTACAGCATCTTCAATATCCGACTGAAGCCAGGGGCTGTTCTATTTCCTTCCTGTACCAGCATCATCACCAAGATGATCTCTGCTCTCTCAGCTTTCCTGCAGTGAGGATCCTTTGTCCTCAGAGATTCATGGATGGGTCAGAGTTCTGTGGGACAGAAGTTTTGCTGTTGTGGTTTATCCATGCTAGACTGTTGCCAATCACTGCAGTCTCAAGGCTCCTTCAGCAAGGACAAAGAACTCGGCCTTTGGTCCCACAAATACATTTGCTCACTGGAACTGGGTTATTATCCCATAAAACCTTTCATCCTGTTAATGAAGGGAGCATGAAGCATGTCAAATAGACAGTAATTGATATAAGCTGGATGCTGCAGCCTGGCCTGATAGTGAATGTTCCAGCCTACTTTATTTTCAGAACTATCATCCTAAAAAATATTTATGGATGGGAGGATTTTCCTACTCTTTCTAAAGCTGGGAGGTAGGTGGCTGGTACAATCCTACCCATTTGTTTTCAAATAGTTCGTCATCAGATGGCTTTCTCAAAGGAATGTAGAAACATCCTTGCTCAGGACTGCAGAGAAAGTCAAGAAAACAACAACATGTTTGTTTTTGCCTGGCTCATTTATTGCTCACAGTTTGTCTGTGCATTTAGGAAGGCAAGGTGAATTTAAATGCAAAGCAGCAGAGAAATCCACTGAGAGGAAGATAGAAGAGTCTGAAGCCATTACAGACAAGTGGAATAATTGATGGTAGGAATCTGAAAAGAAAGTGCATGTGGGACTTAATGACATCTTGTCTTATTTTTGAGATAGTAATTTTCAATTGCCAACACTTGAGTATGGCTGGGATAGGGTACAGCCATGCAGCCTCTGCTCATCAGGAGAGGAAACTTCCAGAGGCTCAGCACTGAGGGCTCAGAGCAGACCCAGCTAGCCCAGTGCTTGCTGCTCTGACCTTAGAGAACTGCTCTGTGCAGAAAGGCTTGGGTCTTCTCAGAGTGGTGGGTGCTCACCTGAACTGCTTCATGGGGTTTTTTTTGTTTTTCCATGTGCTGAAAAACAAAAGAAGTGGTTCTTGACAAGGGGATGGGAAAAGCCAAATGGTTCTCTAAGTTTCTAATTCAGAGCCCTATGCCAGCACCAAGTGCCATCTCCAGCCCTCTGGGCATCCACCATCCAGCAGCAGCTGCTTACACATGGCAGGGAAGTTATTCCTACAAGCCTGACTATGGGGTCAGATCAACACACTGGGGGTGTTAAAACGGGTGCAGTTACTGCACTTTACCAGTGCAGAAGGTCTGGTCCCCTGACCTGAGCTCTTTAGATGCTTCAAGGTTAATACCATTGATTCCACCATGGTGGAAAAGTACAACAGTGACAGTATTAGAACTATTCCATGTGACAAAGAGCTGTTGTTCATTGCAAAACTTTCTGTTGCAGGTCATAAAGCTCAAGTGGGGAAATGCTTTCTCAGGGGATCATTCACTTTTTGCTGCTGATTTTCAATATTAAGAATCATCTTGGCCATGGTTAATAATGTTGAATGATGTGCTGTTCCATCCAATGGGATAAGATGCAAGAGATTCAATGGCTTGGAGTGAGCTGAAAAATGGAGGGGAAGAGCTGAACCAACCAGAACTTTACAAATTCACCTTATGATAACGAATACCTGCTCCCTTCCTTCTCAGAGGAATCAATTCAATTTTTCCATCCTGAGAGGCAAAGAAAATGCCAGTGCAATAGAATGTTAGTGTGGATTGGCTGAAACTGAAAAGAAAGAAAAATTGTCTAAGTGTCCACGTGAGAGCAAGAGCAGCTCCCATTCTGCATCTTAATGGCAGTAGAAAATGACCAGCAATTCTGCAGCAGATTACAGGGTCACATCTCTCATTACTGTGGGGTGTGCAGAAGGCAGAATACATAACTACAGACACCACAGTCCTGTCTGCTTCTCAAAATGCTTCACCTTTCATTGCCTTTTTTTTCTTTATTTTTAATAGCAATGGAATATGCTGAACTGCAAATGCTGTTACTTGCTGCATTTTCCCTCATCCCTGGAGTTATATATTCATTTCCATCTTGTAAAAATAACCTGTTTATTCCATTTCTAAGTCCTGCATGAGATGGTTCTCATTTTCCTCGTTCCCTGTGGTTTTATCACAACTGCCTGCCCACCTATGTGCTTTGTCTCAGCCACAGAGTTTTCCTTCTCCAGAAAGCTGCCAAGCAGTTCTCTCCAGCAGCAGAGAAATGATGGTCAGTGCAGAAGTCTCTTTGTGTTGAATTAATTGCAAGCCTCCCTATTCATTTCAGGGAAAGCAGTATAGTGTCCTAACTTATCCTGGGTGATTTGGGGGCTCATTTATTTCTCTGCTTGTCTCCAGTCAGTCAAAATAGATGATTGTACGCTCTGTGCTCCCACCTCCACACGCCTTCTGCGTCTCACCCCACCGCAGTCCCCGCAGGCTGTGCCAGCCCAGCCCATCTGCTGAGGGGGCTGCAGCCCTCTGCAGGGACCAGGAGAGTTCCAGCAGCAACCAGGCTGGTCACCAGCACCAGGGGATGGGCAAACCATGCTGTTGTAGCAAAGCAGACTGAGGATGGATGGCCAGAAAAACGCGCTTTCCGCTCAAAAACGTTCCGAAGCCCAGGGATATGTCATTAAAGGGTGGTGGAAATTTTTATAGGATGGCCAAGCATGTCTCAGCCCCATGGGGGCCATAAGTCTTGGAGCTGGAGGGTGGGCTGGCTGCCCCCACCTGGCAAGCTACCTGCTTTTCCATAGCTGCACAATTCCTTGGTTTCCAAAAATAAATGTAATTTTATTACTGGCTGCCTTATCATTGCTCTATTATTTTCCATTCAGAGCCTGCAAAATTGAATTACTGAGCATCCCCTAAATCTACCACTCCTCACACAGCTCTGGTCTCTTTTGAACTCAACCAGAACCATCAGCTCTCGGGCAGGCAAGTGCAGATGGATCCCTGGAGCATCTGTAGGACACACTTATGAGTAATTACCTATCATCTAGAAGGTTACAGAGCAGCAGCTTAAATGTGACCTGCCTTCTGCATTTATATCCAAGTCAAGACTAAGAAACATCTCTAGCAGATGGGAAAACTCTCCAGCCTCTCAAAGCTTCTCCAAGATGGATTATTTACTATGTAGCACCTATCAGAGCAATGAGAGCTTACCCAACTCAGTTTCTCCTACATCTACTTACTCTGTCTTCTTTATTCCATAAGGATCCCAATCAGGGTTCATCAAAATACTGGATGAGAAACCAGCCAGCATAAGGGATTTATTGTTTTGACCTATTTTGTGACCTATTTTTTCATTTGTATGCTGCTAGAAAGTTGCATGCTTGGTTTTGACACCCTGTGTGTGAAATTTCTACATGCAGAAATGTTTCCTGACCAGTTTATGCCAGAGCCTTTCACTCCCTGGGCTGTCTAACGCTGCTTTCACCCTGGTTTTCTGCTGTTCTCAGTGCAGGACTGTCCCACACCAGGCAGACAAGTGGCAGGGTCTCTCTCTGACCTGCAGGACAGTGTTGGGAAGGTGACAGTCTTTCCTTAGGACCTGTTGGGACCCTCTCCATTAACCTCACCAGGACCTTCACACACATCTCAACGTTTGCTCTTCTATCTGTAATACTCTTTTTTATGCCACTCTGGCAGAGAGTGAAAATACAAGCTTAATTTTGTTTGGCTTTGGCTGGTTTTGGAGATTCAGTCTGGATGCTGATCCGAAATGTCCTTTAGTGTGGAAAACACAGCTGCTGTGAGTAGAGAGAATGATGTAACCAGATGAGTGAGTTTGTGGTGCTTCAAGGGACTGCTCTAGACAGAAAAGGTGCCTGTGGCTCCTGGGGCAGGACATGCACATTGCTCATACCTGTGGCTTCACTCTGAGCTGGCTTCACTCCACACCTGCACTTCTTGTTTGTTATTTGCTTCTCCCAGCTGCAAAGAAGTCATCCACATGGAAACCACTTGTCTGACTCTATGAACAAAACCAAATCCTTTTGGGGAGTTTCCATCCAGCAGTCTAAAAGCCTGGCACAAATTTGGAAGTACAGAGGAATTTCTTGAATTGCAACTTTCTCACAACCTTTTCCAAAACTCAGAGGTTGAATTTGTCCTGAGCATTAGAAAATATCCAGGCAAAAGCTTGTTATGTGCAAACTGTTTCACTTTCCTTTAATTTTGCATGAAAAAAAGAAGGAAAAGCTGACATTTCAGTTCTACAAACAGCTCAGTGCTGGCTCAGTGACTCTGCTCCAAGACCTCTGTTGCTTCCACCCTTTCTACTTGGAGTACCTTGAGACTGTACATTCAGAGATTTCTGGGGAATTTATGAAGAACAAGTGCTATGGAAATCTTATCTCATAAATTTGGTTTGTTTTTTTTTCTTTAAATTAATCAAAGAGTTAAAACAAACCATGCACGTATTTGCAACACCAAAGTTAAACACATTCTAGAGACGGTGGTATTCATGGGAAGCAAAACTTATAGGAACTATATGAACTCTCTCCAACTGTAACCCCTATTTTTTCCCTCATGTCATGAAGTCGTTGATTCTTTAGAATTTCCCAAATGTATCCAGAGTGAAAGCAGTGCCTTGCAGTGGGTTTGACACTATTTTTGCCACGGTCAAAGTGAAAGCTCCCATTGTCAGCAGCAAAACCCTGGAGGGAATGTGCCAGCCAGGAGAGATTAAACGTTCTTTGAATTGTACCACAAAAAGCGTTGTAAGGTTGATTACAATAAAAGCTTTCCAAAGTGGCAGCATTGGGTTCCTTCTCCTTTTTCATCCTCCCTTTCAGCTGTTATAAAAAGAAATAACATTCCAGCAAAGCGAATGGTCATTCAGTGCTCAGGATAAAATGTACATTCTTTTTTCAGGGACAGAGAGACCATTGCAGTCCCTGGGGCTGAGCTGTGGAGGAACCTCTGGCTGAGGGCTGTGCTGCTGCCTTCAAAATGGGAAAAATTGCCTTTAACATACCCTGATGTTGTTTTGAGGTTGGACAGGTTTCTGTCAAACTTTCTAGTCTCTCCAGAAGGCAGTTTCATTAATGCCACAGCAATCTGGTAGGGGTTACAGGACTTTTGAAGAGTGTCCATTTGTTTGTGGCTTTTATTCAGTTTTTTGCAACATGCCTAGTTTAAAGTCAGAACACTGAGAAACTGAGAAATAATCCCAAATATACTCACTGCAATTTGAAAATCTTCCAGACATCTCCAAGCAGCTAGAATTAGTCAAAGCTCTGCTTAGATCTTGTAAATCCTGTCCTGTCAGTGGGTAAGAACTTGTTTTCCTGGGACAGACCAGTGAGGTGGGATCCCATTCTATGCTGAGAGCATTCAGAATGGTGTAGAAGTGCAGAAATGAATAGCACAGATCACTTACTCTTTTTCTCTTCAGTTGGCTTCAAGAAATTAAATGAAATTTACTTTTGTTTACCTGGGGGATTCAAAGTAAAAGTCAGAAAATGAAAACTAAAACAGTCTTGCCCTGTTGAAACTAAATACATGACCTGCAACTCCCAGCCATCACCAGCACACCTCGGGTTAATGCAGTTCTGTGCTTATCCAACCAGGAAAGAATGGGACAACAAACAAGATCTCATCAGGCTGACAGACCAGGAAATATTTGATCTGAATTTTCTCCATAGAAAACCATTCTAAGTGATATGAAGGCTTCCCTGTATTTGTGGTAGCTGCATTTTCTGTGAACAAATCATCCTGATAGAAATTTCCCAGCTATCTTTTTTGGGAATAATTGGGTCATGATAATGCTGTGCCTTGAAGAGAGCCTGGAAAGATTAGGCATGCTTGCTTTGAAAAGATTAGCCACGCTTGTTTAGGAAAGGAGGGGTCACGATAAAAATAATGACTGCTTTATCTAAACATCTCAGAAATCTTTAATTGTGGTTTTATACAAGGGTGGACAGATATTTGTTATTAAAATGACAAGTTCAAACTCATGAAAGGGAAAGCAAATTTTATAAGATTTGACACTATTCTGTGTATAGCAAGACAAGACAGAAGTGACAAAAGTGGCACTGAACATCTGCAAGTCTAGAGTGAAAATGTACCCAAGTAGAAAGAAACGTTGAAACAAACCTCTCTGTGTGCAAAATGCCATAAAGGCCACAGAATGCCCCAAAGCTGTGTGCTTTTTGTGCTATTTGTTTTGGTTTGTTTTATATCCGGCTGAGCACTAGCAAGTCCAGGCCCTACATAAACCCGCCCTATTCACAGACAGGGCAGGGGAGAGGCCATCTGGTTCATCTTCCTGCTCCAAAGAAATCACTAATGATCCTGATGTTTCTTCAGCCTTTCTGTTAACAGGGCTAAAATACACATCTAAGCACTTCACCTTTCCCATTTCAATCACCACCCTCCATTTTCCTGGTGTAATCAGAATTGTGGTTATTAACTCTTGTATTAGTATACAGACATCAAGGATACTTGATAGGACAGACTATTTACTGCCTTCTTATTCCTATTAGAGACAAATCTATCCCCCAGATTTTTAGGTTTTCATTGAGTCCACCACCATTTGTAGCTGCCTGTAGGTTTTTTTCTTTTCTTGTTACCCAACATCATTACTGCCAACCGCTAAACTAGAGCAGCAATACACAAACATTTCCTTCATTAAGAGCACTTCAGGTTTGATCATCAGTTCAGGCCACCTCACCTTATGATCAAGGAGGTCAAAATTACCCTCTAGAGCCATGAAGTTATCAAGCAGCACCTGGCTGTGGTGTCCCAGGTGAGATGGGGGCCAGACCCTGGACGGAAAGGGGAGGGCCACATGGGCAGGGCTGAGCTCACGCGGGGCTCATAAGGAAGGCAGTCAGGGCAGTCAGCTGCTGTAGGGGACTCAGGAAGAGTTCTTCCTAACAGGCAGCAGGTGCACTGCTATTGTTTGAGGTTCTCTAGGTGTATTTAAGCAAGGATGGTGGCTACAAGCCTAGCTCGTTGCCACCTGCTCAGGTGTGGCCACTCCCACAGGCTGTGAGAAGCAAAGCAGCCTCTAGATCCACTCTGGAGTGTTTGTTCCTGATCTGTTGCCTTCACGTTGTCATTGTTTGCTGCTAATTACTCTCTTCGTGCTTCTGGGAGCTGCTGTGTGGGCTTGGCAGAGGCGGCAGGCTCAATATCCGTGCGCTGTGGGTTATGTGGTGCCAGCCGTGCCAGGGGGAGCTGTGCTTGCAGGAGAAAACTTTTTGATGTTTTTTTCCCCGAACATCATGTTACTGTTTTATGAATAATTGGAAAGAGAATTTGTGCTTGAACTTTTCCATCGTTGCCTCTCTGTGAATGCATCCCAGCTGCACCCCTGCTGGACACCTGCCAAGGTATGGATCTGTTTGGATTTGTACCATCGGAGCTCTGGCTGGGTTTCCTTCTTGATATTCCCATGGAGCAAATAACAACATTTGCAATTCTCTTTCAATGCAGCAAAGTGTATCAGCAATGTAGCCCTGCAGGTTTTCCTGCCTCATTCCCTGTGGAGTTGATGTGGGTCTGGGCTAGGATCCCTGATGTGCTTTTAAAATGCCTCGCTGTAAATCTTTGCATTACACGTTTGTGGTGTCCTGCTGCCTCTCTGCTGGAGGGTGATTTTGGAAAGGTTCTGCTTTGAAGGAGTGTTCTGTGTCTGTGAGCTGAGCTCATCTGACTGAACAATAAGTGGCCCAAAGTAGTGGTCACTTTGAACTGCCTGTCTTTAGCCTGTGGCCTGGTTCAGCTTTGCTCCCGTCTGAAGAACCAGCCCAAGGACTGTGTGGGGAGGGTGTGGAGGGAGGAGCTGGGTCAAAGCAAGGCTCCAGTGAAGAAAACACAGAAAACTGTAGCTTAACTGCTGTGGATGTAGCTCTAACACATGGAAGACCAAGCAGGATTTTTTCTAAACTCTAATTGTGAGCCTTTGGCAAGCATGGGCACTTGGCATGTAGTGGAGAGGGAGCAAGTGGAGGCTCTGGGCTGGCTGCAAGGCTGGCAGCCCCATTCCCTGTGGCACTGGGCTTGCACTGGTGCTGCCTGGCCTTCCCCAGTGAGCCCCTGCTCTGCTCTTCCTCTGAATCAGTCTGGGCACGTGTGAGTGCCACCAGCACCACAGGGAAGGGCTTCACAACCTCTCCTGAGAAAACCTTTGGTGTATTTTAATATATATTTATTTTTCTTTGTGCTGTTTCTGCTGAACCCAAAGGAAATGATATCAATGTGCAGATTTCTAGAAGGAATTAATTATTGCTTTTCTGAGTACCTGTCTTCTGCCAGCATTGCTGGAAAGCTCTGGTTCCACCTTGTGAGTTTTTCCCCTTGCACAGCCCTTACTACTTGCCATGATTTGTCTCAGAGCCTGCAGTGAAACATGGCACAGTGAGGGGCTGGTGTTCTTACACTGCAGTGTGGAGTTTCTTTTAGATATGTGAGGATTTTAGCTGTAAATATGGTTATAGGATATATTTGTGAAAACATCATTACTTCATGCCCAGTTCCAGGCACAGTTGCAAAGGATTTTCTGAAAATCTGTAAAGATTTAACCCATGGCTGCTCTATTTAACTCTTTCAAATTTCTGTCTTGCATTGCCCCTCTCTTCTCCTGTGTAAGAGTAATGAACTCCCAAGCCATGCTGGCTTGGTGTTTGGGTGCAGACTGTGTCCAGAGGACAGGAAATCTGGGAGTAGGTGAGAGAGCTCTGTGTAAAACTGCTTTCAGTGAGGTCTGGGATATTTAATAGCAGGGCCTTTTATTGCACCCCCTTACCTTTGTCAAGAGCCACATCCAGAAGGGCTTTCTGTGGAGGGAGCTATTGTTCCTGTGCTATTGTCTCCTGTGGGGAGAACATCATTCCCTGGAGAATTGCTGCCCAGATTCAGGAGGTCTGGCTGTACTTACACATGCACCAGCTTTTCCAAGCTCTCCAGTCACAAACTCACTCTGACAGGCTCTATCACCACCCAAACCACTCAGTGGATCAGCATTTGCTCTCTGGTGTTATCCCCAGGAAAGGCGTTTTCTTGAGCCACTCAGCAAATGGTGCTGTTATGATGGATGGGGGCAAAACTGAAGCAGCCTGTGGGAGCTGACAGGGGCTCTGTGACAGAGCAGTGAAGCAGAGCCCCACATGTACAGGGGCTCCCACCAGCACAGCCCAGTCCTGCTGGCAGATACGGTGTCCTCGAGATCACCCAGATAGCTGCTGCCTTGGAAGGGGCTTTCCTGAGGATCACATCTCTCACTGGTTCTGAAGTTAGCTTGATGCTTTTTTATCACACTTGCCTGGGAGTGATGATTTCCATAAATTTGCCTGGAGGGTGTTTTGGTCTTATTTATCATGAGATGTGTTATTTCCTGCTTGGTGAAATCCTTTGTGGCACCAGTATGACAACAAATGCAGCACTTCTGATGGAAAACTGTTTGAATGGTCTTGTGTTGTTAGTGAATCTTTAAACTGAATAAGGTTTTGCTTTTAATGACTGCATCAAAAGAAATGTAGATAAACATGTTTGTTTTGTGGGACAGCTCAAGTTGGCTGAGCTGGAGTCCTTGGGTGGCTCTGTGTCACAAGTGTTGTGCAATTGCTCCGAACCCCTGGAGCTGCTCTTACAGCAGAACCTCTGCAATGGTCACAGACCAAAATTAGGGCTCTGCTCTGTTTAGCTGCTAAAAATCATTACCATTTATTACTCTTCTATACATATTTTTTTGTGGGAAAGCCAGATTCAGCTTCCTGTTCTGCTTAATTCCTGCCTGTGGGGGCCCTGTGGGCTGGGGGATGTGTCTGGGGCTGCTGCTGGGAGCCCAGCCCTGCTCCAGCGACAGCACCTGCGGTCACCTCCCCTGCATCACATTAAATGGGCTTTGTCCCATGGGGCTGGGAGAGTGAGAGGTAGGTGTGTCATCTTTTATGTAATTAAGATAACACTAAGTATTTAAATATTGGTTTTAATGAGGAAAAAATCAATTTACTTAAATACCTTAGGTGAGGTTTTTCTCCTTCAAATATTCAAGGACGGTCGACGATGTCTTGGATTTTAATGAGACTGGATAACTTGAGGGGGGCCTTTGGAGAGCCCTTAGGTTTCAAAAATAACTTCTTACCTCTGGTGCCAGCAGGGATAGCATGACAGTGGCTCCTCCAGAGCTCCAGGTCTTTAAATAAGAGTATTGGTGAACTTCATCAATAAAGTGTGAGTGTGTCTAGTAAGAGGTTAGGATGGAACAGTTTAACGTTTTTCATTCCAGGTCTCTAATTTACTTTGAATCTGGCCTCATCTGGTTATGTTCTGTGCAATAAAGTTCAAATAAACGAAATGATTATGCAATTAATACACAAAGGCTTACTGCTATATGTAAACTGGGATGATATTAAATCTGTGCTGAGATAAAGTTGTCTTGGAATGTAGGTGTCATATCTACAACTGTATCTAGGAAAAAAGTAACATAAGATGCCTAACACAAGATCAAGGGCAGGAGCTTATCTCTGAGTTCTCATATTAAACATGTTCCACACAAGTCAGTTCTCAAATTTATTTCTCAGTAGAGAAAATTTCCCTTATTGATTTTTCTTAAATTATTCAGTAGCTGTGGACACCCAAGATAATCTCACTCATACAAATCAAGTTTCGTGTAGAGAATCCACTGCTGAGACCAGTCCATTTTTCAGCAGGACACTTCTAATATGAAACCCTGTATTTACTCATTACTTTTGTGTTTCTGACTCCTCCAAGACTTTCTGTAAGTACACCAATGTCTTCAGCCTCAGTCAGTACTGATGGAAACCCTGGAGAATTCAGATGAATTGACCTTTTGTGAGGGGCTGAGACACAACAGCATATGAGAAGGATTTATGTCATTCAGAGCCATCATCACCCCCCAGAATTCAGAGTTCACTGGTGTGAGAATTGCTGGGGGATGTAAATTAATTCCAGCCATAAGATGTAGTAAGTCTGTGCAGAGTGTCAGGGTTTTATCTCCCCTGAGTGGCCTAAATTCCCTGCTTTTGAGGGAGATCACATGTAAGAAAATATTGCCTCCTCCCCTGCAGGGTGATCTGATCTCAAGCCTCTCTATGAGACTGTGGTCTGGCTCTGTGAGAAAGGGAGAATAAACCAATAAATACCCTTTAATCCCCTTTAACTTTAACATGAATCCCTATTTTAATGTTCAGGTAACAATTACTGACAACGTTGTTTCCAACATTAGAATTCTTAAAAATGGACAAGAGAAATAAGAGAATGAGTACAATACCTGTGAGCAGAACCCTCCCTGCTTCAGTCATACCTGAGACTGAGCTCTTACTTGTCTTTTGCCTTATTCTGTAAAGGAGAATTATTAAATCTTCGTAGTCCTTGTCATGACACTTGAAGGATCTCTGAGATAGGAATGGCAAAATAAAATAAGCTGCACATTGTAAGAACATACTTGTTGTATGTTTTTAATTTAAAAAGTGAATTTGATTGCTTGAAATGCTTTCACCAGATCTCCATATCACTGAGTACTGAGATGGGAGGGCTTTTTTTATTTTTAATCTCTATTTTGTAACCCATGTAGGTTTTGTTTCTTCCCCCCCAAACTCTTTGTAATGAAAACAAGCCATCTGCACAGTAACCTGCAAGTTCTCTAACCCAGCAGTGCTGGAAAAGCACCGGCAGTGCAGTTCTCAGTGCAGGTGAATTTAGAGGCACCTGTGTCGCCACTGAGTTAGAACCAACATCCCAGTTAACTGCAGGATCACAGAACCCATCTGGAAATCCATGGCAGCAATAAACCCGGGCACCTGTGGGTGGCATTATTGGCCTGCTTTTCATTGCTCTGCAGGACAAGAAGCAATTCCTGACCTGCAGAAGCAAGTATTGGTACAAATGGAAATGAATGATGCATAGAAGTCCAGCTTCTGAAAAATTTCTTTGCAACACAGGGATTTTGGAGAGAGAAACACTGGTTATGACTGCTCTGTACTCCAGTTTCTGTCTGGATATTAAAAGCTGCGTGAAGGAGTACAGCAGTCTGGAGTGCTCTCAGGAAAGCTGTTTGCACTTGCAAGAAGCAGTGAAATACCTATATTCATAAAGAATATCTGTGTCTAAAACCTACCTACATCTGAAATAGGTCCCAAAGGTTATGTTCTTCTTTATGTTATTCCTAGGATTCAATGCATCCAGGCCGTGGAAAGCCACAGAGCTCTCTCCTGCTGTTTGGGGTGCCCTGTCTGACCCCTCTCACCCTCCTCCTGCTGTGAGGGCTTTCTCCAGGACCCTTCCCCACCTCCTCCTCCCTGTGACCCAGACCTTGTGTCTTGGTAACACCATTTGCAGCATACATCCATCTCCATCCCTCTGCTGATGTTTTGCACTACCTGACCCACATTCAAGAGAACATTTCCGTTTTTCTGACACCTTTTCAGAGCTCTGGAGCTGCCAGGTCTAGCTCCATGTGGCTGCAGACAGGTTAGTCTGTACTCCCACCTTGCTGCTTTACTAGACCAGTATGGACAAAATGCTGTCTGTGGGGCTGAAGCCTTGTCCCCGACCAAGACTTTCAGGGATCCTTTCATTTGGCCAACGTGTAAATCTTACTGATTCCTGCTACAAAATACTTTTTTCTCCCCACATTCATATATATAAACAGGGCCTGAAATGCTGCTGTGTTTCAGTTACTGCAGCAATTGCTTTTCTCACCTTGGTGACTGTGGTCTGCCTTCCTCACAGCTGTTGGGAAGCCTCTGGAAAGGTGATTTCCTCTGGTCTGTGCCCTTGCCCATGTCACTGACTCTTTGTACTCCTCCACTGCTTCCCTCTTCCCAGTGCTGTCAGGAATAAGTGAGCTGTTCCCATTTGCAGCAGTGCTCACGGCTCCTGCTCCCTTCTCCTCCTCCCCACTATCCTTGTTATTACTCTTGAGTTACCAGCTCTCACCTGGGCCCTGCTAAAACCCTTAAAAGTGCAGCTGCTAAATGCTGAGGGATGTACCTTGGAGGTTTTCCTGGGCTCAGCAGGAGCTCTCTAGAACCAAACTCTCCTCCCAGCCTCTTCTCCCCTTCATAAAAGTTTTCCTGTGGCATTTGGCAGTGGGTGGGCAGGCAGTGAGCTGAGGGTTCCCTGTCCCACAGACCTGCACAGGCAGCATCTCCTGTCTGCCTGGGTTATGGCCCCTGTCTGCTCCACAACAGGCTTTAGTTCTTGTCTCACTGGGCTATTTTTATGTTCTCTACTTATTTGTCACCTTGAAGAATGAAATTTGGGTTTGGATCCAACGTTTTCAGGCTCTGCAGCAATACAGATAATTAACTGCAGCTCTGTGTGTCTGACACCATGTAAGTGACAGCTTTCATTTCACTGATATATCCCTTAACACTTTGCTGTGGCCAAAGCCTGCTCTCGGCTTTGTGTACATGACCTCCCCACTTCAGTCGTGGCAGGGATTGTTAGCAAGAACACTGCAGTCTTGTTGCTGTTGTTTCACTATCAAGGCAATTTATGGTGCAGTGAGATAATAGGAGTAGACGGGTTTTAGCTCTGTTTACAATGACTGCGTTTAACAGTAACTCAAAAAAGTTGGCACTGCTGACAAAAGGCATAACAGAAAAAGAAATCATGTTTGATTGTTTGTGAAAGGGAATGTTATTTCGTCTCTTGCATTGACATTAAACTTGGGGGGGAAAAAAAAAGTATGGGTTCTCCTGCCAGAAATTAAAACTACCATTTAATTTCTTTTTTGGCAGACTTTTGTTTTTTAAAGTTGATTTCCAGATATTGGATTTGTATTTAAGAGGAGAATTCTGAAAACAGCACTAAAGGACCTAACAGGGTCCAAGCTTTCACTCTGATAAACTGAAAGAGATCACAATCTGAGAAAAAATTCTCAGTTGTGACTTCCTTTTCTCTTCTTAAATGCTTAAGGCTGCATTTGACTTTTTTACTACCAAAATAGGATGAAGTTAAATCCTGACCCATACTCATTGAAATCTGTGATTACTTCCAGTAACCATTAAGGGTCTTTGAAAGCCTCTTAGGTGAGATTTGTTCCATCGAGCTTCAGCCACTTCACTGAGGCGCTGGAACTTGGAGCACACTTAACCTGTGCTGCCCTGCAGGTAACAGGGTGATTGGTTCTAGCTGGGCTCAACTGCCCTCTAGAGATGCCTGTCTCTGCTCACTGATTAACTCCCTTCACTGATTATGCTCTTTAGGCCCCTGAAGTTTGGTGGGATGGATGTGAAACTGTGGTGTGAAATACCCGGACTGGTGGCACAAGACACCAGCCTGCTTCCCAGCAGCTACCCATTTAATCCATCCAGGTTTTTAAAGCAGTGAAGATCCTGCTGATGTGGTCACTGCAGAGTGGGTTTGGTGTGGGGATGGATGTTCCAGGCTCCCTCATGTCCTTTTGCCTGCAGGTTTGATTCAATACTTGGAAGGAAGTGGTTGGGAAGTCTCTCATGTGCTTGCATCTCTAGGTTCAGACCCTTTCTTTTAATAGCCCCATCCTCAACAATCAGCACAAGCCTTGTGGTTCGTTTGAAGGGAGAAAAAAGCCAGGTTGCCTTAATATGATAACTTCCCTTGTAATTTTTGGGTGCCTGCAGAGGCAGTTTTGGATTCCTGTGCTAACCCTGTGTAGGCTTTTTGACACTGTGCCGACACTTTTCTGAGCCGCCCAGCAAAGAGCAGCGTCTCACAGCAGCCAGAGTGACAGGGCCTGGAACATCTCCTGTTTGTGCTGCCTTTGGAGCCTGAAATACCTCCAGCCCTGGAGGAGGTAAGCAAAGGCTGCATTACAGCTTCCCCACAGTTGTTTTGAAAAATCTTTTCAGTATTTTTTTTTTCCTGTGTTTCAAGGTCAGAAAAAAAAAAATAGCTCTGAAATATAAATCAAAGTCTTAAGCTCCAGCCTTAGGAAAGAAAGATGCTATAATAAACAAAGCTGTATGAAATGAAGGATTGTGAGAGGCTCAGAGGTCTGTCTCTCCTGCTATAAAACCTCCTTTATTCCTGTGGCTCCTACATGGACTCTCTACTCCTCCAATTTTCCTCATTGCTGCAGTGCTTCATAGCTTCCCTTAAGTCTCTCCCCCTCAGGCTTGGGCTCAATTTGTCATTGTCCTTGCATCATCTTCACACCAATGATTTCTCATTCTGATTTATTTAGTATTTTGCAAACCTCTGCGTTAGAACAAGAGAGTGAAGTGGCTGCAAGGTGATGATAAATTGTTTTTTTTTTCCTTCAGGGCCCTGATTCTCATTTTGGTAAACTGACATTTCTTCATGGCAATGAATTTCTTTCATTGCTGTCTTCCATGTTCTGAATCTTTTAGCAGCAGTGATGGAGGGATGCTGGATGAAGTGATTCCACTTCAGTGCTTTGCACAAGCCAAAAGTGCTTTGCACAAGCTCAGGTTCCAGAGCACTGAGGAGTTCTTATCAAGCTGTAAAGATGAATCTGAATTTATTTCGTACTATGATGACACTATAAGTGCCTTTCCTGGAACCTACACCTGGGGCATAGAGGTTCCTAAAACAAAGCAGCCAGTGGTGCTGGTACCAAAACAATAATGTGATTTCACATTCCAGGTAAACCTTGTGGCAAACCCCTGTGATTTATGGAAATATCACTGGCACATGTACCAAGCCCCCAGGACAGAATCCATGGGGCTGCCAGGTCTCCACACACACACAGAGCTCTGGCTGTGAGGGCTCTGCTGTGTGTTTGGTGGGAGAGATTTAATGGCTGAGTGTCTGTGGTGTTAATGACTGAATCATTTCTGCTCCAGCACTTTAATTTATGTTATTTTATGACTTTCCAGTTGAATAGCTCCAGTACAAGTGGGGTGCAATATACCAAGCACATTAGGGATCTCCTACATTACTGCTTCAGACCCACTGAAGCTGTAACTCCCCATGTTTATTGAACTTTCCAGTTGAGACCTTGCTGGTGAAAGGATTTGACTGCTAAGAAGCTGCTTGATGTAAAGAGCTCGATATGCTACAGAAGACACAAGCTTTAAATCACTGATGGAAGAGCAATCTCCTCTTCCAGCACTGCGGGGGGTCTCTTTTTGAGCCCACAATGTGGTGCATGATCCCCAGAACAGTGTCATTAATAAAATGCACAGAGACACTGTCACTGTTTAAGGTTTCTGTACAGGGCATACAAGAAAATGGAGATTGAGTAGTACTGCAGTCTGGTGGTGTTCATTGGTCCAAACTTTCACAGCCTCTGCATTTGCCATGCAATTTTAAGATTTAATTATGTGCTGTGACACTCCCAGATGAAGGTAGGATAACTTACACATAACAGAATGGGACAAAAAGTAGAGAAATTATTCCAGAGTGCTGGTTTCTCAGAAGGGATAATTTCCTTGATCATGTGACAATTTCAATTGCTAAAAACCAGAGAGTGAATTCTCAGGTAGTTACTTTACACCAGGTGAAGATCTGGTGGTGTAGTTGCATTTGAATTTCAAGAACCTACCTGAAACAGAGCTTTTTTAGAATAAAGTAGTTTTTAAAATCCCTCTGCAAACACAGAGGCTGCAGAGGTTGCACATATAGTTTAAAAAGAAGAGAAAAAAGTAATCCCATCTGGCAGGAGGCTGAGCACATACTGTTCATCAGAACATTTTATCTACTCCGAGAGATTGGAGTTTCGCATTCTCAAGCATCTCACATCTTAAGGTCAGGAGAAGATGAACGCAATTTTTATTTTTCAGGGAGTTCTGTTAGTTTATGATCTAACCTTTTTTGTTCCCTGACCTGCTGCAGTTACCAGCCAGCATTTCAGTGGATGTTTCCTTGCTAACTTGTGGGGCTACAGCAGCAGCTGTAATTCCTGCACACATCACACATCTCAGTGTCCCTAGGTGTAGATATTCAGCTGGGTTTGTGCAAAGCACTACTGCAGCTGTTTCTCAAATCCAAAGCAAACCTGCAAACAAACACTCAACAGTGAACCATATGGAATATGGCTGTTTTCTGTCTGGTGTGGTAATGCAATAGAATGTAGTAGCAAACTTCTTCTTTTAGCAGAGCCTGAGAATGCTTCCTACCCACCCCAACCTTTTTTTTTTTGGCCATTCCCTGTGAGTCCTATCCAAAGGAAAGCTTGAGAAAGCAGGTTATAAATAAAAACATATGGGATTAAGGGCATTTTACTGTGAGAAATCAAATTTAGATTGAAAAAGAAAGAGTTTGCAAGATATTTGGCGGAGCTAGAGCAGGTCTATCCATGCACTGATAATCAAGCACAGCAGAATTCTGTGCACCTTTTCCACCCAGAGGCAGTCAAGAAAAAAACTGATGGGAGTAATCACAGGTAAAAATGCTCAGTACTTTGGGACTTTTACCCACTGAAATGTGAAGAGAGAATAGGATCAAGGAAGTTTTGTAGAGCTGAGTCTCTTGGAAAACATATTACTGCTCTGTGGGGGTATTTATTCTGCTCTTGGCCAGAGGATTGCACAAACTGCAGCTTTGCTCTGTAGAGCAGCTTTTCTCTTTGTAGAGCCTCTCTACAGCAGCAGTAGAGAGGCTCTAACATCAGGCAACAGCCAGGGGTGCCACTGCTGAGAAATCCACTCATTGCAAGATTCATTAGTCTAAACAGTTTGATAGAAATTTGAGTTCATGAGAGACAGTTGTATAGAAACCAGAAGACAGAGGTTTTTTTCTTTGTGTGTTATTTTTGCCACTTGTCTTCATATTAAGCCCAGGAGCTCCAAAACTCCAGTTTGTGCAAGACCAAGAGGCAGCCTTGCACGGCTGCATGTTGCAAAGGAGCTCAAAGGAATCTCCTGTGCATTTCTCTTCACACGATGAAGGCGTGGATGTTTTGTTTTTATCTCCTTTTATGAGTGCCCTCCACTTTATCTGTGTCTTTCAGCAGTTTAAAATGCTGGGCTCCGAAACCAGATGAAAATCAAGGGACTGCACCCCGTGATGTGCTTTACCTCACCCCCAAGGAGCACACAGGGGTTTGCTCTTATGTGAAACTCCTTTCAGTGCCTCTGAAGCTGCTGCTTTGGGAAATAATAATGATAAACTCACCGTTTATCTGAACTGCTTGGTGCCTCCTGTGTACTATGGGGAATTTGCCTGTGTTAGTAGATAGTTTTATTGTAAGAATGTCTGCAGTACTGTGTGTTTGATTGGTTTGTTTATTTGGCTTTTAAAATCTGATTACCTCCTGCTGTCCACTCTCCTATCACACTGCAACACTGGCAGCAGCAGGACATTCCTGGGCTCAAGGCACTGCAGCTCTGTGTTACAAAAACGTAGTCTTGTAAGACTAAATATCTTAAAATTTCCTGTACCTTAGCTTGTTTTTGCCAATTTGAGCATCCCATATTTTTTGGAATGTAGACTTTGTCAGGGAGATACAATCCCCAGAATTTTTGCGGTCCTAATTCCCAGAGATACGAGTTATAACCGGGAAGTCAGCATCTCATTGGATCAGCTCAGCTTATCAGGCAAGGTGAAGAATGGGCATGTCTCAATAAATCCAGGCTGTTTTTATTTGTTTTATATCACAAATATAGGCAGTGCCTTTTGAAAGGAAGGGTGGCTCCAGTTTTGTGAAGGCAAGGCAATTTGAGTACAAAGAAATAAAAAGTCAACATTAGGCCACTCCAAAGGTAACCCAGTTATTTGGTGTTTCATACAAAATGAATAGATTCATTTTTTCAGCAGACAGAATTCAGTCTCTCCAGGGAGATGAAAAAATTATTCCCTTTAAAAAGGGGGGGAAGAAAGGTTATTTGCACTGCCAGCTGTCCTAGCTAGCTTCTGTCTGCCTAAATTTCAAATCAAATGAAATCATACAGCAACATACAGATGGGTGACAATGTGGAAGATTGAATTTGTATCTGGTAGCCTTATTATCTTTCCTTCTGTGGCTGTTTCTTGTGAAAAAAGTTGCCCAGCTCTCTGTACTAGCCAAGGTGTGAAGACCGGTCCTAATGCACTTTTGAGCAACTTTAATCTTGGTTTTATACACAAATTAATGTCTGCTCTGAACACAGCCTGGTCTGTCGTGTTTTGCTTCCTCAGAAAAGCTGCTGCATGTTTAATCTCCTTTACATTAAGGGACACAAGGACAGTCACATGTCATTTATTGGAGCTGCCCAAGAAGTCGTGCTGCCTGTCTGCGTGGCTGTGGTGACAGTGCTTTGATCTTTCTGCAGAAGGAGGGGTTATGAGAAGTCAGTGGCTCTTCAGAGTCATCTTTAAATAATAAACCTGGATGTTTTCAGCAGAAGAACAACACAAAATGAAACATCTGTCTTTTATTTCCATGCTAGAGGGGGATTGATTCTCAAGTGAGGGATTCGAGCTGCACATGGGGCCCACAGAGATCAGAGGGTTCAGCAGTGATGACACCAGGGCTGCTGTGCTCAGGAGTGCAGGGACCATCCCCTGTGGGTGCTCATGGCCAGGCTGGCAGCACACCAGCAGCCACAAGCTGACTCTGCACGTTTCCCCCTGATTTTTCTAGCATGGATCTGAGTATTATCATGTAAGTGCTTTAGACATGATCCTGTTTACACTGTGTTGGGCTCTGTAATGTTGATCTCGGTGCTCTTTAGCAAATAGTTTTACCTCCTCTAAGAGATGATTAAATGCTGAGGGAAAGAATTTTTCCTCTTCAGAAAGTAAATATACAACACTTCAACTTAGAAAGACTTAGAAGTTGCCATGAACTTTTGCTGGCCCTAGGTTTTCACCTTAAGGAAATTAAATTATTTAATCTTTTATATATTTGAGATTTTTTTCCCCTGTAAACAATGAGTAATAGTAATTCTCAACAATTTTTCTCTCCTAAAACGAGGACAGCAGAAAAAACCAGCAAATACTTGGCTATGAAGAGCTTTAGGTATCTGAAGTGTGTTGGCTGAGAGCTCTGTCTGTTCTGCAGTGAATAAGGAACGACTCTGCCATGATTTGATCCTCTCCTCTGAGCCCTTGGTGTTTGCAGATGGTGCAACTTCACCTCAGGAAGAGCTGGGGCTGTCGGAGTGGGGCAGGTGGGGACGTTCCCCTGGCCATGGGGTGGAGTGAGCTGCAAGTTAGGAGATGTAGAGGGTAAAGTTGATGCAATAAACAGCTGATTACATCAGTGGAGGGATGAAGGGAGGATGTGGAAGAAGTACTGAGCACTGATATCAAGAATTTGGGATTCTGTTCCTGGATGAGTCCTTCCCCGTTTGCTCCAATGTAGGATTTAACTAATGCTTAGAGATTAAAACTCTGATGGAAAGCAACTGAGGACAATTACTGAGGAAGGAGTATAATTTACATTTTAGAATAATTGATGTTTTCTTTTTCTGTATAATCTGAAAAAAAAGAAAGAAAAGTTCCTCTCCAAGTCTAAGGAATAAAAGCACCTTGATCCCAGTCTGCAGAGTTTGTTATTCAGTATTGGGGTGGGGCTGGGCTGGCTGCACACAGATTTGCCAGGCCTTTTGCTCAAGCTCCTGGATGCATAAAAGTCTTCTGAGGCTTTTTAACATGAGTCAAATCATTCAATCTGAAGGGAACAGCTCTCTATTTTCTCAGAAACTAAAAAAAATTCTGATTTTGACAGAATTGCCTATGGCAGTAGTTTTCAGGAGCAGTGGAGAAAGTAATAAAGCTGATTGTATGATCCTTCTTTTCAGAACTTCTTACCATAAATAAAAAGAATGTGCCATTTTATCAAGCCAGGGTCTTCCAAATCCCACTGGTTACACAGTTACATAGATAAAAACTCCAACCAAGAAAACCTCACTATAAAAATAAATGGCATTTAGTCTGGACTTTTTAACTGTAATTTTTTTTTACATGCAGCATTTCTGGAATATTTAATTTTTGTCTCTGCAAGATGATCAGGCAGGAATATGGCATCCTCTTTTTAAACCTGAATGAAAAGGATATATCTAGATACAAAAATCTAAAAATATGGTTTGTATTTTATATTTCATTTACTCTAAGCATTTACAAAATTAGGTTGTCAGTGTCATCTATTCATCTATAAAAGCAGATGGGATTGCTATTAGGCATTTGGTGTGTCTATTAACACATTTAATTTGGTGCTATACCTCTGGGTGGAAAATCAAATTATAAAATCTTAAATTCAGATGATTATGTAATGTCATAGGCCTGCTAGCCACCATCTGATGAGAAATAATTACAGATTTTTGAATTTTTCAAAGATGTCAAAAGCTGTTGCTTTTGTCTGGAAGTCAGAAAAGTAATGGGAACTCAGTTCTTAAAGGCCTCTAGACTTCTTTTTTTAGTACTACTTCAAGCCTCTGCACTCTGGGCATAAGCATGCCAAACAAAGCATGTGCTCAACAGTTTTTTCTAATTGGAAATTCAGAAATTCACGACGCAGTGAGGAAAAGCACCAGCCCACGTGTGAATGCTGCAGTGAGGACCCGGGTTTTACCCTGGTGCCCGGTGAGTGCAGGGGGGTGTGGATCAAACCCAGCCCTGAGCCTCCCAGGGTGTGCCCTTGGGGCCGAGTGCCCTCGGAGGCAGGGCTGCGGGGATGCTGCTGCCCTGGAGGCTGCACAAAGAGCCAGAGTGCCAGAATCTCTCAGCAAAGGCTCACACCAAATGGGTGTTTTAAAGTAATCCTGAAATCCTGTAGCTGGGGGGAGCTACTGCTGGCTCCAGCTGGAAGGTTGAGCTGAATTTTGAGTTCCCTCGAGTTCCCCTGTTCCACTTCTGCTGTTGGGGACCCGAGGGCAGGGTTGGCAGCCTGGCACAGGACAACTGTATGAACGCTAAGAATAGAAAATTTGTCCACAAACAGTGTGATAGAGAGAGAAAAAGCCACGGAGGGGGTGTTGCAGGGAAGGCCGGTGGCAGGAACACCTCCTGGTGCCCTGGTGGGTGCTGCAGGCTGGGACCCACTGCCGTGTGTGCACAGCAACGCTGGAGGCACGGGAGCAGCCAGAGGAGCCATCAGGGCAGCACTTAAAATTTTCCTTCGGTATTTGGGGCTGTAGAAGGCTACAGAGAGCCCTTTGCAAACCTGATGCGTAAAACTGTTAGAACTGGAGAGTGGCTGTACGTATTTGCTGTTTTTTTGGTTCCTTCTGTGTCTGCTGCCGGCGTGTGAGCGCAGCAGGCGAGGGGCTGCCTCTCCCTCCCTCGCTCCGGGCTGCAGGGCAGCCACGGGCACCGGGACAGCCCCCAGGGAGGGGAAAGGAAGCTCCCTCTCTTCTACAATTTCAGCTTTCAAAAAGTGCTTGCTCAGAAGAAGCAGGGCTATAGTTATTTGCCAGAAAAAGGAGTTAATTTTTGGAAATCTTTCTGTCCTGTGGAAAGCAGAGCCAGGAAAGCTGGCTCAGTGTCAGCGAATCGTGCCCAGCAGTTGGTGGGATGCAGCACAGAGATGCTGAGGTGACGGCTGCTTTGCAGGTTGAGTGCACTAATATGTTCTGGAAGAGGTATGTGCAATACAAAGGGATTTGAACCTTAAATCAGCCAAAGATTACAGAAGTGTCTCCAGCTCCATAGAGGAGCAGTGCTGAACCTTGAGAAACAGGGAGCACAGTTTATAGAAGTGCATAAACTGTGGAAAAACACAGCGCAGCAATTTTTATTTACTTGCATGATATAAAATTGACCCCTCTGTACCTGGGTTTTCTGTTCTTTGCCAGTCCTCTCCTTCCAGTTTAGACACTGATATCCAGCTGAGCCAGAGGCTCCGTTGGGGAGTGAATATTGTGAGTACCACGGGACTTACACTGCTCCATATATTGTTGCTAAAGAGCTTTAAATGGTAAATCACTGCAATGATAAAGACTGTAAAAAGCCATATAAGAAGCACAGCTTTCAGTTATTTACCATACTACTAAAAACCATTTTAAAATGTCACTGGAACCAGCTATAAAACTTTGTGGTAATAATTTAATGGTGTGATAAAATCAGTAATATATATTTTAGGTCGTAGAGAGAGAACTGAAGAAGGACAGATTTTGTGCAGGATATTTTTTAATGTCTGCTGGTCTTGGACTTGTAAATCTTGTACTGAAATATGAAAATCAGGACTTCAGCACGGTGTTAACACCTTTTTTATGTGACAAAGGCAGTTACAGCAGACACTGTGTGGCTGTGAATAAGGAGTCACACTCTCACTGCAAAATGAACCTGCTGTTGTTGCAACCAGAAAAATATAATCTTCAAAGTCAGGACTCATTCCTGGGCTTGATGATGTCTACTTACATCAGAGAGAGGTGGTTGCTGTGGGGTGAGGCAAAGCTGCTTTTGTCTAAAGTCTTGGCAGTGACACTGACTTTCAGCCCATGACTCAGAACAAACACATCCTACTGGCTACAGACTGTCTGCTCCTGTTTTCCAGACCCCACCATGGCTTTCTGCAAGTCTGGCACTAGGCTGTATCTCCTGAAAAGACAGCTGCTGGTTCCAGCATCTCTTTCTACCAGTGAGCCCTTCCCTAGGAGCTGGGTGCCCTTGGGGGCCTGTGGGGTTGAGGGAGTGCAAGGAGAGCTCAGACCTGTCTGTTGTGGTGCTCCTGTGCTGTGCCAAGCTGGGGAGGACTGAGCAGTTCCCACCCCAGCTGTGGCCACAGACCTGGTCTGGGGAGGCTTTCCCAGCAGCTGGAGTCTGTTGGAGCTGATTTGCAGCATGGCCATAGTGCAAGAGAGTATGACTCCTCCCTGAGTGGAGAATTTCACATTCAGTTCATAATCACATAAAAATCTGTTGTGAAATGTGCTTAGCACTGCCCAAGAATTTATGTCCTGTCCACTTCCCAGGACAATGGAGCACAGATCTGTCTCTCAGGTAACAAATTAGTGTATGGCAAGATGATAGAGGATTTCTTCATTCTCATCCTGTTGGTCTGCAGCTTGGATGATGCCTTGTAATATATAGTCACAATACACCTCTGCAAATAACTCATGCTAGCTGTGGTTGTGCCTCGAGATGCTGTGTAATTTAAAGGATAATTAGGGCTCAAATTTCAGTGGAAGATAAATGTTGCAATAATGTCACCTTGTACCTGTAGAGCAGCTTTCATCTTGGAGGCATCCTGCTTGCTTAGAGAACGGTGCTCACAAACAAATGTGACTGGTGTCCTGCTGGGAACAGGCAGCCAGGCTCACAGGTGCACAGCTCTCTTTTCTTCTTCTAAATGGAAGATTTAATAGTACTGCTGGGGACTAATCTCTACTTTCTCATGTAAATATTTTGTTTATTTAATTTTGATAAATATTTAAAGCAGACTTAATTATTAACCTGTATAATAAAATATCTATATGTTTGCTTGTTATCAAAATGATACTTTTTTTCCTGCTACCCATTAGAAAAAAATTAATGAATGAGAGCACAGTCCATTGGCTTCTGCTGAATCCTGTGCTCTCAGTCAGCTGGAAAAGGATTTGTCTCAGCTAATTTCCCCTAAGCAGGATTCTCTTTGTAACTGGGGAACAAGTAGGCAGTTCTAGGGTGCTGTCCTTTTCCTTAGGTAGGCATTTGACACAGACCAGACAGGGTTGGAAATGCAGCAGTTTTGCTCAATTGGCTATAAAGATATTTAGTAGAAAATTAGGTGAGAAACTCTGCAATGAATCCCATAGTATAATGCTACTTGATACTTCAAAGTTATCAAAATACATATATTTTGAAGATGAATGTGTCACTACTGGGAGTACAAATGCTGCAAACACTTTAAATACAGTGAACTTTACTCCTGTGAGCAGTTCTGCAGTAGTGAATATAGTTCCATACCCCCTTATTCATTTGTTTTTGTACACATGAGGTCTAGTTGGTTCCAAAGCCGTGTTTCATGTGGCCCAGGACAGAAGGATAGATATTTGTTTATATCTAGCTGTATTTCTTATGCCACATTCATTCTTAAAGGCCAAGGTCAGCACTTCAGGACACAAAAATACTGGATTTTTTTCATTCAGTTACCATGTAGGAAATGAGAGAACTCCCTAGTTGTATTTTGCTTCTCTGTCCCATAAATGGCAGAAAAGATAGTGGCAAATCAGAGGGGCCTGGAGTTTTAGCTGGGGTCTGGTGAGAGCAGGAAATGTTCCGTCCAGACTTGCTCTGAGTGACTGAGGAGATGGACTGCAAAGTGGATTTTTGTTTCAAACATTTGAAGTGTTCATTCCTGGGCACGTTTCAGAGCAGACAACAAGTGCAGTGGAATTTCAGAGCAGGGATGCTGATAAAACAGGCAGCAGGGCAGCAGATGAAAATGGGTGTTGAGGCTGCTGTTTCCCAACAAGGGAGCCCTCCCTGCCCCTGGGCAATCAGCCATTTCATTAGTGCCATTTAAAGGTCTGCTAAACACTCTACCCTTATCTGGGCAAGATCCTGCTTTGAAGGCCCTGCTTCCTATATGATGAATTATACAATTAATTTCTAATGTATTTATCAGTTAGTTTGCTTGTCTGTCCTGAAAAGGGGAAAATGCTGCTGAGAGCTCTCCTCTGTATCACTGGTGCACGAACAGCTTCTTACTAATTTCTTTGTGACACTTTAGCCTTTTAAGGTGGTGGAACACTTAATGTAAGAGATATTTATGAAAAAAATCTGCTTTTTTTATTTATAGATCCACAACTCAATAAAAGAATGGATTTTCTAGGGCAGGCAAAAGATATTAAAGGCTTCTGGACTATGGAGGTTCCAGATACCATAAGTCATGGTTAGCACTTATTTTTATTGCTCCTGTGGCACTACTTGAGATGCATTTGTCGGGATAGCTGCACTGAATTCAGTGAGAGCCTGCTGATTTGCATTAAGAGCTCCCAGTCACTCCAGCAAGCAAGTTACCCTGGTGTCAGTGTAACCAAAATGTGGAGTTTCACACCTGCAGTACCAGTACTGAGCATGGATATCAAAAGCATCCAATTCTTGTTAGAAGAGTTACTGCAAAATATTGATAATGAGTCCTACTTCCCTCAAGGTAATTGCTTTTAGACAACCCTTTGTCTTTTCAGGAAGTAACCTTGATTTTTGAAAGATGTTTTTTTGCTCAGAAAAATCAGAACAAAACAATAAACATCATCCACTCAAACACCTCTTAGATGAGCCAAGTACTGTGTGCCCATTAACCTGTCTCAGCATCCTCTGTGCAAAACATGTTCTTGCAGAGGTTGCAGTTCACATCATCAGGAACCAGTGTATGAGGCTTTATACACAGAGATAAATGTCAGCTGTAGCTTTCAATTCTCTCTTCAGCTCTTTGACAATATAAAGAGTTAGGAAATCAGTTTTATTATTCAATAAACCCTAATTTAAATCAGGCTTTTGCTTTACTACTATGCATTTCTGGTAGCTGGAGAAAACCTCCATGAGAGATGGAATAAGATTCTAGGAAAGGAACTGCCAAAGAGGAGAAAAAGGCTGCCCCTCTGTGGCATCATGAAAATTTGAAGAGATTTTCCTGTTGGAAACTCAGCATTTGTCATTTGCAGTAAATTATGATAACCTCTTTCTTTATCTGTCACAAGCAAGAATGGATTTGCTCTTGGCCACAAGTCCTGGCTCAGGAAATGACCTTCTTAATTTATTCATCACAAAGTGTGCAGAATACTTACTGTATGAACTGAAATGACCAGAATAAGTCCTTCCCACCCCAAGAGAAATGTGTGTGCTCCATATTGCAGAAGGAAAATGCAGGCACATTCCAGAACCAATGGATACACAGCCTTGGAGTCCAGGTGCCTCATATAATATTCAAAAGTGCTCAATTAACTTTTCCCATTTAAATAACTGCTAGAGAGGGCAACATTAATATTATATGTACTTCTTCTCTCTTATTTCTCTATTACCTAAACAGTAAACCTAAAAAGTAGAGAATTACAGATAACAAAACTTGAGTTTTATAATAAAAATGCAGCAAGTGCCTTGTTATACAGCGGGGAACCACAGCAGCTCAGGCAGGCAGCAAAAGGCTCTGAAGGTGAAAATACAATGGAGTTGTTTTCACTTTTCATCTTTAACCTTGGCAGGAGGTGTTGGCTTTGGAATCTTTTGAAGCACTGTGGGACAGGCCTCATTAATTCTAGCCCCTTAATTTTCAGAATACCAAGGAAGTAGAATGAAAAAGTAAAACAAGCACAAAGGAAACTTAAAAAGGATTATAAACAGATTACAGGCCAATTTCATCTTCAGAAGAGCACCTCTAATGTGTCTACACTGGAAGCTGAAGAGGTTGATTAATGAGTGTAGAACCATTTCTAGATGAGCATTTATTTTAAATGCTTCAGGCTTAATTCTTATTTATATAAAGCCAATTTAGGACACTTTGCAGGTCATTTATGTCCAAGTCTTTACACTAGAGAAAGCCTAAGAGAAGAGTCTTTGAATAGGGAATAAAAAGAACTGTATTTTAAATCATAAATGACTGTATTTGATGTGTGCTCAGTGTCAAAATGGAAATGTGTGTGTGCCAAAAACTGACTTGTGATTTGAAGGATGATGGTAGAAAAAGCAAAGAGTCAAGAAAATTTTTCCTCCTTTCAGAAGTCAGTGATGGAGAACAATATCAATAATAAAGAGAATAATAAAATATGAGAATAATAAAATGTGCTTTGCCTGTCTCTGATCACACCCTGGTTTGAGCCCTATTTTGATGGCATTGTGGTTCAGAATTGAGGCTGGAACATGAGTGGAACTGGCTTGGTACTGGATGGGCTGGCATACATAGCATAGGGGAGCTCTTCCATCAGGAATGGTGAAAATCAGATAAGGAGCAGCTGAGAAAGGGCTGGAATTCTCCTGCTCCCAAGTCTTCAGTGCTGGTTTGAGTGAAGAGAGCAGGAGGAAATGAGTGAGGAGGAAGGCCCACACATGGTTAAATTTTAGTGCTTACAACACCACTGACTGTATCTGAGAGAGAGACAGGTTAATATTCCCTCAGCTCTTTCTGTGTACACTCCCAGTACCTGAAGTATGACTCTTTCTGGCAGATCAAGGGTGAAGCTTGGATATAGCTCCAGTGCAATTTTTTACTCTGAAGCTGTAAAAGTTTTGAATATATATATTCTAATTTTGACCTGGCTGCTTGTGGAGTATGGTTATTCCTGCCTATGTGCTACATTATTCCTGAGAACTCAAACAATCCAAATAAATATAACTGAACTCCTCCACTGCAGGAGTGCATGTTATACCATGCAGAACTGCATGTGCCAGCTGGTACCATGTGGCCAGGGGCTGCAGGCTTTCTTTTATTCTTAGGGCAATTACACACTGCTGACTTTCACTCTTCAAATTCTCTTGAAGGTCAAAGCCGTGGAATCTGAGCACATGTGAAATCTGAGATGCTGGTGGTAGTAACGTTAAACATATTCTGAAGTAGGACATGTGCTCTCTATTTTTAGCTGTAGTCTTGGCTGAGTGGCAGAGTTAATGCACTGGTTAGAATTTGAATAAAACATGAGCCTTGTACCATGAGAACAATAATTTAGCTATAATCTGATGCATGAAGTAATGAGTGGTAATTTTCTCTGGAGATGCAGTAAGTCACTGTGTACCTTAGTAAACAAGTGTGAATAGTTTGGCAAGCACATGGTGGTCATAATGGACTCATTTAGCCTCTTGTTGGAATCACAAAGAAGGATGGCAGGGCTACGCTTGTCCCAGTGTCCTGCAGAAGATTTGCAGCTGGAAAGGGATGCAAAGGGATGAAACATCCAACAGTAAATGAAATGTGCTTATTTCAGAGAAGTAATTGAGAGTACTTATTTGTATCTTTATGGTAGAATTGTTCTCGGGAGACAAAACTGGGTTTTTTGTTTGTAACAGATTCAGGTTGTACCAAAAACTCCCTGACTGCATAAATTTTGTTTTACCTCAGTAAAAGTAGCAACTTGCCTGTGTTCATTTCTCATGTGCAAACACAATTACACAATGGCATAGCTGCAAGACAGGCATTGAAAGGAGAGCAGTGATAAGCACCCTGCTTTTAGCTGCCTGAACTCTAATCTTGGGGGAAGGGGGAAGGATCACCCTAAATCCACAAACCCTCACAATCTACCCTAACACTTCTTATTAACATTTCTTACAATTAATAAAGGAATTAGCAGTTAGAATTTTGGGGAGGTGTACAATATATCAATATACACCTGTACAGAACCCCAAACACAAATCTTACAGCTCACATGGCAGTTGCTTTATATGCAAACTACTTGCATAAGCTTCTCTCTAAACCAGAACTTTGAATAAATTCAGTGTCTGTGGTGGGTTTTCTCTGAAGTGAACTCTTTTGAAACTCTGGTCTCAAGTTCTTCGTTCCTGCCAAATTCCCAGTACATTTGGAGACCTCACTTTGTTTCCAGGCATCAGAGTACAAGGCACTGGTGGAAGTCTCTGCCAGCTCCGAATTGTCCCAAAGAGACCGAGAAAGGAGAGCCTGAAGACCCAAAGAGGAATTAACCTGTGCAGTTGGGTCAATACCTGCAGTTGTTGCTAAGGTCTGCCTGGGTGTAAGCACTGAGCTCAGCTCCTTTCATGGCTCATTTAATGTGGCAGTGATCGAGTAAAGGTGAGGTGAAAACATCCTTTGCTGGAGTGCAAAAAACCAAGATACCACTCCACTTGTCTTAACTCTTGGGCGAGAGAGAAAAAGTCCAGATTTCTCCCCAGCTGAGGGGTTGTCAGGTTCATTGCTTCTCTTTACACTGCAAATTGTCAAATATTTTTATTTTATTACTTGCACATCGTTGCTCTCAAACTTGTTATAAGATGATATAAACATGACAGGGTTTAAGCTGAGTTTGACTGAAATTTCGCTTCAAAATATTTTGATCAAATTAAATAAATAGAAGTAACATGACATATTTATTCAATTCCAGAAAAAAACCCCTGATTTGTTTCTGCTTTTTAATAGAACAACATAAAAGAAAGTTCTAAATTTGTGGTAGAAGACAGTTACAACAGAAGTTAGAAGTTAAATTGTTTTCAACATCCTTTCAGTGAACAGTCTTTTGTCAATGGCAAAGGGATAGTGTGATATGTAATAAAAAATAGCACTGGATTTGATTAACTGGCTTGTGTAACGTGTCAGAACCGGTGGTCTGTGATGTACATGAAGCTGTAATTGTGAGTTTTGTTGCTTGTGTTACCCTATTTTCCTTATTGCTGGAATTTCTACAAGGGTTCTCTAAGGCAGTGCTGGGGGAACTATGAATTTCAGATCACAGAAAGCGAGGATGACATTCAAGCAATGAAGGAAACACTGTCAACTTGGTCTTACTGATCATCTAAAGAAACATAGACTGAAATTTGGCAAAGGGAGGTTTATTCGAAGATCTGATTCTCTTCCTCTTTTGCAGGAAAAGCACAAACCGAAGTCTGAGCTGATGCACAGCAGGATGGTCCCACTGAAGGGCCCAGAATGGTCCTGGCTGAGGAGGGAGTTCTGCTGCTGCTGTGTGCACCTCTGTCTGAGTGGTTTCAAAGAGAGAGCTCAGGCTGGGTCCTCTGTCTGGGCTCTGAGGTTCTGTGCAGAGCCCAGCTCAGTGACCTGGCAGTTTCAGCAGAGCCTGGTTTTGTCTCATGAAGCCTGTGCCCGTCTCCAGGGTGGTGATGGACTCCCCTGCTGCTCCCCAGGGCTTTAGGACCCCATGGGGCTGCCATGGGCTTGGTGTGTCCTTCGGGCTGCTGTTGGATATCTCAGGTCACCCTGCTAGAGCTTTAGCCATTCCTCTTTCCACTGAAGTGGGCTCACAGGCTTGGGTCCATACATCTGTCAGGACTGGAGCCAAATTATCTCTTATGACTTAAGAGAAGTCAGAATCTCATTTGTTTGTTGATAGACTGGATGTAAGTCTGATCTTAGGCTGGAGATGCCAAACACTGCAGTATGAGGGGATGTCTTACTCTGTATTTATTTTAAGAGTAAGATTTTAGTTTTCTAATAGAATAGACTTCCACAGGCAAGGAAATTATTTCAGTCCTCCCTTTCTGAGCTATTCTATTCTCCTCAAAAGGTATCTTCCTTTTTCTTTTCTTTTTTTTTTTTTGTTTTTGTTCTTCAGGATAGAGGAAAAAAGGCATTTCAAAATGTACTTGCCTCATGTTTTTACCAAAATCAAAATTAAAGGGAAAAAACTTGAGTGAAATATTTTTGTTTGGTTCAAAGTGGGATGGGAAGGGCCAAGGGCTGTCTGGACCAGATGTAGAATAGATTTTATACCAGTGAAAAGGTGGAACCAAAGTTTGTTACTTTCTGCTCTGCACAGCTATGGTGACAGAAACCTCATTCTGAGAACTCATTTGAGGATGCTGATTACTTCCAAAGCCTTGGCTCCTCTATGAATTCATTAAGTGATATTTTGGCAATTTGAAAACTTCAGGAAAATGACTACTAATCAACAAAGTTGTTGAATTATTCAGTTATCTCTAGTGATGAGGGTTGTGTTCCCCGTGGGCTGGAAGAAGCCCCTGGGGAGTGGGGGAGAGCTCACAGGAAACAAGGAAGGGCCATTTCCTTCCTGGTTTAAGCTCTGAAATGAGGTGTGACCTCAGAAAAGCAAGCATCTGTCCAAATCTCAAACTGGGGATGAGTCATGAAAACAAAATAAAGCTCACTGCTGGTTTGCTCTACATCCACTTGCAGCCCCCTCGTTTATTCCTTTGGAGTTGCCTTTGCCTTCCCTTCTACTTTTTATGGTTTTTAAGTGCCAAGGCTCAAGAACTCTTCCTCTGACCTTTCAGCACCTCATTTCCCAGAATACAGTTCCTTATCTTTGACAACTACAGCATGTTCATCTCATAGAAATCGAGTAGAGCAAAAGCCTATCAGCTTTAACATACGTGTATGGAAAGAACAAAATCTTATGTGTAAGACTTCTTCAGTTTTTATTTGTAGTTTTAGCTCTTTATTAAAGAGTTTTCTTTCACATAGTGCCACAATCAAACTCTAGTCAAGGAATTACAAGAGGAAAAATATTGTGGGTACGGAAATACCAGAGCTGTGTCACAAGAGGAGCTGCTTTCACTCCAGTGTTGTGCTTCAAAATTCCAAGTTTGCTAAGTCAGAACACACAGCTTGGCAAAGTTCAGCTGTTCTTGTCCCAGAACAGCTGGATGGATGTGCCTCTTTGTGAGATTTGGTGGTAGCTGCAAGAGAAAACCTCCTGCCAAAGCCCCTGGGAGATGAGAAGAGTAAAGCCCTGCTCCCCTCTGAGAGGCAGATCTGCCCAGGAGGTGCTGGAGGTCAGAGGGACAGGGCAAGCCCTGAACCTGCACGGGGTGAGGTGGGGCTCAAGTGCAAGAAGCAAAGATGTAAAGGAATACACAGGCAGAAAATCTGGGAAGAGGGAGAGAAGGGAGTGTTTAGAAACCAAGAACATTGTGTCAAAGTAGTATGGAAATGCCAGAAACAGATCAGGGAAAGGAGAATAATGAAGCCAGAAGGTTTCAGGATTTGTTCAATAGACAGAGAGGCACAGATTTGTGCTGAGCTGCTCAGCGCAGGCACAATGTGAAAGAACAGAAAATAACCAAGGGAAACAGTTTATGGCCTAACTTTATGGTGAATTACATAGACATATTCTGTAAGTACAGCTCAGTGTGGGATAAGGCACAATGCTTCTTTATTACATCCCCATAACAAATTTTAAAGAGCTCTATTAGGTGTCAGATAAACAGTTGTTAAAATAAGTTCTGCTGTGTGTCAGATTCCCACTCATGGACAGATTTGGTCTAGGAGGAGGTGAGTGCTCTGAAGTCCATACCTTGAATTACCAGGGTGGAATGATACCTGGACAAGGGTTTTGCAGTGCTGATGTAACCACATCTCACCAGCAACACATTCACTCTGTTCCTTTTTACTGCAAGCCAGCAGTGATGCAGATTAGACTATTTTTACAGTGCTCACAGTAATAAATGGGAGTTCTTTGACCATGCAAAGGTAGTGAAATATAATTTATCCCTAGGGCAACTCTGTGTATTCCCTGGAGTTACATGGAGGAGAAGCTGGTGTTTATAATGGAAGCAATTAGTACAGAAGCACAAGTGTTTATAGCAAAATTCCCAGCTGCTCATTTTAAACTGTTTTGCAACTTAAATTGTACCAATTTAATTACATAGCAGAAATTAAGTTATGATACTGTCACGTGAGATTCTGGCTTTTACAGCGTACAGGACTGAACACCATCTCTAGAGAACTCCATTAGCATTAGAGCTGAGAACGTTCAGCATCTTCTAGGAGCACCTCAGCTTCTTACAGCATGTGCTTGTTGAAAGCAATAGGATGATGGTGTAATGATAAAACCTGAAGTAAAATGATTTTTGAGTCTGTCTGGTTTTATATAGGTTTCAAGCAAACAAGTTGGTGTGATTTCCTCCCCCAATCGCACTATCTACACACTATGATACAAACACAACCTTTTAGGATTCCCTATTAACCCCCTGCTATCTTCTGTATTCAGCTGCTCTTTGTAGCACTTAAGAACATGTAAATCTGAACGGAGGTCAAGAGTTGAGAGAGATTAAAGAATTAATCTGTTAAACTAAGGAAAAAGCTATTTTCCTAGTAGAACGGTTTCACTGGAAAAGACACCTTTGTTTTATAATATCTACATAATCCTAAAAAAATTTAGGAAGAGTTTAGGAAGAGTTAGGAAGAAACATCTCTGTCTCTTGCTGATGTCCAGATCACTGCAGGAACATCTCAGTGGTCAGCATGGCTTTCCTATGAGAGGGACTTTGAATGTCCCTCCCAGTTACAGTTAATAGATGGCCTGCTAGATTTAATTAATGTCCTGATTAACTGAGAAATGTTACTGAGCAGACTTAGAGAAATCAGTTTCCTAGAACGGCGTGGAGTGAGATTTGCTCTGGGACTGAGTAAATTAGCCATGTGCTATCATGTGGAGCTGAGCCAAACTACTGCAGCTGAGCTTTCTGTGGACCATTCTGTCTGAATTTCTGAGCTAAACAGTGATGTTATTTGTAATTCTTCCTTGTTCTACCCAAAGCAAGGATACATCTCTTGGCTTGTGTTCTGAGACCTGTTTCTGTCTGCCTTGGCACTGAGTGTCCAGCCCTGCTGGGATGCAGGTCAGCACAATGCTCTTGACTCCACTGCCCCTGAAGGGCCTATTGGGACCTCTTGCAGCTCCCCTGGCATGGGACCAGTGACCTGAGCAGCACAGCTCCTGCTTGTCCACAGCAGAGCATCCAGAACAGCTGCCTCTGCATCCTGGTGCCTGTTCCTGAAGTGTTTCCTGAGCCAGGGGATCCTCTTGGTGGGAGTTAGATGAAGCTGGCTGGGCTGTGTTTAATGCACAGTGAGTCATTGCCAGGAGAGATTTCGCTCCTGGGAAGTACTTGCACACAGCTGATGGATTCGCTGGTGCAGCATGGCAGGGACATGGGCTTCTGAGAGGTGAAGGCAATGAGACTCCTAAGCTTTACTTGCCTTTTTCTTTTCCATGGGAACAATGAATTAAAGTCTATAGAGTACAGTGAGGAAGAGCTCATGCCCTGGATCCAAACAGCAGCACCTGCCTCCCTTTGTGTATGAAAACATGGAGACTCAAGAGAGCTCCAACAACTTAAGTTACTTATCCTATTTCTCTACCCAGGAGAGAACTCCTTATCTTTTTTCCTTTGTCCTTTCCAGAGTCTATTGTCAGGGAGGTTTATTTAGCAAAACCATTGACAAATATGCATATCTATTAACTGCCACATCGTGTTAAGTCTCAGCTGGTCTGTTTTCCTCTGTCAAACTTAATTACAGTCCAGGAGACAATGTAACATGATACAAGTGACAAAAAATGACAGAACATGTCAAAACAAAATGTGTCAGCCTGGAATATCCAGAAGGCAGTTCCCGAAGCAAAGTGATCCCACTCATCCCCCAGCTCCTCTCTCTGCTTCCTCTCCTACACAGATGAGTTCACAGTCTTCAGCTTGACTCACAACGTCTGAAAAATGAAATTGTTTTGTTTCCTGATTGCCTGTCAAATCAGAAGTCACATCTTGTGTATCACTTACTAAATGTCCTTTTTTTGTATATTATTGTTCTATGGGGCAATTCCTGCAGCCTTGTTTACATCTGGCCTTGTTTCTGGCTCCTCGCTCGTGTCTCGCTCATAGCTCTCTCCATCAAACCATCTCCTTCCGTCAGACATCGCATCTGCTCTCCTTGCTCTTGATCAGCATTAATGAAACACCCACCTCTATTCCATTCCTTTGGGCTTTATTCTTCTTGTCCATGTAGTAAATAATTTAGAATCTGAAAGCAGAATCATTTGCATTGGTTTTGGTTGATACTCTGCTGTAGCTACAGTCTGGAGGTAAGAGCCATGTCCTTACTAAGTAGTGCAGTCTGTGTAGGTGTTGGGACTAGTATGAGAAATTTTCTGCTAAATATATTTGAGGGAGGGAAAGATTTTCTTCAATCATGTTAATGATGTCTTCATGATCAAGAAATATGTGAAACGGGCAGATTCTCCAATATTGAATCTCTCCCTAAGTCACTTTTGGACTCGTTTTGAAAATTCACATTGTTGAGTGAACAGCAATTCAATTTCTTATACAGACTAGCCTCCACTGAAATTTTGATCATGAGACGCTGTATTTCAGAGTGACTTCAGGAATCTGCATTTGTTTGAGGAGGTGTCATGGATAGGTAACAGCTGAGGAATTGTCATGTGGAAGGGACATGACATTATGAGTGATCATACTTTATGAATTAACTCCTTTTCCCTGTTAACAGAAAACTCTTGAATCGAAATCAATGGATTCCTCTCTCATGTTTGAGGGGGTTTTTTCACTATATAGAAGAGGAGAGTTTGGCTTTGTGAACTGATTGCTTTATTGATTTAATACCAAAGTTGCTGAATCAGCTATCTTGCTGGTGTTGGTTTTTAGGCAGCAAAAATAAAGAGGTATAATTAAAAGCAGACAATGCACTACTAGCCTCATGCAGCCTTTGAGCCTGCTGTACCTGTACACTGCCCCCTTGGATACACTCCTTTGGCTTCAGGGAGACAGAAGGTTGGGTTGGTGCATTACTCTGCTCTTCTGAACAACTGATTTGAGTGAGTGGTAGAGTGAAAAGCCCAGCTAACATATTTGCCTTAAACTTATTGATCTGAACTAGCCAATGTCTATTTCCTTCAACTGAAACCTGAACTTCAGAAATCCTCAGGGCAGGGTGACCTGGAGCAGGTTACACAGGAACACATCCAGGTGAGTTTGGAATGTGTCCAGAGAGGGAGACTCCACCACTTCCCTGGGCAGCTCTTCAGTGCTCTGCCACCCTCAATGTAAAGAATTCATTTTTCATGTTCAGGTGGAACTTCTTGTGTTTCAGTTTATGGCCATTGCTCCTCATCCTGTTGCTGGGCACCACTGAAAAGAGTCTGGCACCTCCTGGCACCCTCCCTGGAGATATTTATATGCATTGATGAGATCCCCCTCAGTCTTCCCTTCTCTAGACAAAACAGGCCCAGCTCCTGCAGTTTCTCCTCATAAGAGATTCTCCAGACCCCTCACCATCTTTGTGCCCTTCCCTAGACCCTCTCCAGCAGCTCCTTGTCTTTCCTGTGCTGTGGAGACCAGAACTTGCCAGAGCTTACAGCTGTCCTGCTGTCAGCAGCCCCAAATTGGCCAGTGGTTACTGGGCCTTAATTTGACAGGAAATTGTAATGGACACAAGGACTTGTCCCCTGCACCTGCACTTTTTGTTTAATATTACCATGAGAGCAATCCAAGAGGAAGAGCAATCTTTGTCCTGTGAAATAGGCCCTGTGAGAAGAGATGAACTCTCTGCACAGGTGCTTAAATGTGCTTTGTCATTTTTGATAATCTTTTTTTCAGGGACAATTTTGTATTTTTTCTGCTTTAAACTTTCATTTTGTCAGGTTTATGGATCCATGAAATCCACAGATCTCCAGCAGGTGATGCCCTTTTTCACCCCACAGAGCACTTCCATTGGCACACGTGGAGGTTTGTGCTTGTGGGTGTGCAAGGGGAGTTTTCTTGCTCTAGTCACAGGATACTCACAGGATATCCTGAGCAGGAGTAAAAGCCCTTACTGTATGGTTATGTCACGTCTCATTATAAAAGTTCTCATCTCGGTTGTTTTCAGCTGTTTCGGTGGTTGTCTTTCTGTTTTCCTTTGATGTTTGAATTGTCCACAGTGCTAAATGAGGATCTTTTTCTAAAATGCTTTTTCTTTTTGGCTTCAAAGTGAACCAGACTGGCCTTTCTTTTCATTGTAATCCATTAATTCCCTGTTTTTTATGTTCTCACTGTCTTAAAAACTGCTTAAGTCTTAACATTTTCTATGGTTATGCACTATTGACCCATTCTGGGTATATAATTTTTATATCTTTTTCTTTATATCTTTTATATCTTAATCTCACTCCCACAGAATATAAGACTTCACAGCATTGTCCATAGTCTCCTGTGTATCTGGGGACAATCCTTTTCTTTAATTAATTCCATTTTGTTTCTCCTTCACAACTCACCAACAGTTGATCAAACATCATTTTTCTTATTGTGAACCTTCAGGAATTAATTTCTCAGTCTCTCTCCCAAAAGATTGAAGAAATCCATTAAAGTCTTGAAGTCAGTGTAAGTGACTTTTATTTTCCTGAAGCAAAGGGAGAAAGACTGTGAAGCAAATAAACCAGTGTGCTCCAATTGTTTTGCAGTGCACGTACATGGGGAGAGTTTCAGCATAATCAAAAACTCATGAACTGTGTATGATGATCTGGAGAATCTTCTTTTTAGTACTTTGAAATCCTTCCTGTGGTGTCGTGTCTCTAATTCTAGTGTAAATCTAATTTTGAAGTCGGCCCTGCTTTAAGCATGGGATTGGGCCAGATGTCCTCCAAAGGTCTCAGCCTGAAGTATTTAATGATTCTTATGTTAGTTTTAAAATATTCTACAGCATATTAATGCAAAATTTTTTGTGCCCATCACAGACCTGCTGATCCCAATGTTGGTGCTTTGGCAGCTGCTCAGCACAGAGGTTTCAGAGCATGTTTTGGGTTATGTCATCTGCATCACCTCAGGCTAATACGGGTGAGCAAACACTAAAAAAGCAGTGGTTTACTTCTTCACTGAGAGCAACAGTTTGTGAGATTATCTCTAAGAGAGCCACAGTGAATACAGGAGAGAAAATGATCTGTTGTGCATCTGGAATGATTTCTCTGCAAAGTTCAGTATTAATGCTCCATTATCAGAGCTCGTGTGGAGTATGAGGAAAAGCAGCTGCATTCCTTTCTTGAAAGAATAGGTGTGATTTCAGGGGAATATACAATGCAGTTGTATGAATCTGTGAGCATTCAGACACTGCAGAAGTCAAAGCACCCTCTGCAGTCAGCTCAGCTACACCATAAAAATGGTTTCTGTCTGTCATTTTTGTGTTCACCAGACTGACTTACATCCTTTTCCCATTGCATTTTCTCTCCTCCCAACTTTTCATTCATTCTAAAATATTTTGTCAGACCTAGGAACTGTAAAAATGTAGTGAGCATGTGGATTCATAAACCCAATTTCTGTAACTTCCGTGTAAAGGAATGAATTATAATATATAAGTGAGTATTTTGATAATTTCTTGAGAATGAATACCATTATGGGATTCTGAGTACTGAAATCATGATTATTTCTAAGCACTGTCCTCTTCCTTTTCAGTCTCCCAGTGTTTCCTGGGGTTCATCCCTATGCCCCTCTTGGAGCAAGAAGGTGTGTGCATGTACAGACAGTGCCCCAGACCAGACCACCCCACGTGAAACAACAATCAAAAATCAAAAAGTTTTTGGAGTTAACTTTCTTTTTCAGAGTAAAAGAAAACAGACTAAGTGTATTCACCATTTTCACTGATTATTAATGAAAGAGCATTACTGACGTGAAAAAAAATTTGGTGGCATTTCATTAAGAGAAGTAGAAATTTGATGTTTAATATTCTTGATGGAGACAAAAATTTAGCAACATTATCCACCTGTTGGTGAGTTAAGACCAGGCAGTCATGTGGTGCTGTCACATCAGAGGAAACAGAGACTGTAGACAGAAAAGGTCTGATGATTTCAAAGACAGTCAAAGCTTACAAGCTTAACAAGGTGGAATTCACTGTAAGCACGTGAGTGCCTCATATTTGATTGCAGCTGTTTTCTTTTGTGAATGATTTTCCTGTCCAGGGAATTCCTGTTCTTCTTTTGAAAGGTCCAGTTCCTTCTTCCAAGGGTCCAGCCCAATTTTCCACTGGTCTGGATTCTCTCCCAGACCTCCACTTCATCAATTAGTAGGGTTTTGCCTTTTCTCCAAGGGGAATTGTTTGGGTTTGGTTTTTTTTTCCTATAGAATGATATTCTCTTCCCAGGCAACCTTGTTCTTGCCTTGGAAGGCTGTGATCATATCCCTGTTTTTTTCGCATAATGACTTGATATTTTCTCTCCTGATCTCTTTCCATTTCCTAAGGCTCTGTTTTTCTTCCAAAAATGTTCTTGCCTTTTCTTTTAAATCTGTGATTATTTGGCTTGTCATATTCCTGAAATAAACCATTAGCTTGTAGCTGAAGAAGAGAGATGATCTAAGAAATTGGGAAACCCTGAAGTATCACCTTGAAAGTGCCATTACCACAGGCCAGTTTGTGATGTGAAGAAAGAGCCTAAAATGACAGTTATGAAACTTCCTTAAAAGACAGAGCCATAATCCCATCAATGACATTGCAGCATGGAAAAGAATTAAATAAGTCTACTATCAAATTTATTTTTATTGCCACCCCTATATGAATCCATGAGAAATACAATGCTAGTTTTTAATTGACGAAATCTAATAAGGACTGTAAAAATATTAAGTAGGCAAAGTAAAGATTGGAATTGTGCATTCATTTTATGTCCTTTGAAAAAGCACCTACTAAGAATTTAGAGCTTAATTTTTCTCAGGGTGGGAATAAAGAGAATTTTGAAGGACAGCTTTGACGTAAGTTTTCCGCAGTGCCTGGCTATTAGTCCTTCGTCAAGTCTTAGAGTGAGATGCAATGATGGTTCTCTTTAGTGACAGAAAATAGTTTGCTTTTGCAGTGGGTTTGTTGTCATGGTTGCCTCCATGATGTGAAACACAGAACTTATAAAGGGAATCAGAAGTACTTCAGGCAGAGTTCCACAGTGTCAGTATTGATGCATCAACCTCCATGTAAAGAATAGATTTCGCTTAAATAGGATTTAGGGCTTGAGGTAAGAATTGCTCGATGAAATTTTTATAGCTTATCTTAAAGGGCCTGATTAGAGGATGATGGTGTTTGTACCCTTCAAATGTGTGGGTATCCACAGCTGGGATGGTGTCTGATGGAAATGAAACCCACTTGAAACAAACAAATAAACCTGCCAGGATCCCTCAGACATTTCTGTTCCACAAGCTGTCAGTAACAAGGCTGAGAAAGTGTTCTTTGATTTGCATTCACTTTTTATGCACTGCAAGATGGAGCCGAGCTTATAAACAATTTTGGAGGTGGTGGTGGAAAGAGAAAAGGAAGCAAAGGAAACCAAGCCAGGCCTTTGAGAGGTGCAGGCAGCAAAAATTAGAAAGTAGATACTGTCCTTCAGAAGTACACTTTGTTTTGGCTCTGTGTTTTCAGGTTTTGCTCTCCTGATTTAGATTCCCCTTTTCTGTGAGTCATACCAGTAGATTCTTTCCTGAGAATATCTGGAGTCCCTGTGACTAAAAGGTCAATAACAGAGAAAATCACTCCTTTTTGTTTTGCTTTTAACGTGCCTGGGAGCCCCGAAAAGTCAGATAAGAACATCAGTACCTCTGTTCCAGTCCCCTTCTCCTTTTTTACCTTCATGTACATCCCAGTTTTATTCTTATCTTAGCACCTCTGTATCTTGCATGAAGTCTTGTTAGTTTTTTCCGCCCTTTTTAATAATAAGGTTCTCCAGACTCTTAATCCAAACTAATCCTTGTGCTCCTTCGTAGCCAGCTCTGTGCATCCTGTACTGACAGCACTAATGAACTTCTGGGTCATCACCTGGAGTGATGCCACATCTCAGGCTGGTGATGGTAGTGTGAGATCACTGACTGTGCCTGTGGTGACCTTTAGCATGGGGCATAGGTGCTGGTGTAGGAATGGAACTGGGAAAAGTCAATGGCTCCTTCTTGCAACTATTTCTGTTGGTGTAGGCAGTGCTAGAGGACAGCCTGTATGGCCTGGCTGTTTTAGGCTGGTTACATGGATACTTTTCATCCTCACTGACGTGGGCCTTGGAGTCCAGATGCAAATTTTCCAGGGAGCTGGAGCTGGGATGTTGAGAGAGAGGATTTCCCTGTATAATGCAGCAGTACTAAAGAAGAGACACACAACCCCCAAACTGAAATGACTGCACTGCCTTTTGGACCTGCAGGCAGCTGCACAGCGTGCCAAGGGCACGCTTAGAGCAAGGAAAACAAGAAGATTACATAATAATAAAATTATGTAGGTAATGTTAGTGCAATCTGTTTGATTTGAAGTGTCCAGAAGAAACACGGCTTTGGGACCCAGGTGGGATATGGCAAAACTGTCAAAGTTTTCTTTGGACAGGAACAGCCTGAGAGGCAGAGAGAACTCAGGAACTGGAAGCAGTGAAGCTACCACTGTCCTCCATGTGTGACAATGTCCCCTCCTTCTCTAACAACCAGGCACTGTCTCTTGGCACTGCCTTTCAAGAGGAGCACAGGCTCCAGGTCTGTGCTCTCTGAATGACTCTGATTCTGTTCTCGGGGCACACGGGGAGCCCTTCATTCAACTCAGCTCCTGATTGCAACTTCAGCAGTGACACAGGCGTTTCCTGGCACTTTTTGAACACCCTGGAGGTGGGGAGGCTTCCTCTGTTCCTCACCTTTTTGCTGCAGAAGCGAGCAGCAGCAGCAGCCCCTAAATACAGATACTTTGCTTAGGAATTTTTGCTCTTTCATTGTGACAGGGAGATGGGGGTAATTGCAGGTTTGTATTTTTGTTTTCATCGATAAGAAATTAGTTTGGGATATTTTTGGTATATGAACTTGTTTTGGCCACTAGCATAGAGATTTTCCTCAGCCTGCTAATGCAGAATGATGCCATTCTGAAGGACAGCTGCCTGAAACACTGAATGAACCAAATTGCTCTCTGTAGACATCTCAAATTGCACTGTAAAAGTGGCATTACTTGCTCTCCAGGTATCTAAGATACCATCTCTTTTGCTATTCTTCCCCACAGGGTCATTATCAGTTTTCTTACAATACATAAAAGCCATCAAGAAAACACAGTGTTTGTAGGATTACATTAGGGTCTTTATATTAGTAGACAGTTCTATTGAATATCCTTCAGAAAAGGATGAATTAAAATGCCTCCTTGTATCAGATCATCTCCTGCCCCTCTTTCAGTGCTGCCAAGTGGCTCCCAAGCAGGTTCTCCCTGCTCACATTGCAACACATTTCCCCCGTGCCTTCTGTAGTTACTTAAAGCTGTGCAAATGAGCACATAAGTAAAATAAAGGTTCGAAAGCTTTGTATAAGGAATTAAGGTCAATTATCAGGGTAGGCATTCTGTCATGTAAGTATTGGAGAAATTTATGGTCACAGACTAAATGTATTTCAGATTTGACAACACACAGCTGTTGGCAGGGGTTTTTTCCTTCCCTCCACATTTTCTTTCATGGTGCAAGAATGTGCAGAATGGGCTTTTCACTGCTGGTCAGCAGAGCTTTTGATGGTCAGAAGCTATTCCAGTCCTTTGAAATACACTGTTAATGGATTGAAGCAGAGACTGATTTCTCAGGCAGTGTTTAAACCTTGAGGCTGCACAGCAGTCTTCCTTTCTCTGCTGTTAAAGATTTTGTGCATTTATCTTTTCCTACCCTTTTGTCTTGTCTGTTCAGATTGTTCTTTGCTGTCAAAGCCTTCCCTTATCAAATCCCAGCCCTGTACCTGGTTATCAGTCCAGTCCTCAAAGTACCTCATTCTCAGTGGTCTATGTTTGGTCCTCTGTTACCTGTGCAAAGGGTCTCCACCAAAAGAGATGGGAGAGTCTCACCTGGGAAAAGCAAATGCTGTTCTGGAATGAGTGTGGGAGACTGCACCTCCGTGGGTGTGCTCCATGTATTGTTTTTACAGTATCTGTCCCAAGTATCTACCTGTCAGATAGTACTTCGACAGTTAGTAAAACATCTGCTGTGAAATCTATGAAAAGTTATCAAAATTCTTACCACGAGCTTGACAATCAAATTAAGACATGTGGGCTGACATGTACCCCCAAACTAATCCTTAAACTCTGCCAAACCTGAACAGTTCACACACTCTCCTATTGCTTCTTGGCACTTTTCCTCAGTGAGGATGCAATTAAGATACAAAAGGTGAACATGTTAAGGTCTCACCAATTCAATAATATTCCAAGTTATTGGAAACAAAAGTAAACAGAACAGAGATTACACAAAACCTTACAACTCTGTTCCATGCACCCCTTACATGACATAACGTTGTTTCTTCCCTCTTCTAGCAAGATCCCTGATAATAAAGTGCTGTGGGTTAGCCAGAGGCTCACTGAGCCCTGATAGTACCTTGTGCTCTGTGCTGTGACCATGCTCAGGCAGGCCAAGCTCTCCCTCACACGGGTGGGCTCCACAGGCAGAGAGACCCCGTGATGAATTGATTCCTACCCAGACAAATTTATGGCATCATTCAGAATTTCTAAGCTTTGTGCATTTAACTAAGATGCTGTTGTGCTGGTTTCTGTCCCATGTGTTTTCTATCTCAGAGCAGCAATAGCGCTGCCTCACAGCCCTGCAGTGCACCACAAATATTTCATGGCAAAATACTTTGTCTAGGGCTTCTCAACAGAGAAACACGGTGTTCCAAAAGGCTTGGTCACAGTAGTGTTTTATCAGCCAGAAATGTACAATGCTATGTTAAATATTTCAGAAAAAATTAGAAGTTAATTCAGTGGCACTGATCATCTCCTTGCTCTGTTTGTGATTAAGGAGATGCTGTCAAAGTGGGTAGGTTAGAAATTAACTTAGTTTGACAAGTGTCTCATTTGGTACCTCTTTTCTTGAATATTCTTCTCCTACTTCCTTGACTTCTAATTCACAGCTAAGCTAAAATACCAAAGCCAGTGACAACAGCTTTGTTCTTGGTTGGGTTTCAAGCAGCCCTTCCCAGAAATGCAAGCTGCCTGACGGTGACACATCAGGAAATGAGGTTCGCAGGCAGTTGTTTGCCTCTTAATTTTCCTTGACTGTTATATAGACTGCTGCCACTTGTCCTCAGATGGAGGTTGATGGCAGCAGGGCCAGCCTGGCAGGCTGTTTTCACATTCAGCTCACAGCCAGTCCCTTTGCAATGACATCCTCTGGGGCCCTGGCTCCCCTCTTGGCTGGCAGCAGTGGCTCCTGTGGCAGGGGCTGGCTCAGCGTGCGGGGCAGAGCGGGTGAAAGTCCAGGGAGTGGCACTAGCTGTCGATATTACTTCTGTTTCTTTTAATTCCTCAGTGTCCCCTCTTCTGCAGGAAAGTGAACAAATACATCACTGCTGGAAACAGTGTGACTCAGCCAGGTTCACAGGAGGAACCACACTGCCCAGGAGAAGAAATTGCTCTGTTTATAATCAAAGCTACTAAAACTAGCTGGCCTTTTCATAGTATCTCCTAAAATACAGCCATCACAGTCTGCAGTGGGAGGGGGAAAAAAAGGAAAGGGGCCTGATATAGAAAATGCTGTGAGAGGTCAGATTGAGGTGTTCACGTGGAGGGTACCTGACACATCCAGACCCCTAAAGCTCACAGTCATTGGAGACAGGACATAAAAGCTGAGTGGTGTTTGTTATTCCCTCTCATGCTGGCAGTAATTGTGATGGGAATTGTCAGTGACACTGAGCTAAACCTCTCTTCCTGCAGACTTGTAGGCTGTAATCTTGCTCTCTGCTTAAAATGCTGCAAGGAGCAGAGGCACACATGGGAGAAGGGCAAGGAGGAAATCCTTACTCTGAGAGGGAAACTTGGAGCACCAAAGCCAGCACTGCCAGTGCAGACTTCATTTTCTTGTTTGTAAATACAGCAAAGCTTAGCTTGGGGCTTCTCATGAGAATCTGTCTGAAATGCATTGGGTTATAAAAGCGAATAAAAGTTGAGGTAATACTATAAAGTCATAGCTAAATCTCAGGCTCCATCTTCTCCCAGAAACAGACACTAACAGCAGTTCAAGCCTGGCTGTGGCTGTACTTTCCTCCCCTCTATACCCTGTTGATAATATAGCCTTTGGCTTCCTACTATTTTTCACACTGGCAGTGATTGCTACGTAGCCAGCCAGCACCATTTTCCCCATGAGTATAAAAGCTCTTTTCTCCCCCCGAGATGATAAGCTCAAGAGGTGTCCTTTAAAGCAAACTAACACTTAGTTAACTGTGCAATTGCTGTGCACACCTCAGCTGGCATTTTCAGTGTCAAGCTAACACTGAATGTTATTAAATGGAGGCAGAGAGGGCGAGAACTTCTCTGGACTCCTGAAGAATGTTCTGCCTCTCTTGTACTGTACATACAATAAAAACCGTGACATCCAGTAAGTGTTAAGACAATGATTTTTAGGTATTTGTGCCATGGCTTATCTGCCTAGAAAAATGATATTGCTTTTTGTGTCCTAGCCCTGGAAATAGGCCATGGCAGAGCTGTGGGGCAGTGGGGGGCCAGGGGCTGGGACCTCTGCCTTTGTACTGGGAATGAATAATAATTTTCCCCAAGCAGAGTTTGTTTCACCCATGACAGTAGTCGGTGAGTGATCTTCCTGTCTTTGTCTCCAACAATGAACTTTCTGATTCCACTTCCTCCCGTTGTCCCCCTGGCTGTGGGAATCAGGCTGAGCTGATTGCCTCTCATCCCTGTCCCACTGCTGTTTCAAAGCCATGCCAAACATTCAGACAAAGTAGCCTGAAAATGCCAAGAGCTACAGATCAACCAGAGCAAGTTTCGAATAATTGCACCCTAGACTGGAAGGCAATGTTTGTGTGGGCTGTGTGGAGAGGGGAATGTGTGTACAGGGAAAAGAATGAACCCAATAGGAAATGGTTGGGGTTTTGTTGCGCCTTCTACTTGTCATGTGTATTGCTGTGAAGAAATGGGAACAAGCTGAAGCTAAAATGTGAGATGCATTGAGCTGTTTTCAAAACCAGCAGCACTTTTACCCATGTTTTTGCAAATTGTGTACAACATCTTGAGACAGATAAGATTAGAGAGATATGACATTGCTAATGGCAAGATTAATGGTGACTGAAGTACCTTTGGTGGAGAGTCATTTTCTAGACTGGACATTACTGTTGTGCTTACATCAGTGAGCTGCCCCAGAAGCTGCTGTCAGGAGAACAGAGGGCTGTGCACTTGTCCTGCTTGTGTCCTCCAACCCTCTGATGACAGCAGAATTACTGTACTTTATGGGAAAACTTTGAAGTGAAAAACTTTAGTTTTCTATTTTTCACTTCTTTGTTGCTACCACTGCAGTTTCACCTGTCTTATAAATTATGCACTGTTTGCCCTCTTGAAATTGTCTGGTTTCTGAGTTTTATGCTTTCCAAAGGTTTTTTCTTTCTTCACTGCTTTAGGTGACTTTGTATGGTACGTGACTCTGAGTGCTATTTATGGGGGTTTGATTTATTGCCTTACTCTCTCAAATCTAGCCAATCTATTTATGTATTTTGTTTTGCTCAGAACCACATTTCCCCCATAAGCTAGTCTGGCTTGGTTTTGAAAGTCCTTTCTGAAAAAGACCTACGTCATGCATAGACTCCAGTACTTTTTCAAAAGAGAAAAACCAACTCAGCCAAACTGATCTTTCTTACATATTTTTTCTCCTTTCACTATTTCAAATAGCATTAGAACACTGCTGCCTTCTGGTGTCAAGATTTATTTCCCCAAGTTCTAAGATGGATGTGGTATAGCAATAGATCTGCTCGAATGTTGTACAACAGATGGCCAACTGCTTGGATGGGAAAGATTGCCACAGCTGGTCAAGGAACGTGGGCTCCCGCTGCCTACATGAAGCTGTCTAATGAGACTGGCTATTACAACGTAGCACTTGCTAGAAAGCAGACCCTGGGTTACCCCAGGCTTTCTGAAATGATATTGGACTCCTACCACTTTTCCTGCTGTCCTCTTTTCCTGATGCAATCGCACTTCAAAGCCGAGGTTTGAGGACAACATCACCCATGTCTTAAGAGGATGCAATTCCACTGCTTTCCACCGAGTTGTTTCAATGCAAAAAAGACTTGAATTTATTCCGGAGATAACACAGCCCTTTGAAAGTCAAGCTAGTGGCTGTTTTAAAAACATTTTAAAAATGCCCACTACGCTCTTTTATGTCTGCTTTAGAATCAATGCCGAGGAGCTGCTTTTAGAGTCCAAGATTAAAGTGGAAGGAGTTATGAGACCTGTGTAAGATAATGAACCTCTGTATAAACTACCTGCCTGAGACAATATGTGCCTTCATGTTAATAGGGCCAGCATGCAGGAACAAGCCACCTTGAGTACTTTGTTTCATTTCTTTCTATGCTTTTTTGGGGCTCTGTGGATGCTCTGATGAGATCTTACCTACATCCTGGCTGTGTGGGAGTCAATTCTTCCTCCAAATTGTCTGTTGTTATCCTAGCAGGAGGTTTGACAGGAAGGCTGGAGAAAATTAATGGTCGGACAAAGGTTGTGTATAATTTCTGCCTCGGATCATAGCTATGTGGCTTCACAGTTGTTTGAGATTAGCCTTGTAACAGTAACAACTCTGAACTTAGAGCAGTTCTTGATTTATGTAGGAAAGAAGGTAAGAAAGAAGACGTTTATAAGTCCTTTGTTATTTAAATGAGAAACATGGCATTTCCATTGTAATGTGACCTCCTGCAGACACGCGATGGGCACCGTGCCTGCCCTGCCGGCCCGGGTGTTAATGGCAGGGAGCAGCAGGATGCTGCAGAAAGGCCAGGGAACAAGGCACAGGTGGCCTGAACTCAGAGTGCTGCTCCTGAGAGCAACTTACTTCATCTCTCTGCCTCTGTTTCTCCTCTCATGCTCTGTTCAGGCGATGAACTTCGAGCCAGAATTGCCTCTTGCTCTGCAAAGACAAAGTGTGTAGCTTGGAGGGAGCCTTGACTAAGCCTGAGCCTGGGGTTGTGCTGTACTACAAACCAGAGTCATGGCACAAACCCTGCTGGTGTGAGTGTGCTGGCACAGCTCAGTTTGAGGGCTGCCACCTCCCAGGAGGACAGAGGAGTGTGTATGATCAGAGTGCAGGTCATGCTGGGTATCACTGAGTTGTTGTGTACCTGGCAAAACCAGATAAATCTTAGTGCCATGTTGTTGTTCTGTGGCCAGTTGTTCATGCAGCAGTTTCATTAACCAGCAGCACAAGCAGCCTCTTGAGCACAGAATTTGTTTCCAAGGAAATTGGAAACCCGGCCTCTAATCAAGTGTATGTTTTTTAATGCTATAATACGAGATTATTCAGTGTTGTCATATGGGTACTCTGCAGTGTTTTTCTATAGCTATAACATCAACATTTCATTAAGCTGAATGTTATTATGCAGTTTCAATTATCTGACTCTTGCTTATGCAGATATTTCTAACAACTGCATGTTAAAGCTAAATGTTTAATTTATATATTTACCTGCTTTATGTGAAAGAAAGAAGAGCTGCTAGTTCTAGCCCAGTAATGCTGAGCTGCCCCCTAAATATGCCAGGGAGGTTACACTAAATATAGCATAGAAAAATAAATAGAAAAAATTAGGAAAACCAGAAAAACTTATTAGAAAATTTTAAAAAAAAATTACTCGTGGTAGAACTGCTGATTTACAATGCTTTTGTATTTTTGAATATGTTTGGAAATGTAGGTAGAGTTGCATAGCCTGATGACTCACAGAACACCTCTGGGCAAAACAACCTGCCTAAGACACAGAAAAAAGATTGAATAGGGTTTTTTAATGATCCAAAAATTACTGACTGGGGTTTAAATCAGGTGAATTCTTATTGGTATTCAGCATAACTAGCACGGTCAGACACTGCAGCAATTAGGGAGAGGAAGCAGGCAGCACGGGCAATCCACTTTTGAGTAGGTCTTTGCATACACACATCAGTCTTTTTTCATTGAGCCAGTGCCTGTGCAGTAGGGTGTAGTGTACATGAATGCTGGATCAGGTAGGGATCAAGAGAGGAACAGGGATTTGTTAGATAACTTATCTCCCTCTGCTAGTGGGAAGGCAGGTGGAGAGAGCAGGTGAGGCTGGTGATGGTACTGGCAGCGACCTCCTGCAGGAAGGGGGCTTGGGAAGCACTTTGAGTGCGCTTCCATGCAGCTCTCCTCGCTGGAGAGGCTGCTGGAGCCCTGGCTGTGTGGGCTGAGCACCAGGCAGCCCATTAGCTCAGCTCACCCTGCCTTTCGTGGCAGAATTAGTGCCATCCAGATGGGGAGCTTTGTCTGACTTATCTCAAGATAAAACCAAAGAACAGGGCCTTGAGGAGGAGGGAGAAACAGTCTGAGAGCTATGGCAAGTCAGGGAGGGGCTTTATTCCTGTCCTACTGCCACCACAGGTGTTTCACAGGTGCATTCACAGGAAAAATTTAAACTGATCTTATAACTGAAAGCAAGCATAAGAAGTGGGTTAACTCTGAGCTTCCCTTCATCAGTTAATAACCAATCCAGGCTTTCTCCTGTTTCTTGAGTACTGCTCAGGTACACATTTCTGGGTACATTGTGAATTCCTTTCCAAATCTCAGGCATTGCCTTTGCCTCCTGTCCAGTGATGTCTCTGTAAATCTTGCTTGAACAGTCTACACTGAGTGAGGGTTTCTGGGAAATGGCCTTGATTTTCATTGCCATTTTTAATTGGATAATGTGGGACACTGTGCTTGGCACCAGGAGGATGAACCTCTTTTGATGTTTAGTATATTTTGCAAACTATCTCATCAATTTATACTGCTTTGAAATAATGCTTGTAGCTTAAATATTAAATAGTCATTGTGAACTCTGATAAAATTTCACATTGTTTGATTAATTTACAAGCAGATCAATATACATGAAGGCAGAGACTTCAGTGGTGCTCAGAGAATTTAGGCACATTGGTTTCACTTTTTTAACTGGATTAATGATTCAAATTGCTTAGCCAGCATTAAAAAATTCAAACACTGGTTATATATATTACATCAAATAGTGTGATTTTCATGGTGCTTCAGTATAACAAAGATTCTTTGTGGCTATACTTTGCCTCAGCTCCTATGAATCCATGACTTCAACCCTGCTTTCAACTGCCATAACATTGTGATTTATGTAGGTTTTTATTCTGAAACTAGTAAGTTAAACTTTCACAAAAAGGAAGTTAAATCTCAAACAGGTCCTGACAGCTCTATTAATCATATAAAAGCCATGATTTTTGTTATGCATCCTCACAGAGAATTTTATGCATAAAGAATTGCCTGTCTTAATCTGAATATTCTGCACAGAAGAAAAACAGCTCTCTGAGAATAACAGCCTTGAGAGTGCAGTGGAGCTGTGCTGATGGACTGGAGCAGCAGGCTACTGACAATCAAGGAAAGCAGCAACAGGTGATCAGAGTATTCCCAGGTAATTTACCACAGAACAGGCATTGTGATGGGTTCTTCAGCAGAAATGGGATGAGCTGCTAAACAGGCACACTACTAGAAATTATAAACTGGTTCTGAAGTCAAGCAGACATTGTCATGTAAGTAGAAATCTGCTTCTTATCCCTGTACAGATTTTAAAAGACAAAAAAAAAAAAAAAAGAAGAGGGAAAGTAAAGAATGGGGTGCAATGTTTCATAGATCTGTGTCTTAAAGGGAGAGCCAATTTTCTTTTCTCCCCGGGTATGCTACAGATACTGGATTCAAGAGAAAAACAAACACTTGGGGGTTTCCTGATATCGACCTAAAAGTGTTTAAAAGAAACTTTGACATTCCCATTTACCACCTTCTGTAGGTAAACCATTCTGTTTGGTTCATTGATTGGAAAGAGTCTCCATTCTTGGTTACTCAGCTACTTTTATTGTTTAGGTGTAAATCACAATCTGGTGGGAAACGAAACGCTGTTTGTGTGTTATAGTTCTTTGTCTTTGAGTATAATTGCAATTATGTTCTGTAGTTATAGAAAATACTCTGAATGTATTACAAGAAGGCAGGAGGGAAGGAAAACCTGCTGCATTGCAGTTCAGAGCCTATTCCCAGTTCCTAATATAATTTACTGACAATGAATTCTGCGAATTATTCATAAAACAGCAGTGGGCCTCATTTAGCAACATGACAGGGCTGCATGTAATTAGAACTCTTTTAAAGTGGGTTTTTTTCCCCCTATAGATCAATTGTCCCTGCTATAAATGTTGCTAAAATAAAACATACGGTTCTTCACTGTAAAATGCAGTGCAGCCATCTGGCTCTTAGTCTGGGAGTACCTGGTGGATGCTCCAGGTGATTCAGTCTCCAGGGGCCTGCTCTGGATATTCTCCATTTCTTCTCAAGACTTAGCAAACACATGCATTCTTGCAGAGCCACACCTGCAGCTGTGCTCCACCACGTTTAATCTACGGACTGGGCAGAACCTTTGTGGGTCACCCATTTCATCCAAAGGACAGTCAGTGATTACAATCTTTTATTTACCCATCCCAACGTGAAAGGAAGTGGAATTTCAGCAAATCAGCCCATTTCTCTACATTCCAAAGTAGAGAGTATACCCTTCTGGTATGTGTCTAGAAAAGCTTCTCAACTATCACTGAAATTACCACACTTTGGGTTTAAGTGAAATCTTACTTCTGTGACAGTTTTCCAAGGACTTGGAATGCAGTGCCACTGAGTTGGTACTCGTGTACAGCCAGATATGTCTGAAATAACTGCTAAACATCAGTTGCCTTTCTGAAGCCAGCTACTTTATTGTCTGCTTAATGAAGAGGAGCTGCTACTTCATGGCCTTTCTATTGCAGAGTTTGAATGTGAAATGTTAAAAAAAAGTAAACCCACATAAATCTCATCAAATACTCTTCTTCCTAATGTTTAAAATCTTAATTCAAAACTTGCTGAAGTCAAGGGGGACCTGTCTGTTAACTTCAGTGGGGCTGAGATCAAGCTGTGAATGTTTGACTAATGGCTGCTATGTTCCATTTAGATAATTACTTCTTTCTTTATCCCTTCTCAATTGCTCAAGTTCCCTTTGCCCACAGCATTATTTTGCATGTCATTTGCTTCTCTCTATTGCTTCTGTGCCAGTGGCCTAACCATAAATGGGACTTCCATTAGCTATATAATTATGTTTTCTGAGTATATGTTGAATATTTTTTCATGTTTGAAGATTACAAAACATCAAATGTGTATTTGAGTCAGATAATACTCTACAGGCTTGAAGGTCAGTCTTGTGTAAGGGAAATTACAGGTTAAAAGGGTGTGATATTGATGAACTTTTATGCCAAGCTCAGCATTTCCTTTCTCAATCCCCACCTTGTCAAACCTTTGTGAAACTACTCAATCCCATTATTTTCCATGATATGGGAAGTGGGTCTGTGTATCTTTCCAACTGAAACAGAGGAGGTTTAGATTAGACATTAAGAAAAAATTATTTTAATGAGAGGGTGATGAGGTTCTGGCACAGGCTGCCCAGAGCAGCTGTGGCTGCCCCATCCCTGGAAGCATCCAAGGCCACGCTGGATGGGTCTTGGAGCAGCCTGGGACAGTGGAAGGTGTTCCTGCCCATGGCAGGGGGTGGGAGCAGATGGGCTTTAAGGTCCTTTCTAAGTGAAACCATTCTGTGAGCCTCTGGTTCTGTGATCTAATTGTGAGCACAGTAGATGCTGAAAGCCAAATTATCAGGCAAGTCTAAACCAAGAGTGTGGCATTAACTTCTGCAGGCTCTGGAGATTTATCTCCTCTGGTGACCAGATCCAGCCAGTCTCCAAAGTAGAAAATACAATTTAAAAAAGAGATGAGACTGCCAAGAGCAGGTCCCTCATGGTTTTTGTTTCATAATTTGTACATAAATATGTTGTTCCATTGTACATTTAAAATAATGCCTGGGCCATACAAGGCTCAATTTCCATACTTAATATAGTGGAAAGTGTAAACCACATGGTTAAAAATTTAAATTTTGGTTTCTCACACAGTTTTCTCAGAATCTAACCAGATTTGGTGAAAGTGGAATTGAAAGCAGCAAATCTCATTAGCAGTGCAAGCTTTCAGTTCATTAAGTCCTTAGAGAAATGCCTAGATGTCAAAGAACAGTCCCTACTGTTTCTTTGGGAACTCAACATGTGCTTCCAAAACCCCTTTGGAACCTTGTGATGGTCCTGGGGACTAAGAGATGAGTACAAAGAGACATTTATGGGGGTTGAGTTGTTTCCTGCCCCTCAGCTGGGCACTACATCCTGCTGGTTGTGGCTCATGCTTTAATGGGCCACTGCTTGTGCAGACATTTAAGTGCTTCCATGAACTGGTGCAGGTGGGAGGAGAGTGGAAGGCAGGAAACCAGAGCACAGGTCGAGAGAGGGAAGCAGGTGAACAGAAACATGGTTGGGTAGAAAGAGGCAATGAGAGAGAAGCAGTGCTGTGTAAGGGACATCTGTCAGCTGGAAAATATCTTGCAGAAATTCCAAGGAGGAAGAGGCTTTAACCAGAGAGTTCTTTCCAGATTGATGGAATCCCTGAGTGGGCAGGGAGCACGGCGATGTCTTTCATCTGAAATGCTGATGTCCTCCGGTATAAGAAGGTCTTGTTTTCTCTTGAGCTGAAATGTCTAATTTTGGGACTGACAAAGATTTTATGAGAACTTTTTGTGAAGATAGAGTATGTTCTGGAAAAAAAAAAGGGGTTGGAAGTTTTCAATCTATGAAAATTGAATTTGTCCAAAATTTCCAGAACAGTTAATAGAGAGTGAAAGCAAACCTTCACAGAGCAGCCACCCCTTGGCAGCTCTTACTTGGCCTGGCAAGACCTTGGCTCCCACAAAGATCCTCCACTCGGGTTTTAAAGCACTCCTGACAGATGGGTGCCCTGAGTACCAGGCATAGATGCACCCCTGTTTCTGGCCTAAGGAACATTTCAAACAGGACTCCTTAACAAGAGAAACTGCAGCTGTAGGTCAGGCAAGGGCATTTGCGTGAGATTCCTGCTTATTTTTGAGTAGGTATGTTTTGCCTCTTTTCCCCTTATTGTGGTAAAAAAATCTGCTCTGAACCATAGGAGATGCTTGCACAAATATAAAATAGAGCGCAACAAAACAGTGCTTCTGGGGACCCAGGGCATGTTTCCTTCACTTAATTCCTGCTGTGCCTGCTCTGTTCTGCACTCACAGGTAACAAATCACTTAGAGTAAGGAAAAGACAGAATTGTGGCTCCCTTTCTTCCCTGCATTCAGCCAGGGAATTTATTGGGCAATGAAAGGCATTTCGGCTCTGGTGTTGAAAAGGTGACATTAGAAATGACATTTCCCTGAGCATGGACAGGGATTAGACCTCTCCTCAGGCTCTGGCTGAGGGATAACCAGGAGGTAAATCAGCCAGTAATTGTGCCAAAGGTGCTGCATTGGGGTGCTCACAGCAGCTCTTTCCCCAGCTGTACCTGACTGCAGGGCAGGCTGTGAAACCAGGGCTGGTGGCCACAGTGCACACCGACACACAGCACTGTGCAGTCAGTCTTCTAAAGCTGCTCTTCTTCCTCTGACTTCTGCGAGTTTTCTAGATTAATTTCTCCTGCTAAATTGTTAGGGATTTCTGTTTATTCTGCGTTAGTTTCTCAAAAGAACTGTGTAACTGCTGTAGATTTCCATGCCGCCAATGCATTCCTGCACTAACAATAAACAAAGTAAAGCATTTCAGGTTTTATTTTAAAGCTTTGACTTTTCAATTCCAAAACAACCTGTGGGACATGGATTCATGACCAATGTACTCTTGTATATGGCCTCAGTCCAGCAAAGCACTTAAGCACATGCTTAATTTTAATTTTGAACTAAATGGGGCAGTGAATCACGAGCTCTAAATGAGGTTAAAATTAAAATTAACCATGTGTCTCTTCTGGATGGGGGCTCTGTACACCATTTCCACTTCTTGCCAGCATTTCCATTACTGAGAAATGCTCATTCTTCTCGCTTTTCACCTTCTATTTATTCACTGTTCTTGAATAGTTTTCTTTGCCTCTTTATCAAATGGATCTAATTTCTGTGAAAACCTATGATATCAATTTACCATACATAACCTGATAGCAAGATAGAATCCCAAGGCAAGTGCCCAGTGGAATTTTTTCTCTTTTGTATTTTTGAGGTTCCCGCAGCTTATTCCCCATTCATAGATATATATAAGAATTAAAAGGCAATTTGAAACAGCTATTGCTGCCTCTTCTCATCAAAGAATTTTAAAATCATATTTTCCATATCAAAAATACCCTAGAGAATGGAAGGATTTGTGATGATTTTTCAGTCATCTGATTAGAAGCAAAAAATCAGAAATTAATTTCAGTCACTTCTACACTCAGCATCTTTTGACAGATGGAGATAAGGCGATCTCTTTCTTCTATCTTATGTTGTAAATCATTCAGCTGGAGTGTATCAAAATGAGCTCTCATCCCTTTTACTAGCAGGACACAAACTCTGGGAGATCTATTAGAATAATAGGGTAACGTGCAGGAAGAAGTGGAGGGAACAAGGGTCTTTTTACTGTTTTTTTTTTTAATTTTAAAATGTTATTCTGTGCAGGAAGGGCCACTTTCAGCGTCTGAAATAGCCTGAAACTTTGAGCTCATTGATCTCTGAGAGAATGAGTGCACATGGATTGTGGCAGTAGTTACAACAGAGCAAGGCAAAACAAGATGTAAGGAAAAAATCAGCACCTTTATGGTGGGTGTTCTTCAGCTGCTGGTTTCCATTGCTTCCTCCCTTTGACTGTGTGATATGAACTTAGTGAAGAACTTTTCCTTCTCTTACTCTGCATTTCCTTACATGACTGGATCCTCATTACTGGCTTCTTTTCCATACATAAGGGGGAAAAAAATATCTCCTGTTAATATCAGGATTATGTTTTGTAGTACCGTTATTGGGAATTTGTTTCCCATTTGAATTTTCTGCACCTCATTCTTACTTGTTAATGCTCCAAAAAGAGGGCTAGTCCTCATCCTTTTGCATAAAGAGGAAATTTTTGTGTTCCAGGAGATAATTCAGAACTTGCTCCAGCAGTTGTATGTTTTGCTAAAAAATGTTTTTTAGAGCTTTTCATGCTCCCTTTTTACCTCTTTCATGGAGGACTTTTTCTTTAAATTTGGCAAATACATATTTATTCCTTGGGTCAATTAACAGAAAAATTACATTTTGTTTTTTGTTGCCGTGAGCAATTTCTTATGTCTACTTAGTGGTAACATTTTAAAAACATTTAAATTATGAATCTACTCTGATAGTCCTGACTAATGATTCGTTTTGTATCCATTCATTTGCTGTATATTTCCCTTGATGTTTAAATCTTCCACGTCAGCTAAATTGACATTACTCAAACATTAGGTAAGGGCTGCTTACAAGAAAGGTTAATTTATGGAGAATTCTTAAAGAGCCACCAGTAATACTTGAACTCACTGTGGGAATTTGTCTCTCTTTAAGTTATTGAGTGTACACAGTTTTTTGTGTGTCTCCCTTACATGAACAACATTTTGGGTGAAGAATCCGTGATGAAGTTTAAGCATAGTAATGCAAAGAGGGGGGAGTTATCTCAGTGCTTACACTGGATTTGCAAACACTCATAAAAGCTTGTGGAAATTCTGTTAATTTAGAAGTCCAAGGGAACTGAGGACTCCAAGCAAGTGCATCCAATCCCAAGTGAACCATCCCTGGTCATTTTTTAATGCAGAGAAATGACTTTGGCAATGGTCTGGTCAAACAGAAAACCTCCTTCAGCTCAGAGTGAGGGATAATTTCTGTGCTGGTCTGGCCAACATGGACAGAAAGAGGAGGGGGATTCACCTCCACTTGCTTGCTCTTATCCATAGTACTGCAGGGTTGCACATAGGGAAACCTTTTCCCCATCATGCTCTTCCAGTCTTTGTCTTCCTCAGGTTTTCCTTGTATTTAAAAACAGAGATAGAAGCTGGTGTGGCCAAATTCATCCCTCCTAACTCTACCTGGTACCTACTGGAGACTATTTCTACCTACACAGAGACACCTTTGAATTCTTGGTGGATGCACACTAGGGACTTCTTTATTTTTATTACCAAAATTAAGCAAAGGAAGCTCATAAATGCATACCAGAAACATCACAGCACAGATTAAACTGTTGGCCTCATTCTATCAGTCCCATGTCCAGGATCTTAAGCTTGTGAGTCCAATATGTGCCAAAACTTCACCTTAGAGTGGAGACCTCACAAATAATCCTTGGTATCCAAACATTTCTGGTTTGTTGGTTTCAGCCTACTTCTCTTTGTTCTAATTATATATGAAGAGAATAAGGAGATGTTTTTTCCTTCCCTATTTCTCCTCTTTGTAGTGTATTGATTGCTTTACACTTCCTTAGAAAGATCAATATTCCATTAGGGGCAGAGGAATAGCGCTACAGGAGAAACAAGCCCGACTGTTGCCAAAATTGAAAGCTCAGTGTTGGAAGACAAAAGTTTTTTTTTCCAGAAGTGGAATGAAAATCTTTTGGATAACTGAGCAAATGCTGGTGTATTGCTACAGACCTGCTGGCAGGGTGTAGCTGTTATTGTCAAGAGGAATTGGTTTGCCCATCTCCACCAAATATTCATGAAGCCAGGAAAGTACCTGATAAATGTGCTAAAGGAAACAATTTAGCAGGATGGTACCAAGCAGGAGTGCAGGAAGAGGTTGGAATGATGCTCTGTTTAATTTCACTGGTACATGGTGCATAGAGAGTCACAGAGATGCTGTCACACCTAATGCCTGTTTTTCCCAAACCTTGTGTTTCTGCGCTATGGGGCTGCTCATGAAAGTCAAACCAGCACAGTTAGGCCTTCTCAGAAGTTATTTTCCAGAGTTTTGGAAGGTGCATGTGATGTTTTTCTTTGATTTTCTTAATTGCATTTTCATAATGAATAGGAACCTGTATAATCATATAATGAGGCTTTGTAATTATGATGGGTACAGGTATAATTAAAAATCTTTACAATATATTGTGGATAAATGCAGGTTTTCTTTTATGAAGATATTTCAAATGATTAGCAGGGGTGTTATTTGTGTTTGTAGGTTTGGAGTCAAATGGGAGGTACCTATTGATTTCCAGCACTCCACATATTTAGCAAAAAAAAATTGCTTGGCATTCCTGGAAATTTTCACTAATATTTCTAAGCCTCGATAGAGCCCAGATTCCTCCCTGTACAGATGCTGTACAATAGATGTGGGGGGTCCTTAAGAAATCTCATTATTGAGGCTCAGTTTCTCTGATGATCAAAAAAGGGAGCACTTAAAAATTTCAGGACTGGCCCCACTGAGTTCTCTGAGGAGTAACACTGGTGGCAAGTTTGACTCTTGGTGCACAAAAGGTTTCTACACATGCTTACGTGGCTGAATGGACCCTGGAAGGACTGAGTTCCTCTAAGTCCCATACATCAGGAGCAGCTTTTAACCTTAGGGTACAGTGGCATCTTTGGTATAACCTCAGAATTCTTCCAGATCATTATTTAAAAGAGTTTTTCTGAAAAAAAAATTTAAAAAATATAAGAAATGTTATATATATATATATCTAGTTTAGTAATGAGCTCATTTTAGAATTCATTTTTTCCTAAATGAGAATAAATTTCCTTAGAAATGATACTAAAGTCTGACAATTTTTTTATTTTTTTTTTTAAACCAAACATTTATATTAGAAACAAAGTACATTATGCATACATGATGCTTCCCTTTATGATATGTGGGGAATGTTCTGGATAAAAGCAGCCCTTTCTCCCTCAACAGTACTTTTAATTATAAATGTCAGAAAAATATATGAATATAATGTGGGTTGGGTTTTGACTCTATCTTTGACTTTTCTCCTCAAATAGTATCAATGGGGATTGTACAGCTAAATCTCTGCACACTTAATTCCATGGAACTCTTTATTGTGCTTGAGGGGAAAAAATGGAAAAGCAGAAAATTGTTACTCAAGGACATAGCACTTGAGATGGCCATGAGCCACTAGAGTAGAGATGTAGTAAAGCCTGGAGAGTGGTGGCTAACAGTGAGTGCAGGGATGCTGAGCAGAGCTGTCACTTCCAGTGACTGAAGGTGAAGAGAGGTTTTTTGTCAAAATAACTTTTTGCTGGTATTTCCAGAAAATGACACTGATGTGGATTGGTTAGTTCTCTGATTNGGAAGACAAAAGTTTTTTTTTCCAGAAGTGGAATGAAAATCTTTTGGATAACTGAGCAAATGCTGGTGTATTGCTACAGACCTGCTGGCAGGGTGTAGCTGTTATTGTCAAGAGGAATTGGTTTGCCCATCTCCACCAAATATTCATGAAGCCAGGAAAGTACCTGATAAATGTGCTAAAGGAAACAATTTAGCAGGATGGTACCAAGCAGGAGTGCAGGAAGAGGTTGGAATGATGTTCTGTTTAATTTCACTGGTACATGGTGCATAGAGAGTCACAGAGATGCTGTCACACCTAATGCCTGTTTTTCCCAAACCTTGTGTTTCTGCGCTATGGGGCTGCTCATGAAAGTCAAACCAGCACAGTTAGGCCTTCTCAGAAGTTATTTTCCAGAGTTTTGGAAGGTGCATGTGATGTTTTTCTTCTTTGATTTTCTTAATTGCATTTTCGTAATGAATAGGAACCTGTATAATCATAAAATGAGGCTTTGTAATTATGATAGGTACAGGTATAATTAAAAATCTTTACAATATATCGTGGATAAATGCAGGTTTTCTTTTATGAAGATATTTTAAATGATTAGCAGGGGTGTTATTTCTGTTTGCAGGTTTGGAGTCAAATGGGAGGTACCTATTGATTTCCAGCACTCCACATATTTAGCAAAAAAAAATTGCTTGGCATTCCTGGAAATTTTCACTAATATTTCTAAGCCTCGATAGAGCCCAGATTCCTCCCTGTACAGATGCTGTACAATAGATGTGGGGGGTCCTTAAGAAATCTCATTATTGAGGCTCAGTTTCTCTGATGATCAAAAAAGGGAGCACTTAAAAATTTCAGGACTGGCCCCACTGAGTTCTCTGAGGAGTAACACTGGTGGCAAGTTTGACTCTTGGTGCACAAAAGGTTTCTACACATGCTTACGTGGCTGAATGGACCCTGGAAGGACTGAGTTCCTCTAAGTCCCATACATCAGGAGCAGCTTTTAACCTTAGGGTACAGTGGCATCTTTGGTATAACCTCAGAATTCTTCCAGATCATTATTTAAAAGAGTTTTTCTGAAAAAAAAAAATTAANACAGTGAGTGCAGGGATGCTGAGCAGAGCTGTCACTTCCAGTGACTGAAGGTGAAGAGAGGTTTTTTGTCAAAATAACTTTTTGCTGGTATTTCCAGAAAATGACACTGATGTGGATTGGTTAGTTCTCTGATTATTTCCAGGTCTGGTTTTGATTTTTTTCCTTAGTGGGAGAAAGGCATTATGATCTGCCTTTCTAATATACTATGCTGAATTTTAAGATGAAGAGAATAGGAATTACAAATTTAGAGGAGGAATTTCTCACACTGTCAGGATTTCTCCTCCTACACGATTTCATCATGGTCACAGCTTTACCCTTCTCTGGCACAAAGAGATTTTGAGCACTTTTGAGTTACCATTTGGGGGGACTTGGGCCAGCCCCAAGCGGTGATGAGACAACCCTGAGGACACAGGAGGATGGGATTAGTGTTCCCTGCAGGGTTCAGGGAAGGGTTCAGGGTTCATTCACTGGCTGGTGCTCTTTGGGAAGGGAGCAGGCCCAGCCCTGCTTGTTTTCCAGCAAGTAAATAGATAATGGCGGTGGCTGGTGCGATGGTAGAACCCAGATAAGGGACTAGACTTGATTTGGAGGGTGGAAGAAGGGAAGAGCAGCATTTCAGCAGTTTGTTGAAGGAAATACAGGCATGTCATGAGCTGCTGTCCCTTCTCCACAAGACAGGCAGGAGCAGGGAAACAGAGGCAACATTTAAATCAGCCCTGGCTCGTTGAAGCTGTTTCAATGTGAAGGCAGGGCTTTGCAAAGCCACGAGGTGAGATTTACTCCAGCAGAAAGCTTCTCCTGACAAGTTGTTAGTGACAGAGTTTCCTCTCTGCTCTCTGGTCCTTTGGCACAAAGGGCCAAACTTTTGCCAGGTTCATCACTGAACCCTCCAACTTTTATTTCCACTGCAACTGAGTTCCAACTTCAAAGGTTTTTTACTCTTGCTTTGTGATAAAGAGGAGAAGGAAATACATTAAATAAGCTAAAACAAGTGACTTATGTGATGATTTTAAAAAGGAGTATTTGAAGAATCTCACTTGTTTAAAGTCAAAACATAAAGTATACATCTTTCTCTTGCACCTCTTGTCAACTGATTTTGTTAAAGGTGAACAAGAAACGTCATGTCTGCCCATTCAAGCACCAGCTGCTAGTTAACAAATCCTCCTCTTTTTTCCCCTTTTTCTTTTCTTTTCCATTTAGAAGGGAGAATTACTGCCCTGATGTGAAATGCAGGATTATCCTCATTGCTCCATTCAGTGGCTCCAGGCTCATGCTTGCACCATGGAGAGCACAGCTTGGCCTCTACATTCATCCAGTTTCTCTCCTGATCTCTCTGTGTGGGGATGAAAAACCTCAGCCCTTTGGTCTGGGAGCTCATCTCATCTTCCCAGCACAGCAAGTCTTGGTTTGTGGGCAAAATTCTCCCAGTCATGAGAGCAAAGACCAGTCTGAGTTTTCAGTAGCATTGAAGCCAGTAGTGCCTTCTGACATCATCTGCATTTACATTGTCAATAAATGCGTTTGTTTGAAGCCTCTGTGGGACAGTCAGGATCCCAGGCACTGCCTGTGGGAATTTTCTAGGCCTTTTGTCTCTAATTAATCACAGAATATATATGTTAAATTATTTATAGAAATAAGTTATGCCCTTTGAAGGCTTAAATTATTTAAAAGGCTTTTAATATCTCTTCCTAAATAACTCTTGTAGAGACCTCTTATCTGCTTCAGTGTTAGAGGGTCCATCCTGCATCATTTTTATGTCCCTTGAAGCTGGGATTGCATGTGGGAAAGTGTGTCTCTGAATTTTCTGCATGGCGTGATCTGACAGGAAAATCAGAAATAACTGGGTGGAGAGTGGAGATAGCAGAGGTTTATCAGGCCCACGTGTGTGTCCACATTGAAATGTTCTCCTCAGGGAACATGGATGAGCCCAATTCCAGCACTCACACACAAAGGATTAATCCACAGGTTAGAAAATGGAAAGTTACATGACAAGTTCACAATGTTTTCTTTATTTTCCCCTCTAAAGGTAATATTTCTGTGTAAAAATCACGCAGATTCCAGATTTAAGGTATCCATGGGCACTATTTTCCAAGCATCTGGCAAGGTATTTCCAGAAGGGGCTATAATTAACAGTATTTGAAATCTGCCAAGGAGCATTTTTCTGCCCACATTATCATTAAAATAATTTTTCTCAGGGCTCCACTTCTTAGGAAAAAGCAAACAGTTAAGAAAGGACTAGTCATGGTCCAGGAAAACAGCAAAGTCCAATTAAAAGTACTCCAATGGATTATAAATCAGTAGAAACCAATTCTCTTGCATTATTTGAAAGCCAGTGGTTCTCCCCATTAATAAGTGACCAGAACAGCAATCTTTTAATGCTGCTGAGCTGTGGTTTGGATTCCACTGGAGCAAAATTAATCCTGAAAGAAACCTCCTGAAACCAGAGGCTTTGCAGCTGTACTAAAGTTGTCTAACTGAGTCTGTAAGTGATGAACAGCATTTTTTATACTCATACCTTGCCAAGGCAGTAGAGTTTCTTCTGCTCTGGTTAAACACATCACAGAAATCCACCCACACAAGTAGAAATTGTACACTTATCCAGGACAAAGGCTTTCCTTATTTTCTAAACCTTCTAGTCCTAAACCCAGGTTTTCTGTGGCTGATGAATGCCAGGGTTTCCTTAGGATGCCAGGGTTTGCCAGGGTTTCATTTGGAAAGGATGACATTTTACACAATTTGTTCTTTATTGCAGAAATAAAACTATTTTGATTTAAACATAAAATGAAATTATTGGGACATGGAACTTGCATAACCACAAAGCAGAAGGTAACTCCTACAATAGCTGGGAGACTGCTAATGCTGATAAGTTAAAATAGCTTTTAATGCACATGCTGTGGAAAGGTAAATTTTAGCATTATGATTCTTGTGAGGACAAGAATGAATGCAATCTGCTTACTGTTCTCTAGCTTTGCAGGAGGGTTGATGGAACCCTTTTCCCTGTCTTCTGGAGTAACTTTGACCAGAGAGGCAAAAAGTGCTGGAAACCCAGAAAGTTCAGTGCCAGCTCAGCTGTCACCTGTGACTCTGTCATCTGCCTGGGCTGCTGAACTGTGAACTGTTCCTTGCCCAGCAAGAAAAAGGAAATATCAGGAGTTTCTGGCAGAAACTCCTGTTGCTGAGCCTTTACCATGCATTTTTCTGCTTATAAATGTGTTTAATTGTATCTCATTTTGCTTGTGACATATCTTTGTCTGAGGCTGCCTTTGGTACAGTGCTGACGTGGAATAGGGACATGATGAGAGGAAAATATTCTGGTTCAGGAAACTGCAAAGCTCCATCAAAATTAGTGCTTGTGGTATCTTTGGCATAGCAATGGCTAAGAATGAAAAACTGGTTTCATAATTTTTTTAACTTTTTTGTCCTCTAATATTAAAATATTAATTTTAAAATTTGGGATTATGCCAGTCGGAGGAAGTAGGTTTTTCTTTTTACTCTTCAGTAACTTGAAAGTTTAGCATTTCAAAATTTTACTAAGTCAGAGGAAAAAGAAAGAGGAAAAAAACCCCTATAATTAAGTTTTTTCTCTTTTATTCTGTGCCAGAAAGAAACAGAGGAAAAATATAGGAACAAAACCACAAGAAAAAAATGGTCTTTTATGGAGTGGCATGGAAAAAACCAACACTGCTAAAAACTTTTAATCTTTAAAAAAAGTCCAATCTTCATAAATAGAAATGTTCACCAGCTCTCCTAATGAAAGGAGAAACTAGGTTAGACCAAACTGCTGTGTTACTATCAGTTGATTAAGAATTGGACCTAATAAAACACAACAAATTACATTTTTTGTGTCCTTTGTGCGTGGTTGAAGCTTGGCAATGGCAGCAGTAGTAGATACTTTTGAGAAAGAGCATGAAAATATAAAGTAAATGTTGCTTGTGCTCTCCCTGTTACGCTCACACTTGCTTCTACAAGTCAGCAATTTAAGGACTTCCTGAGCCAAAGTTGCCTCTGCTCTGTTGGCTTTAATCATCAGTGAACAACCTCCCCTCGTGGCTTTCAGGGGGTCTCCTTCAGAACATTTGGAGTTTCACTCTCTGCAATACCCTGTGACAATTTTCTGTGACAAGAAGCAAGTAAACAAAGCACATTTATAACTTTTAGTAGTTGATGTATATATTTATTTCAGAATTACCGTGTTTCCTGCACACTGTATCTGTCTGGACTGATAAACCTTCTCTGCTGCACCACATCCCCTTGCTCATACTGCATCTGCATCTGTTAGTCCTTTGATGCCTCCTGCTAGGAAAAATCCACATCTGGCTTTCCATCCAATAAAACAGGCATGGGCCAAGCAACAGGCTCAGTGGAGGAACAGCAATGGGGACCAGGGCCCTTTGGATGCAGGACCTGGCAGTGTCCTGGGGTGTATTTCTGCCAGCTGCCCTTCCACTGCCTTGCCCAGCTTTGCCTCCACAGGAGCTGTAAGCAAAGATCAGTCTGACTGTTTTACAATGCCTGAGAGCAGCCTGGACCTCAGATGGTGTATTCTGGATTGTTTGTCAGACTGACACAAGCAGAGCAGAGCCCACCTTGCAGGGGGAAGAACAGCAAGCAGACCCGAGGCCATTGATTTAAAGTAATCCTTGCATGTACAGGGCTTGGATAATCCATTTCTGCACTTGGGAGGGAGGGAGCTGAGAGGTGCTACAGGTGGCCAGAGGGATTGCTTCACCTCCTGGGTCATGCAGGGCTTCTCTGGCCGCAGGTGCTGTTCTGGGCAGCCAAGCCCACGCATCATCATCCCTGCCAAGGCCCTCAAGCTGGCTGTGGCAGTCACACAAACATCTCCCACTCACCTTTTGCTGCAGTCTGGCCTCCCTCTTGCTAGTCCATCGTTCTCTGCCGTATCCCCTTTCTCCTGTGGTGTCTTCCAGGTGCATCAGGCTCACAGGCTCACCAAGGACACGGCTGAGGGTGATTCTGTGTCCCAGCCAGGAGGCATCTTCTCCTTGGCTCCTTGCAGCTTTGCTCTGTAATCCCAGCTCTCCCTGCACCTTTACCTGCCTCTTCTACTGTAATAGTTTGAAAGCATTCCAGCCAATCTGCAAATTCCCCAGGGCTTGCCAGACCTGGGATGGTTCACCTTGCCTGTGGATGGGGCACGCAGGCACTTGTGGCACTGATTGGCTTTGAGAATCCGCTATGAGAGGGGGTAAATCAGTCAAGATGGGAGCTGCCATCTTGTACAGGGTTGTCACAGCATGGAATGAGGTGGAGTCAAGGGACTAAATTCACCTCTGTACAAAAAAACCCATGCAATAGTTCAAATCCTACTTAGATTCTTGGATCAAGATATGTTTTGTCCTGGTCCTTGAAACAGACTCAGGGTGAAAGGGAGTTCTTGAATCAGGTGCTTCAGAATTAAATGACTGTAGATAGGTGTCTAAAATGGATGTAGGTTACCTTCTGTAATGAATTTAGATGATGCTATATTGATTGTCAAGAAGATGAGGAGAGAGTATAAGGAAGATATTTTGTCCAAAACAAACAAACAAACAAAAAAAAACAAACCACAAACTGGGTGGAATTTAATGTTCACAAGCCTTATCCCCCTTTGAACCATTCAAATCTTGCTGAGATTCCATTCTGCATTTTTTCCATTGAGTTCTATAGTCACTTGTAATTACAGAGGTATATCAGCACCTGAAATGGGGAACTGGGGAAGAAGCTGAATTAGATTAACTGCTGTTCTTTACTTTGATGTGTTAGCTCTGTGTTCCTGTGATAGAAACCTTTTGTCTTATCCAGCGCAAAATCAATGCCACTTCTAAATCTCAGCTCCAGAGGACTTGGCAAATACATAACTGAATAGCTATCATTTCTTAAATAATCCAAAGCAAAGTGAATTTTCACATTACTCCTGCATAATCTTTCCAGTGTCATAACACAAGCAGTTCACTCTGCCATAGGAATTTTCCTATTTTCTTTGGGTTTTTTTTTAATAAAAGATGATAGGTTAGAGAATAGTTTTGCTTATCTGCTTGCTTTGTGTCTTAAGCACAGTCTATTTTTAATAAAGTGTTGGAGATAGGCAAATAAAATACCACATGAGAGTCTCCTATCAGAGAAATGAAAAGTTGTCTGTCATTCACAAGTGTACCAAGATGATCCTTCTCAAAACCTTTGCAACAGAACCTGAAAGCTTCCTTTCCCAGGCCTGTAAGAGCTTGATGAAGTAGAAATCAGAATTTATTTCTTCCTGAAAAACAGGGTCCAGACCCTGAGATGGCACGGAGGGTCTCTGCAGAATGCTCTCTGCAGCTGTGCTGGTGCAGCTCTTGCCCAGCACTCAGCACTCCTGTCGGTTTTGTTTTGACTTTCCCGTCAGATGGGACTGGTGGTGGTGCTGAACTGCAGGGTGAGGTTGTGATGCCTGTGAACACTCTCAGGGGATGTGGCCCCTGCTTCTACTCTGTGCTCTCAAGTGAGCTCCCCAAAGAGGAAAAGCTTTAACCCACTGAGCAGCCCTCCCTGGTGGGAAGTCTGCTCTACATCCCATGAATCCAGTTAAGAAACACTGAATCTCTCCTCTATGTTCCCATGTCAGATCATCATTTTTGTGTTATCAACCAATGATTAATGCTGAGTCCCCACCAAAGGAGCAGGATGGCTTGCTCAGAAAAAGGATTCTGCAGCCCATGGACCAAATAAGCAGGGCCTGTTCTTTCTGACCACTTTTCCAGAACCAGTCACATGGATTTATATTTGACCATTGTGTGAAGAAAAGGCCTTTTCCTTCCATCCCACCTTTCCACTGCCCCTGCCAAGCCATCCTCTGTCACAACCAACCTTCTGTCTGACAAGCCATGGGCAGTTGGATTGTTACACGTGTTTCACATTCACCTTAGATCTTGTTCAATGCCATTGCTCCAGCATATAAGACTTGAGCTGAGTCATTTTTGACCCAGAAACATTCTGGTTTGAGGCCCAGACATGAATTTTGTGTCAGTTAGCTCTAGCTGTATCACAATGTCCTGCGCTGTAAGTGTGGCATTAGCCTGTGTCTTGCACTGTAAATGAATTTATTTAACTTTCCAAGTTCAGGAGCTCTTGGCATTTTCTGAAATGAAAATTCTACAGAGCCAGTGAGGCATCTCTGTGGCTTCCTGTAGTGAGACAGCTCCTCCCATTAATTTCCATCCTTTTCTCACTCCTTACTGAACACCTTTAGTTGAAGAGACCAGGAGATGCTCTGATAGAGATTGTTAGAATTTAAGAATAGCTCAAATGAAAATACTTAAGTGACACTCATTTCAGTGCCTCAAACCTTCAGCAGGAGTGTGAGGATTTTGAAAATACCGAGGTGACAGAATGGCATAAAGGAGCTGCGTTGGAAGGGAAAGCTGAATTTAGTAAGTGCAACTTCTTGTTAAAATTTTCAAATTATGTTAATCTTTTTTTTTTTTATTCTCTACTTTATTTTTAGCTTGGTAGATAAGAACTGCAATGGACTCAAAATAAGATTTCCAAATTAAATTTGGACTTTATAAGATGTATGGAAGAAACAAATTAAGGAGCTTACAAGCTTCTGCTTTCCCTCAGACTGTGACAGATTCCTCACTTGATGTCAACAGAACATCTGCTCCCTGTCCAGTATCCCTCTGCATTTCATTTGATTGTGATTCATGTTTTGCAGAGGACTCAAAAGCTTTTCAATAACATCACCTACCCAAATCTGCTGAACCCTGTTTCACCATGCATTATGGGAAGGCAAACTAAAAATGTGTTCCATGGCTCAGAGAAGTAGCTGCATGTCATACCAGAGATACCAGGGCTGGTGGATAAAGGGAGATAAAGTCATGAGCTGGAGGAAGCAGAGATAATGCTTCTTAAATGAGACTAGCATTGTGAAATGCAGAGTGCATGGAGAAGGGAAAAGGTGGATGGAAGGAAGGTCTCCTGGCAGCTTGGGAATTCCATGGTGGATACTCCTTGTACAACCACCACAGTGGTGCTTGCACAGCAAGAGCAGAACCATTTCTGTCTGGAGTAGCTTCTGTATTTTTCCAAAGTTCTTGTTACCCATTGTCTGACATTGTCCCAGATCTCTCCCTACCATTTTGGCTTTTAATACCAAGTTCTCTCACATTTTGTGAGCATCAGCTCTTCTCAGCTGGTCTCAGTGCTCCTGGGGATACCTCACATTTGTCTTGTCTGTCATACTGCCAGAGTAAATGCTTGTGGGTTGTTATTTCCCTAGATGGTGAACTGAAAGAGATGGAGTGGTTTCATTTCCTGTTTGCTTTCACCTTCACTTCCCTCTGAATGCTCTTGGTAGATGTATCCTTTAGGGATGCACTCATGAGCAAATATAAATAAATGATACGGAAAGAAATATCCATCTTCTGCTTCTGGAGATCATCATGTTACATGTTTTGTAGCTGACCTAGCAGCATATGGAAATAAATTAATTATTTTTTCAAGTTTCATTCAAATGAATATTGGAACCCAGAAAATTCCAGAATTTTCTACCAGAAACCCCTGATTTTCTGATAGTGTTGTGAAATCAATTAATTTTTTTAATATTGATATTTTAATGTGCTCTCTTTCTGAAACATTCATAGAGCCATTAAAAACTTCCCCCTCTTTTTGTTATCCAACAGCATCTTCACTAAGTGTTTCCAAAGCAATGAGAAAAGGGGTAATGGATCACAGCAAAGAAAACCATTGAGGCTCTTTGTAGTAAAAAAATCCCAATTACACAAATTCCCTAAAACAAATTCGTACTGAAAACATGTAATGAAGAAACTCACACCAAATCAAAGAGAATTCCAGCCCAGGTGTCCTGTATTACCTTTTAACCACGGCCTTAGGAAGGTTATTAGTGTTATTCTAACTGCTGTGGTGAAGACAGTAGAAATGCCTAGATTTTATTTTTTTTTTTTTTTTTAAGCTCCAGAACTGGATTCCTTTGTTCTAATGTGAAAATTACAGAGTATCAAGAAACGAATAGCAGCACCACATTTCTGATTTCAGAAGATTTGGCCTCCTAGAGACTGCTTATATTTGTTTTCAGTTTTAGAATGTCTTTTTGTTCCTTGATTCTGAACCTCATCTTGCATAAATCACACAGCCAAAACCTCCAGTGGTACAACACAAATTTGCTTGTGGTAAGGAGAAAGGGATCACAGTTAAGTGTGTCAGCTTTTATTATTGTTGTTGTTATTATTAATTTCTAATAATATCATGTGTTGACCTACTCCAATCCCTGTTCTGATGCTTATTGATATTATTCAGCATTCTAGAATACGAGAAAATCTGTATTATCTTCAAAAAGGGCTGGTAGTTTTATAAATTACTCTTTTTCTTTATAGAAAGAGACAGAGAAAGATTGTTCAGAGGCTGTTCCACACATTCTTTTTTGCTCTGTGTGCACGATGCTTGATTAAAATAGAAGCCGAGTCAATTTATTAATGCTCTATTCAGCAGAAATATTGTATAATATAGACATTCTTCTCCTTTAGACCTGTTTAGCAGAAATGTAGCTGAATAGCCCAAATCAGGGCAAGGATGCACAAAAAGCACTGCACAATTTAATAGTTTTAACTTGCCAAGGCACTTCTTAATACAGTCCGTGACATGTAATTCCAGCTATTGCAAAAACCTACTGTCTCAGTAAATTTAAGGGTAAAAGCTGCATGATCTAGTGCAATAAGACTAAGTCTTTAAGTTACTATAAACTGAAAATTACATAGCAAATCCAAGCTCTTGTACATACTGATCCTTTTTAATCAATAGAGCTAAGCTGAAACTGAAAACTGGAAATATTATTTTAAAAATAATTTTATAAAACTTTCAGTTTCAAAGAATGGGCTATATTTTTTTCTTATGCATATCACACTTAAGGCTGAAAAATATACCTATGAATTTAAAATTGGTTTTTATCCCCAGTTAAAGTTAAAATATACTTACCAGAATCTCTGGAAAACTGAGTGAAGTCGGTGCCCTTCACGTAAATGTAACTGTTTGAATATACAATTCAAACCTAAGAGATAGAGCCAGCATCCCATTGTCACAGGGTTGCAAATGTCTTTCTCACTTTTATGTTATAATATGAAGGATAGGTTAAATTTAATACATTTCAAGTTTAAACAAAGATGCACAAAGATCTCCATAATCTGGAGGCAAATAGAAACCCTTGCCTGTAGACATGTAGCTGTACCTACCCTGGTACCAGAGAGTCGTGCAAATCACTGGCAGTGTCTTCTACCAGCAGTTAATCGACAAAACTTCTCTATTATTTCCCTTTACATTTCTTAATTAACTTGTCAGCAATAAAAGATGCTCCTCTGTAATCTGGAAGCTTTAAGGAAGGGAGCTGAAGTGGCATGTTAGTCCCTATTTTTATGAGTGCTGTAGCTGCCATTGTCTTTCCTGTGGAAGTTCTCACGTCCTTGGGCAGATGGAGAGGAAACTGCGAGCTGACACTAAAAGCACCCACCGGGAGCTCGGTGCCTCTCACCACATTTTCAATTAGTGTCTGTAGGTGTTAACAGAGGCTGTGAGGTGTCCCAGGCACAGCCCTCTCTTACATCGTTCACGGCAATTTGAGTAGGGAAAAGTCTCTGCTGGGAGCAGATGGCATGGGCAGTAATGCCTCCTCTTCTCTCCCGGCTGCTCGGCATCTGCTTTGAGTTTTGGGCCACCTCTGTGGCTCCCAGACACACATTAAGGGCAAACACAGCCCATTTTCATTAGTGTGCAAAGCAAGAGCAGAAAGCTGCTTTCTCCTGCTTGGAGCATAACAGAGCTAGTGGAACAGCTCTGAAAGACAAAGGGTCTTTTTCTCATTGCTGTTGGAGAAACATTTTGCTGTCAAATGGATCCTTCTCAGTGCCACAGCTTTTTGTTACTTATGTAAGCTCAGTAGAAGTCATGATGAGATGAAGCTCTGGTGAGAGTCCTTCTGAGCTCAACACACCTAAATAAATGGGGCTGTGGAGGGGGATCCCTGCAAGGGGGGCATCCCCTCAGCCCTGCAGGCAGCAGCAGCCCATCAACGTGCTCTGGTCACACCAGAACTCTCCTACACGACGTCTAAAACCATCTGAGCACTCAGTGGGGAGACTGAGCTGGTGCCTTGTTTCAGAATACGACAGCTTTGAGAATCTGGGAGGGTTTTGATGGCCTACCACATCTAAATATGTTCCTCCAGTTAATAGAAAATTAAGCGCATTTTCAAGGTCATGTTGATGTTGAATTGTTCCTTTGAAGCTCTGTAACTGCTAGTGTAAAAGATGCCTTGGTACAGAGAGATGAAAAAAAGCTCAAATGTTTTACTGGGGTCAAAAGGGCACTTCATAAAGAATATGGGCAAGTTACAGGGCATGGCTAAGTGCTACACTGCATTAACAGAGGATTGACTGTAGAAAAATGTAGTGTGAAATTTTGTGTTGAGGCAGTAAATCCAGGAAATATAAACTTTTATCTGAGTTCTCAAACAGATATCACCAGAATTTTTTTTCTTTTTAGCCAGATGAGATGCAAATTGGGTGAAAAATCAAATAAACTGGAGTCCCACTCATCTTGTTAATTCTACTTCTGATTTTTCTTTACTCTTTTTTTCCTCAGTGACAAAAGTAAATTTACACTAGTCTTTGTGCTTTGTAGCTCAGTTTTCTCCTGTAGATACCTTCTGGAAAACTCAAAATAGAACAATGGAAAAGTAATGAAGGCAAAATGTCAGTTTGCTCAGATACAGAAAATATAATCAGTGCAATTTGTCAGACTCATCTGCCCTTCACTGGCATAAGCATTGATAAAGATTCATCCTTACAATTGTGAATCCTGAGATTAATCTTTAGAGCTCATTTTCTTCCAGAATTCTTTGCTAACAAATGTAATTTTCATGCTTCTCACTGCATGGCAATTTGTGATCCCTTGCAACCACCCTATAAACAGGTCTGTCTCCTGACACTTCTTGTATTTCTACAACTATTCTTAGACATTCTTGACTATTGTGGAAGTTGGCATCAATGCCACGGAGAGCTGAGTACCAGGTCCTTCCTACCAGCACAGTCTCAGGACTTGGGAGGGTAAATTAGACCTCAGCTAAGCCATGCCTGCACAGAATTTGCTGTGAGAGTTGGAGCCTGTACCAAGACTCGAACATGGCACATCCGAATGTGACCTTCCAGCAGCTTCTCCAGGTTTCCACACGCTGCAGAGCTGAGTAAACACAGGACAATATTTACACTCAGCAACTCTTTGAAGACACTTCTATTCTTCTCAAATCTCAATGACACGCATCTTTTATAGATGAATTAATTTCTGCAGCTTTTATTGTCTAGCCTATTCCTGGCTACGGAATGAAAGCATTGACCTTGACTCAAGAAATCCATAGAGTTAGAAGGAATCAATTTAAAACATGAAGTGCTTGTGAAGGAGGTGAGTCTGCTCTAACACTTTGAACTATGTGGGCTTGCAGATCATTACTGCAATGCTTTCTAACTCTGCTAGCACCTCTGCCTTGCTGACGTTTTCATGCTGACCTGAATATACAAAAACCCAGTCATGTTTCTTGATGGTATCTCTTACAAGTTGGTGCAATATGGCCATTTAGTGAAAAGTCATTAGGCCTGCAGATAAACTGAGTTTTTCTTGCCTGATCAAGAGACACATAAATCAGCCACAACTTAACTTTCCTATTCCTTCTTTTCCATGTATTTTCATCCTCCTTCAAACTGTAGTTTCTGTGTATAGATATCAATATCACTTAAAGGGAATGAATTAGAAAGGGAAAACTTATGAAATATGAATTCAAATGTGTAGCTGTTTCTCTTCTTAATTTTAAACTTCATCTTGGAAAATCCCTTTTGTCATGAAGCCATGTGCCCAAAAAGATTAATCAAAGAAATGAAAATCATTACTTTTTTGCAATGGGGTTTTAGTTGACAAATGTTCCCAAAGCACTCTTGAGACTTTCACAAGATTAAAATGCACATGTTTGTAGAGGAATTATGTTTGCAAACCAATGTCCTAATGCTGCATCCAAGGGCTGCTGATAGAGTGCTCTGAATTATTTAAAGTATAAATGTGTAAAGATGCCTTTTCAGACTCCTCACAGACTCAAAATTTGGTGTTATTTCTACTGTTGCTGCTCCTCTTTTGTGTTTTTTTTTTCCAATAGATTATTTCAAAGTACATTTATATTAACTGCATAAATCTCTTTGTGCTCCCAAGAGCTGTATTTTATGATTGCAATATACTTACAGAGGATAAGATTGGGGCACATGGAGGTCACTGGTGTGACCCTCTGAAGCAACTTCCATGGAGGTTAAGTTGTCATCATATCCTGAAGGGTGACTGTAGGGCCTGGCAAGAACAAAGCCACAGCTGCCTCATACCCTAAGGCACGAGGATCAGTCCAGCACCCGTTAAAGACAGATGCTCCGTGGAGTCTCTCCTGGTTAAAACCAGATCACTGTGTTCTTGCTCACTTGTGTAGCAGCAGTCCAGATGACTTCAGCACGATCACTGTGGCAGAAAACTGTGCTTCAGGGCCGCCTTGTGACACTCACAGGTCCCCTGCTCTTGTCTGCATCCAGTCATGGCCATTTGCAGTGGTACCACAACTTACCACTCTTTCAGGCTGTCGTGTTCCTTTGGAATCACGACTTTCAGAGGTAAAAACAAAAAGGTGTGTGCAGCAAATGCTGTCCTGATGGCTCATATTGGCTCTTTCCTTGGACTTCTCAATAGAAGAGAAACAGAAGACTTATGATGCTTGCCTTCAAGGACTCCTTCAGTCCAAGTTTTTACTTCTGCCTCTACAACTGCAGGAGATAAAGACCAATACACATTTGCAATGGTTAAATGAATCCTTTATGCCATAGGAGCCACAGCCAGCTGAAGCAGCCCTCAGCCCTCAGTGACTTCTCCATTGAATCCTTCACTCTTATTAGGGACTAATATGAGTAGGTGAAACACGGGAAGCACTTCCAGTGTTGGCAGGCAGACTAACAATGGCCTTTTGGGATACTTCAGGAAGCATGTCTAAGCCCTAGTGCTGGGTGAGTGACAGATTTGGCTTCTCTGGGCTTGGATGTGTTTTTAGAATGAGATTCAGATGGGCTGTTATTTAAGGATCCACTTTAGCAAAACTTGCAACTGCTAAGTGATCTTAATGTAAATGAGTCACATTCCTACCTATGCTGTAATGGCACAGGATGTCATCCCCACTTGTGAGAACAGTGTGCATGCAAATAAGGACTTGTGCTGTCATGTAGAGCTCTCAGCCTGGTTACTGATCCATAACCCAGTTCTGACAGAAGAGAGGACCCCCAAACACCTGAGTGTGTTACACTGTGCCACATCTTCTCTATTTGTCTGTGCCAGGAGACCCTTCTTCACTCTCTTGGCTCAGTCTGTTCTGTGATTAACCAAGCAACGTCTCATCTGTATGGGAATAATCACAAACACTGTGAAAGGGTGCAAGCCACTGTGCTGGTGTCAAACTCTGATGGCAAGCAATTTCAGAGTGGTTGCCAGAATTGTAATCATTTCAGTCATTTCAAAAGAGTTTAAAGTAGTTGTTAAAAAGAAAGTGCCTCATCATCCTGGGAAATAGAGGCATTCTTGGCCTTCAGTCAGGCATTCTTTAGAGCTAGTGACACATTTATGTCATTATAATGACAAATGACTTTTCTGTCCCTCTGTGTTTGTATAATAGATGAGATACGTGCACGGTTTTTGAGGATGGAAGAAATAAGGGAGGGTGGAATATTTATATTTCAAACATGGGAAATTGTAAGATTTCCTCATTAATAACCCCACCCCTCACCCCCAGTTGCAGGAAAACCAAATTACAATTTTAACTTTGAAGGTGTAAGTCTAAGACAGGACCTTGCATCAGAATTAGGCAAATGTGGCTGCTTGAGTTCTTGGCCAGCCTGGGACATATAAGTTCCTGTTGGAGCTGCTATGTGCCTGTTTTCTGCTGATTTTGTCAGTCTACACAAAGGACAGGTAAAGCTATTCTGAAGCCAGCTGATACATGTCCAAAACCTACCATCAGCTAAACTGGTGCAAATCATATTTGATCAGATACACACCAGATGTAAAGAAGCTGAGAGCAGGGTTTGGCCTGTTGTATTTCCCTAGTGCAGCACAGTGTTACACATACAGATCTCTTGTTGCTTGTGCTGACTGCTGACAGTGCTAATGAAATTGTGAGGTAAAATCATTACTGGAATTAGTCATCTTGATTTGTTTCCTTTGCTGTATCTATTTCACAAAAGAGTTCTGCATTTTCAAAGTACAGAGAACAGTTCAATGAAGTGTTTAACAGCTCCAGGTGCCCTCCAAAATTTGTTCAAACAGTCTAATAAGGAAGGGAAAAAAAAGCTGAAATTGAAGGATTCTGCAGTATATAAGTTTAAATTTTGATTTATGAACTTGGCAGTCAGTCTCTACCAATTAAAAACATGCATAGGGTTTTTTCATCTTCCCCAGACAAGTGTTGTTACTGAGCTGCTCTGTGTTGTCAGCATGTGCCAAGCCCTGGCTCTGCCCCAGCCAGGGAACTTGCCTTTGCACCTGTCAAAGCCCAGTGTGGAAAGTGCTGCATGACAAAGAGTCAAAGTGACAGCCCAAAATTGTTCACACAGCAACCTTTAAATGCTTGGAGAGACTTTTCTTTCATGTTTTAACTGTGCAGTTTCAATTGTTAAAGCCCTGTTCTCTACACCAAACCTTTTCCAGCAACAAAATTAAAGAGATTCTAAGTTTGTCAGTAAACCCTGACATTCAAGTGCTGAAGTTCATCAGAGTAAGGCAGATTGAAAAGTTATAGCACTGGGAGATTTTCCATTGAATTCATATTGTAAGAGATGGATTAAACTTTCAAAGATCAAATGATCTGGAAATACAGATGACATAATTTGATTTCTATTTCTTTTTATTAAAAGTGCCAGGCTGGATGTGGCCCTGGGCAAGCTGCTTTAGCTGCCCCCGCTCGAGGGGCGGGACAGCGGATCCCAGAGGAGATCCAGCCTCAGCTGCCACGGGATTCTGGGCATTCAACAAGATTTACACCCCATTTATCCTTGGCCAGTGGACCGAATAGAATGAATACTCTAGCATAGCTTTATCCTTAAACTACGTATTACAGCTTTATGAGTTAATATAAATAAATGCAATAGCAAGAATGATTCATCTTCACTCTTTGAGAAACTGTAATATCTTATACCAGATAGACTGTCAGTATAGAATAAACAATTTGCCATATTGATACCTGGTTCTTAGCACTTTTGTTTATTAATTCCCCTCACAGCAAAGAAACAAATCCTGAAATTTTAAAATGGCACTTCGCTTAATATCAGAATTAAGTTTCTGTGCCTTTAGGTGGAAATAATTGGTATCACTTTATGAAACACAAAAATGAATAAGAAGGGAATGTTTTTGCTCTCAGGAAATTTGTCTTGTTTTCATTTAGGACAGTGAAAATTGAGAAAGAATCATCTACATTGTCAAAGCTATTTCTGTATGCATAAGTCAACAATGTAGTGCTAATTAACTAGGATAAAATTAGGCTAATTTTATATTACTGATGTGCTTGTCACTTTGGTAGTATTCAGATGATACTTAAGGATGCATGCTGAGAAAGAATATGTTCTTAAATGCTTCCTATTAAATGAGCCAAATAAATGAAACCATTGCTATATTGCAAAAAATTGTTCATGTCAAGGTCACAGAGAGATAATATAATAAAAGGACAAGAAGAGCTGACTGGATTTTTAGGTGCCAAAGTAACTTTTATGTGTGAGGCTACAAACTCAAATGGCACTTGCTGCTGCCACAACAGCTTCAGTCTCAGTTGCTCTAAAGTTTTATTATCAAAACTTTTTCCGGTGTAACTTAAAATGGTCACATCCTTCCAATGTAATACCACTGATTACAGACAAATCTGGTCAGAGAACTTCCAAAATGCTAAATAGATCACAGAATGGCCACACAGCAGGGAGACTCCCCTCTGGATTCTGATCTTGAGTCCAGACAGTTATGTCACTGTGTTCACCAAGCTCTACTACTGCTGAAATGGCTTCCTGGATTTTACCATTTTATCATGTGCTTGAGTCTCTAGAGTGCCTTTTATTTCCCCCCACAGTCATTATGGACAGCTGCACTTTCAGATGTTGGTTGTTCAGCATTTTGGTTGTTACTGGATGGCCATGTGGCCAGTTCAGGATGGTGACTAATGAACATTTTCATCCACTGGTGCCTTTGCAGCAGATCTGTTCTGTCCAAATTAGAAATTCCATGTGATACTGAGCCTAGGGGGTGTTTTAACACTACTGAATTCTGTTTCAGCTGGCACAGGTTGCACTGCTTGCTCTTTGGGTGTCCTGCTCCTCCTAACCCCTACGTGTGATTTCCCCCCTTCCTGACCATAGTTTATGACTATGCACAATTTGTGACTCACACCTGCAGTGACTCTGTTGGATGGATTTTTCATGCAAACACAGGACAATCACTTTTTAAAAAGAGTGTTTTCAATAGACTATGGTGCAGTCTTGTTAAACACTACAGGGGAGCCTTACTTTTTTTGTTTGGCTGCATGACTCTCCATTCTAATTCTGGTTTGTGTCTTTTGCTACCAGTACAAGTCTTAAAAAAAGGTATTAATTTTATTTAAGCAGCACTAATGAAAACCCAAAGCAATATTATTTCACATTTGGCAAAGTTAACCTTTATTATATTTGTATAAAACATCAATTATGTGTAAAATAGGTTTGTATGAAATATCCCTCCTAATAATTTATCTTCCACTTCCAGAAGAACTAAGGGTATTGAATGAGTCTGGTTCCCAGTCTTTGCCTTGCAGCTAAAAAAAGAAGTGGTATGGGAGGTTACATGCATAGGGGGAAAGGTTTTACTTCTTAAATTTTTGCTACTTTTATAACCTTTTGGGTTGGAAGTTACTCTTGTGTTCATCATCTAAGTTTTAAACATAAATGACCCCCTCTGTTATAATGCTGTTCCACTACTCCTCCTGAAGAGCCTCTCTTTTCTCTATCCAGAAAGAAATTTAATTTATAATTCTATCAACACATTGATTTTTTTTGTTACTTTTTGAATTATTCTAATTGATAATAGGTCAAGTCTAAGATCTTTCATATACAGAAGATATGCAAAAAGGCTACAAGAACAGCTCTGCTGCTTTTTATCAATAAAGCAATAAATATTTAAATAAAATAACTGCAATTTTTTTCTGTGGACTCTGGAATAGTGGCAATTTGTGATGGATCCAATGTCCTGGAATAATTTCTTATCTTCCTGGTGAATGATGCTGGAGCTGGAAAGAAAGAACTGAGAGTCCTGCAGGAGAATACATCAAATAAAAGAGCAGCTTCTGCTGGAGAGAAGCAGATGTGACATGATTTGAGGTTGCTTTCTGGGCTGAACAAATCCTACCTAGAGAGTTTCCTGAACATAAGGTAGCTTTCAAATGTGATTGGAGTCGCTAATTAATTGTCGTGGTGTTCTCTGCAGGTATTCCATCATGCAGAAGCATGTCCAGGAATCCCCATGCTGACCCTAAAAAACACTGTATGATTTCTCCTTGGGAGTGCACACACTTTTCTCTCTTCAACCTAAAATACTGGGCTTTGCTGTTGATGGCATAACCAAAACCAGTGAGATTTTACTGGATAGTGTGTATTAGGTTTGCAACATTCATGTTCAGTTTCTTGTGGTTACTTAATTGAGATGGTCAAAGGATGTATTTGTGAGCTTTATTTCAGATCCAACAGGAATACAGTGAGAATAGTTATGAGATTTTAACAAAAAAGATAGAATTATGTCAGAGGCTGATCTCTTGCAAACTCCAGTGTGATGCATTAGACTTTTGAGCTTTTTCACATTATTGGCTCTGAATCCAGATTTGAGCTTTGGCTGATCTTTATTCTGATAGACATAAATTAATGAATTAACAGAAGTGTTGTTATGTATCTGAGATAAGATAATAATATTTCTGTATTTTCATATTTGTCCCAAAAAAGGTTTTTTTACCTGTAGGAGTTGATTAGCATCAGTATTCTTCTCACTTGTTGTAATAAGTAACAGAGGAGATGTTCTGTGAGAAGAGAGAAGTTTGCCTGTGAGAACGGGATTTCACAGTAGGACAGCAATGACTGCTCAAAACCAGTGGGGTTCAGAACGCTCTTTATAGGTCCATGCCATGAGAATATGTTGGAGAGAATGAGAAAAATTGCTTTTTTCTATTATTATTTTTGTATTTTGTGAAAAAATAGGCCTGTAGTCCTCCCAGCTGCAATTTGACCACAGCAGATATGATCTCTGTAAATGGTGGGGAGAGAGCCCTGATTTATATTAAAACGGTACTTTTAAAAAAATATATAAGAGATGGATTAAACAGAACTAATGGTGTGAAATGTGTGAATTGGTAACATCTTCCCCTCAGTGTGAATCACTGCTCTGACCATTTATCAGTCGTACCTCCCAGAGTTTGCACAATGTCTGCTGCAGCATGTCCCCCCCAATGGTCAGACCTTCAGCAATTCTGAAATAAAGGTGAATAATAATGCCAATAACTCGAGGCACAGAGTTGCTGCGTGGCAGAGCATGTACAGAGCACGGGTTTGCCTGAAGAGCATCTTCTGCAATGACCTGTGTGGCACAGAGGGTTTGTCAGGCTGCTGGGGCAGTCCTGCTGATAAACTGGATTTTTGTGGAGATGAGTTTCATTAAGAAGAGGTTTTTTTCCTAGGTTTTACTAATCAGCACATATCACTAATTTATCTAGTTACCCAATTTTTCTATTGCTTCCTACAATTAATTACAGTGTTTACATAACTCAATAATTAAATCTGGGGCACCTGATTGTCTTTGTGCACTCAACATTAATTTCTGTGGGGCTAAGCCTCTAGAGACTGCACATATGTGATCATAAATTATGTGGTGAAGGCCAGAGAGACAAGTTTATGCCTCTGTGATCTAATTACTTTTAGGTAATCCATGATGCACTTTTTTCTCTCTTCCCTGTCAGTATCCAAATCCACAATAAATTAGATATTTAGATTCTGCACTAGTGCTGGTTCTAACAGGAAAATTATCTCCAGTGAGTGACAGATATTTGCAAATACTTGTTTGGCACTCCTAGAACAGGTAGCCACATAATCCATTCTTTCTAAGGGCAGTTCTGACTGAAAAATATAAATTATACAGTGCTGTATACTGAAGAACCATTAAACTCTAATTGCAGTGATAAGAAACTTTATAGAACCACTCTGAACAAATTTGTGTCTAGGAATGAGTCTGAATCACACTCATTCCCTTGAGAAGGTTGTATCCAACCCGGAGAAATCAGTTTTACAGTGTACCTGCTTGACAAATGTGGGAGCACACCTGAGTGCAACTTTCTGAACACCTTTCATTTATAGATCTCTAGACATATCTAAAGGTTTCACTACCTTTTATCACTATTTTGAAAACAGATTTTTTTTTTATTATTGTACTCAAACCTTTCTTTTGTTCATTGTGAAGAGGCATAGTTCAAGATATGATGAGAAACAGCGCATTGCCAAATTTTCTCAGGTTTTTTTCAAAATTATTTTTATCTACAGTCCTTAAAATTACTCCTATGGTAATTTTCAAATACAGTTAAGGAATAGCTTGTCAAAAATTATTTATTCATCTAATGATAGACGTGAGTATCTTTTGGGATTTTAAAAAGTGCCTGAGTAAGTTGGAACTAATGAAGTTTAAGCATCTAATATGTTTAGCTTATCTTAAGAATCCTGTGAGATCATGGTAGGAAACGTTTTAGACCCAACCACATTTTCAAGAGTGCCTTAGAGACACTTAATTGATTAAATTAGAAATAAACCACCCACGCTAGTAGTTAAAAGCCTGAATATAAATATGCAGAGAAGTATTGTTGCATTTGAGAAGGTTTAAGGTTGGAAAAGGAGCAAGGCTTGTAGGGAGAAGAGGCTCAACACCACTGAAAATCATAACACTTTTCCAATCCTTTCCTTTTATCTCCATGGAGTCTGACAGCCTGTTTGCCTTTTCCAGTGCTATCAATGAGTCTGTTAAATGCATTGCTGCCCCGAGAAAACCTTGTACTTCATCACAAATATCAACCTGCTAGTTATTAAACCAGGAGAGGTTAAAAAATGTCCCCTACACTGTGCTTAAAGAAAAAGCTCTAAAGCATGAGAAAACATCCCAGGAGCTCACCCTGGGGTTGTGTGCAGTGACAGTAACAATAAGCACTTCTTTAAGAAGTGCTCCATCTTCCAAGAACTGAATTTCTGTCTGAACAGGAGATCAGAAGAGCCTCCCAGCAGCACAGGAGCAAAACCAAGCCCCAATTACTATTCCAAAGAGACAGGAACTGCAGCTCTCCACTGTTCATGATAAAGGCAGCCAAAGCCCTTGGGGTTTATGAGAATGTTGTTTGATGTCCTCCAGCAACGCTGTGTCTGGAGAGGATTTACCAGCCCAAGCAGGGCGTGTGCTGTGCTCCTGTGCTGGGCTGGGGCTCCCCTGTGCTCAGCCCAAACTGGCATTGGTGTTACACAGCACCTGCAGCTCCAGGGCAGCGCCCTCGTGGGAAGAGTGGCTGAGCAGACCAAGGCCAAGAGAGCTCCCAAGGAGTGAAACTCCACCTTATTCTCATCAAAGCCACGGTGATGGACAGGACACACTGAGCTCAAGACCACCCCAGGGTTTTACTTCCCCGCTGTGCAATTTTTGTATGCAAAATGTGAGTGTCTGCTATGACTTTGCAGAAAAATCCATGAGATTGCCTCTGCATAAGGCAGTGAGATGCCTTGATGCTGTAAATCACCTCTTGAGATGTATTTCTACTTTAATGCAGAGGGAACAGAGGGAGGACTAAGTTCCTGACTAAGCTGCCTCATTTGAATACCAAAAGTTAGGCTGAAGTTGCTCTACTTCAAGCTAGAATGGGAATGCAGGAGGCTCATTTGGTGAAGGAATGGGAAGATATGCCCTGAGCTGACTCTGTAAGAGTGTTTTAGGTCTTACAGGAGCTAATAGCTACTTGTGTCTGGTGTTTGCATTGCTCTGCCTCTTCAGATTCTGCTCACTCTGCCTGAAAAGGTCCCTTTGTACCTGGTCCATTTGCACCCGGTTCTGAATATTTTGTCCTATTGTTCTGAAGGAGAGTTTGCCAGTTCTGTCAGTTCAATAAATTACACATGCTTTGCTATAGATTTACCTTCTGTTCCTTTGCTTTTGAAGGCTTAGCTGGGGAGTGAGAGCTGCCAAAATTGCAACTGTGCAGTATTTCCTGGCCTGGCAAGTTTCACATTTCTCCCTTGCTGACAATGCCATGAATTAGTGAAAGATAACGTGGTTATTGCTTTTTAAGCCTTTCTCACACCTGTCTTTGTTCATCTGCAAATATTTCATGTTTTCTCTTAAATGACTAAAATGGAAGCATTTCCAACATAATAGAAGGAGAACCACAAAAACTCCTTTCCTTTATGCTGGTAGGGTACAGGACAATTAATAACAGCTTTTATTAGAATTGGTCAAAGCCCTTTACACAGGAGAAAAATAAAAAAAAAAAGTGTATGCACTCTAGAGCTCAGATTAGGCCTGAGTTAGCCTAAAAGCTACTGGAAGCTCAAAATCTGGTGATTTAGATATTATCTCTTCTCTCCCACGGGGAAGAATCTTTCAAAACCACACCATTCAATCACAGAGCTGAAGCACCAGGGCTCTGTGACATGTATCTGTCTCCTAAGGACACACAGATATACTTGCACTCATAAATATTTTGCCAGATGTGAATACTTTTTCCACCTTAGGAGCTTAGTGAGAAAGAGCTCTGTGCCTTGTCATTTGACTGTCAAAGCTGCAAGTTGATTTACTGTAGACAGTTTTAAATGGAGAAGGAGTTGAGGCCATGTCTGTTCTTCTCTGTTCCATTCCTGCACTGGGTGAGGAGAAGAAACCACTGATAATAGCAACATACATCTCTAAGTCTCCAGAGAGCCCTCTGAGGGAGCAAGTGTCTGCTGTGGAGAGCTCTGCACCTCAAAATATACAATGGTAATTAAATGACTGCTAATTGAGTTTAGTAGTCCAAAGGCTCAAACACTAATGAGCTAAAACAGGAAATATGGAAAAAGGGAAATACCTTTCCCATCTTTTTTTTTTTATGTTTTCCATCTCATAATTGCCTAGCCTGCACTGAGAATTGCTTTCTGTCACATGTGCCATCTCTTTTGAATTTGTTATTCTTGGATTTCTGTTCCTTGGGGGCAATTTTATTTGTAGTTGATGTTTGCTTACAGGATTGGAAATAAAAAAAATTCACTGCCTGTCATAAAACAATTTACCTGAGAGAAAACAATAACACCACTGAGGCAACTGTACAGTTACATTTCTTGGTAAATATGTGCTTTTTACTGATTGCTTTTATTTTCACAGTTTCTCTCTCACAGCCCTTGACAGCCTCTAATTCCCAAGGACAAATTCCCTCTTGCTCCAAAGCAGGTTACACCAGTTAGACTGATAAAAGAGGTTCTACTAGCAGTGGGTAATATCACAGAATGGAGACAAATCAGCAATCGATAATTGTAATAATCTGTCATTCAAAAAAAAAATCCAGCAAAATTAATATATTGCATTTTTTCTTCCAAGTCTTGAAAACATAAATCAAGATTGTAAAAAGCAAGCAAGTGAATTTAGTTGGTATGGGACACATTTTAATGGCATGTGGGAAAGTAGTGTTGGTTGTGTTGGTTTACATATTTTAAAAAGCTATCAGTCTTAACTGTGCTCACTAGCAATTGTATTCTTCTGGGCTTAATTTTCTGCAAGTTCTGCCTCTTGATTTATAATGTGTTATCGTCAACTGCCCTATTTTTGTAATTTATTAAGTATTCTTTTCTTATTTCTTCATGGATTCCTTTGTCTCCACAATGAAGCTTTAAAAATGTGTAGGTTTCCTTGATTATTATTTTGTAGCACTTGGGAAAATAATGGCATTGTAACTCATGCTATTCTGTTAAATTCACATCAACAATCTGCTCTGTAATTGTTTCTGACTTCTTGGAATTGGTTCTCTAAAAGCACTGCAGTTTAGGCTTTATTTTGCTTGCACATAAGAAAAGCAGTAGGATGATTGGTTTTACCCTAAGTATCACTTTTTTAGCTCTAGGAAGAATTAGTCTTTATCTCTCAAGGTAAAGTGTAGTATAGATTTCCTTGCACGCTGGATGGAAGCCTTTTGATTTAGGAAATTATCTTCTGGACTATCACCAGTCTTTTAAGATACACATTTCATATTGCAGCCTGTGTCTTAATGCAACATTTTTCTCTAGGTAGAAACTATAAATTGATATTAGGAACCCAAGCATCCTTTACTTTTCCAGTTTTATGGTCTGTAAAAAGTGTCATTTATATCTCATCTCATGCTTTATCTGTTATCATTCTGAGCATTCCAGATCCCTTTCATATTATTTCCTGGTGAATCAGAGAAAGGTAATTCCATCTTTTTACACAGTTTTCTCAACTGCAAGGCACATATTTGGGAAATCTCAAGCTTCTGCTTATGAAAAGGATACAGAATCAGTTGCTCTATAATGCAACATCTTTCTCATATTAGATATTTTTCTATGATGTCTTTTGTACTTGAGGATGAGAAACAGTAGCTTGTGTCTAATAAATGTCAAACAGAACATGTGCCAAATTTTCAGTGGCAAACTGCAGTGAAGCACACAGCCTAAAAGCTGAAATGTATTGTTTGGAGTCACAGGTTATTAAGGACTGTTAGATATGTCCTGATGCTTTCCTGCTAATATTTTTGGTGGAAATGAAACTCTTTAAGGTAAACCAAGTACAGGCTGCTCACTCAGGCCCAACTTCCTCAGATTTTTGTTTTATTTACAATGCCCTTGGAATTAGGAAATTTAAGCTCTCAAAGCTCTCATTTTACCTTGTTGAAACGAAACCAGAATAGATAATAAATATTAGCCAGTTATTTATGAAGAAAACAAGAATTCATGTCCTCCTCAAAAATCCCTTTCCTATGCAGCCAAGAAATGATGCCATCTTCCAGGGTAGTGGAAATATTTGAAGCTCAGGAATACGTATTTCTCTTATTGACCTCTCTCCATAGAAGAGCAGCATGGTTTACATATGGAAACACAGTTGGTGCTATACTCCACAGGCCAGTAAAGAATGGGGATGTGTTTCAGGGTTGCCAGAAGGATATCTGAGACCTTTTCTGAACAGCACTGCTCCAAGGATAGCCTTTTCTCTTTTTCCTCTGCACGTTGTCATTTAAAAATGCATCCTGGTCTCAAAACAACAGATTTTGGTTTTGCAAATTTGGACAGGGATTTTTTTTTTCCCTCAGTTGATGTGGTATCATCACATCCCTACTGTTTTTATTCTTCACAGAAGACATTTTTAAAATGCCACTTAAAAATAAATTCTTGCGGCAGCAAGGGAGGGATTATCACACGTTAATTTGATATGCTCGCTCTGAGTGGTTTTATTGCTTTTCACAACAATTTAAAATTTCAGCATTCAGAACCCATTTTAGAAATTATCATCAGAGGATATTAGTCTTACCAGTGAAGGACAGATGCTGTACGTTTTTACAGCTTATTAGGCTCCTCGATTTACCCTGAACACATACACAAAGTCTGCTTGAAGTATTGGCCTCCTACACAGCCACATGTAAATTACTGGGTAGATGGTCCCACTGGGGTTCCTGTTTTGTACCCTGGAACTATCAAGATGCAGAGTGCCAGTGAGCATCCTAATGATAGCTGAGAGTGCCGAAACTTTCCGTTTTCATGGCAACCACACAATCTGTTGTACAATAACTACTGCTTTGTCACTTGTTTCAAGTTGAGCTTTGAAAACAATTGGCAGGAGAAAAGCATCTTTTCATGCCTTCTCTCTACTGAGCCTGATATCGTTGCCTGATGTGTTTTGTTAGCACATGAGATACATCTCTTCCTGTGCAGGTAATTGGCAGGGGGCTTTCAGGGATGTTAATGGCTGTGTGATCAGCTTGCTGTTCGTGCCTCCACGATAATGAGAGTTTCCTTCAGGGGAACACTGCTCTGAGCCTCACCTTGCCTGCTCTTCACCTCGGAGGCAGCAGCTGAAGCTCGTGAAGGTTACAGGCAGATGTGAGGAAAGGTGCAATGCCAGCAAAAAAAGTACCCATTATCTGGAGAAATCCAATTAGGGATCGGCCAGGCGGGGCTGAACACAGTCAGGTGTGTGGGGATGGTACGTGAACAGGCCTTTCACAAAGGCTCCTCCCAAAAGTGTGTGGTCTCTCCCAATTGCCCTGTGCCACAGTCCCAGAATGGTGCCAGGGCAGGAGATTTTCATACTGATGTTAAAAAGCACAGTCTGGGCTCTCTGACTGTTATCCCACAAGTAGTGTTAATTTATACAGATTCTGTAAAATAGCTAACTTTCATCTGCTTCGCCAAATGGCAATAAGATCTGAGCTGCTGCCTGCTGAAAGCCATGAAAATGACCCAGTAACATTTAATGGGCTTCAGATCAGACCCAGGATATTAATTTCTGCAGCAACTTTTAGGACATGATCCTGGATAAGCACACAAATGCCTGCCTACTCTCTCTGAGTAGAGAGGCTGCCCTGCACCAGGGTGTGGCTGTTTGCTGTGAACTTACTGCTCTCCAGGAGTTGTTCCAGCTGTGGCTGGGCATTGGTAGAGGGGTACACAGGGACCCTGAGGTTTTGTAAATGAATGGGCTTTCTCAGATGTCTCAGTCACAAGAGTGCTTTCAGAAGGGTGATGTACTTCCTACTGAAGTGGACCTCAGTATAATGGGAAAGTTTTCTTGAGAAGTGTGATGACAAGGCAGTTAGATCTATTTCCCTTTTTCTTTTTTTGCATACAGAACTGAAACCAATTTATTCAACAGATACATTTCTGTGTCTTCATGGTACTGTAAGAATCTAGGTGATTATGGAGAAGCAGTGAGTGGAGCCTCTTAGATCAGGAATCAGAGTTTAAGTCCCAGGGAAAGCAGTTAGACCCCTTAATCTGACCACCTGGTTCCTGCATGTGTGCTGCATTTCACTCAGATGTCACTGTGTAAGACCCAGCTATTGAAATGCTGGTATTGAACTGTCAGGGTACTGCACAGTGTGCCACACACAGGAAGGAGATGCCCTAACCTTGCTGCTGTTCTTGGTAATCAGGTGAAATTTGCTGTGGTAGCCATGAAACTTGTTTCCCTGTCCTTTGGTTTTGAAGGCATATATTGTTAAAAAAACCACCAACCAACCAACCAACCAACCAACAAACCAACCAACCAACCAACCAACCAACCAACCAACCAACCAACATCCTGGTGATCAGTGTAGTCCTGAGCTGGTCAGTGAACAAGGTGTCAAGCCATGACTTTGCTTTAGCCCCTTGTAGCAGTTATTCATCCCACCTGGTGTCTCAGCTCCAGCTGTGGTCAAGCTCTGATTATCACAACAAAAAATGAAGAGAAAAAATCCTGGAGTACCAGCTCCCTCATAGAGTGCCTCTGTGTCAGAACGTGCCCTGGGCTGCCCTGCCAGGGTGCAGATCTGCCTCACTCAGTGCCACCCATCCACATCACCTTCAATGAGAAATTGTGCCCCAGAAGAGTTCTGTTCCTGCTCCAGCAGCCTTCAAAGCAGGCTGCAAGTTCCAGTGGTAACTAACCCTGGTACTGCCTTTGAATGTCTGCCCTTTTGCTGCCTGCACTTGATCTGACCTACACATTTTCTTTTGTTTTGCTAAAAATAGGTGGTCTAAAGCTTTCAGCAGAATGAAGTGATCTGTTCAGAGACAAGCTGCAATGTTAAAGTGCATTTGCCTTTTAGCAAGTATAATATGCATCAAATAAATTATCTCAATGAAGGCTAAATAACATTTTACTCTGCTGACCAGGGAGCTCCAAATTTCTGTTGTCTCAGACAATATTTTGTTACTTTGAAAATGGTTTTCTTCATAAAAGAAAACAACAGTGATTAGTGGTTGTTTGGAATTAAAATATTGAGCATTTTTGTTGTCAAATACAACAATGGAACAAGAACAATTGGCACAAGAAAAGTAATTTTAATTTTCAATGTCTAAATTGATCAATTAGGAAAGAATTAGATTGGCATGGACATAACCCAGAAATGTCAATAGGTAACAAGCGTCAACCCTGTAATTTGGCCTAGTCTCTAAGTAAATGTGCTTGCTCTCTCTCCAACTCCTTCATCCACACTTTATAAATGATTGATATGAGGAAGACACACAGACATTATATGAGGATTCCTCCAGCCTCAAGATTTGAGGTTTCATGATAAAATAGTCAAGGTATCTGTGTGAACCTGGAGGCCAGGCCCCATTCCCCAGCAGAGAACACAAACAGAGCTGCTGTTCTGAAAAATGCACAGCCAACAAGGATGTGACAGAAAAGGGAGGGAGGGGGCAGGAGGTGTGTGGGGGTTAATAGGAGACCAGGGCAGAGGCAGAAATAGATGTAGTTCCTATACAGTGCTGGCTTTCAAGGCTTATGCTGCAAGATGGGCTAAGGGTAGAGTCAGATGCACGCTCTCATTCTGGGGTTTTAGTCCTGACACTGGCTCAAGTAGTGCCCCACATTCCCGGTTTATTCCCCCTGTGACTGCAGTGTGATTTAGCAGGAGAGGCAATTACTGTCCCTGAAAATGCTGGGCTGTTGATCCTCTTGCTTTCCACGATGTTTTGAACAGCTGCTTCGGGAAGAGGCTTTCATGGAATTTCCTCTAATACTTTCACTTGAAAGTTTGAAGTGCTGCTGCAGGTATTTTGACAAAACCTATCAAAAAGGGCTTTCAATGCCATTCAGTTTCTCTTGCTGTCTCATCTGAGTCTAAAAGAGCCACACATAGAGCTGTTTAACTGCATTTAGAGGCCTCGGTGCTGGGATTGTGGCTAAGCAGGGAGTGGATTTTCCCATTCACGAGTAGTGTCTCGGCCACTTTCCCTGTAAGTTTCCAGATATATAGTAAGAGCTGTATTTTCTTTGGAAGTTTTCCTTGCTCTCCCTATGGATTGCATCTCTTGCTGTGATCTGAGAGACACCCTGCTCAGTTTTCTCAAAGCACTGACACAAATCCTGACAGAACTTCCAAAAGCTCTGGCAGGACAGCAGTTAGACTTTCTTTCTTCTGCTTCCCTTGTCTCACTCATCTGCTGTCTCAGGAAAATAGGTGCCCTGTCTCCAGGGACTGGATTCCCCAGAAGGGACTGTCTCCTGCATATCCATTTCTGCTACTGATTATTGTGTATTTTGTTTTGCATTTGCATTTGCTTTGCATTTGTCTTTCTGGAATGCAGTGGTTACCATCAATGTGGACTTCAAATCAATCCCCTGACGTTGGCAATGGCAGTAATTGATTTCACAAGGCAGTTATCTTTGTTGTGGAAAATGTCCAGGCATAATTCATGTTAAACTGTACTGAAACCTGTAAACCAACGCACTGGAAGTGTTTTAGCAAGATCAACCTCCAGTTCTAAGTGTGTGTCACTGCAAGGGGAAAGGCATTTCCCAGGGCCATGAGGTAGAAAATGAAAGTACAGCAATTAACATTAGAAGTTTGATGTTTTGTGTTGGGAATGCACAGATTCACATGTGATGAGATGCTTCCATGTACAGTGAAACGTCACCCCTTATAGAACTGAACATCATCGTGTGGGCACTTTAAGAAGGGCAGGGGTATTTTAAATCCATTAGCTTTTCCTTCAGTCTGCATTTGCAGGCAGGTTTTGAGGCTGAAATAGCAATGTGCACAAAGTGCTGCTATCTAGTTTTATGGAAATCACATATTTTTACAGTCCTCTGAGTCCTAAAAGTTCTTATTTCCTTATTAGAGGTAAACTGGTTTGGGTTCTCTATCTTTCCTGGATCCTCAATTGAATGAAAATATGAGCTCTTGAAAGTGCTGCAATTTCCTAACACTGCGTCTCTAAGCATGATAACACAACACTGCACACAGCAAAGACCATTTGAGTGGCTATTGATGTGAGGTGCTCGTAAAACTGGGGCTGTGTTTACTTGAATTCTCATGATGAGTTTCGTCAGGAGTTCAGCCCAGTAGCACAGGACTCAGGATCAGATTTCTTTGAAATAAGTGTACAGCCAATGTATATCTCAGCCTCTCATTACCATAAAAGTGAAAGGCCTATATTTTTTAGAAAGTCTCAAAGTTGGCAATTCTCTCTGGAGAAAGTTAGCACAGTTTCCTCACTGCTGCCTGGCTCCTTGAAAAGGTCCCGGCCTTCATCCCCTTTTCATAATTGTAGCAATGTTCTGGTGGTATGATTAACTTCAAACATAGGATGAGCAGTGAAAGCTCAATATCTTCATCTGACATTTTCATCATGCTTCAACAAAATATCACATCCAGTCATTCCTAGATCTTTTCTGTTAGAAATGCTTTAAAGATGATTGTGCCCGGGTGGACCGATATCCTTTAGAATATGGTATGTTTTTGTCTAGAAGTAAACTTCAGAGTTAATCCCAGTGAAAATGGAAAGTACTTGGGGGAGAACTGGTGTATAAAGGTTTAAACCTTAGAACTTCCCTTAGCTCACTTCTGAGTACAATGTTCAGAGCAGTTACAAAATTGAAATGTGCAGTATCCCACTCTTCCTTTGGAATATAAGTTTAGGCTTAATTGCCAGCAGAATTAACAAAATTGTCTTAAAGTCTATGCAAGGAAGCAAAGAAAAAAAATCTACAGGATATTTGTCTTACAAATGATGAGTTTTTAAAAATTTTGTCAGTGAAAAATAAGTATCTGCATCACTCTAGAGCTTCTGGCGAGCTAATCAAGGAATGTCCATTTATTTTAGAATGCCAAGAGCAGTTTAACCTCAAGATGGTGCTAGATGGTTAAGTTGGCTGTCACAACAGCTATTGTTTATCTTTTACACTTTTTCAGAGTGAAAAAGCATCGGTAACATGTAATTGGTTAATAACCAATAAGAAAAGATAAAGACTTCATATTAAAGTGCATCAGTTCTACAGATTAATGTGTTTATCAGCCTAAGCAAGACATGAATTTATTTGAAAAGATATTAATTATATCAATGTGTCAGAGTAGCATAGTGAATAGAATTGAAGAAACAGAGCATATATAAAAGTTGTTGGAACCACAGTGGTAGGAGATATACAATATACTTGACAATTTACCTGGTTATTAGAACCAGTCAGCCTGGGATTGATGGGACTTAATCATTCTGGCAAGATAAAGTGGTCAAAACCTGTCAGATAAAAAATAAAGAGTAAAAGTTCCTGAAGAACTTAAGGAACTTCTTCATTCACAATAAATAACATGTAGGAATGCTTTCATTATTTCAAATCAAGCGGATTTTCTGCTGGAAGATGTTTACCCAGGGCATGGCTGTCATACCTGAGCAGTAACCCATCCCTGAATCAGGAGGGGAGCAGAACATCAGGAGAGGAGCAGCAGTGGCACGGCAGCACCATTGTCCTGACAGCCTCCTCAGCACGAGCAGCTGCAGGGCTGGAGCTGCACAACACAGCACTCAGGCTGCTGCTGAGGATCTTCCCTGCACTTACAGCACCAGGTCTGGTTTTCTAGAACAGCCAAACAGCGACCAGATGAGCAGAAATTCATTTTACAGCTTCCTTCCTTGTGGGACATTTAAGGGAGAGATTTTCCAAGGAGCCCATGGAAGCATTTTTAGTGTTTATGGCAAAAAAGATACTGCTAGGTCTGTAAAAACTGTATCCCAGCCTGGTGGTCTCTAAAATGGACCTGCTCCCCTTGAAAAAATCTTTTCCCAAAATGAGATGTGGGTCTGCTTGAAGATCCTGGCTCCCAGGCACATCTCCCATGACTGGTGGGTGTTGGAAAGCAGAGAAGCTCTCCTCCCCACACAGGGTAATTTTGTTGTTCTTTCTGTTTTCTTCTGTATTTTTCAATGTTTGCTTTTTTTTTTTTTTTTTTGGCAACAAGATTTAATCCTTTAGAAAAGCTGCAAAATGAGAACAATTTATGTGTCAAGTTAATTTATTTTGTACCAGAAAGGCCTTTCAAAAAGATGGCTGTTTAATATATAATCTTATAAATGAATCAGCAAAATAATATGGGAACTTGGGGATGTGCAGTGACAGAAGGTTTTTTATTAAATTTTACTTTCTTTTGATTTTTTTTTATTTTCCCAGACATTTTTCTTGATATCTTCCAAAGTTTTTATAATTGTTTAATGCAAGCAATTACTTACGAGGTGGTTGTATCAGCCAGGACAATGTTACAGAAATGTGAAAAAACCCTGGCATTGAAAAGGGATGCTTGATCTGCTGAAATAATTGGAAATTTGCCATTATTCCTTTGTCACCTGAAGAAAAGAAGGTTTTACAGTCCTTCTGATTTGCAAATCTGAAATAATATACCTTAACACAGTGCTGCCTATGCTGCTTAAGTATTAGTTTTTTCATTGTTTGTAAAATGCATTTCTTGGAGGGAAAGAATCAGATAAATGTGATTTTTTGGTTTTATAAAGCAGGGAAATAGAAACTAGACTGTGTGTCCTACCCACAGATTTTTATCAGATGCAGATAAAAATATAAATAGCCTAGGAGACAGTGTCCTCTTAAATGATGATCCTAAGGTTAGTGGGACTTCTTGAGAAGATTTTTCTTCTCTAGACAGTTATAAAGAAGCTGGAAGTTGATTTAAGGTTTTATTATAGGGACTATAATTCTACATCCCTCATATTCAGTATGTAAACGGGAAGGTATTTTATGTGTAATTTTAGAACACAATTCATAAGAAAATATACTGGTAATTCCAGCTATCTGAAAATATATTAAAAGAATTATTTTAAATGGAAAATAGGTTGAATATTTTAGAACAGCAGGGAAATCAACATATTATTGTTGTTTTCACTAGATTAAATTCCAAAGTGACATTCTGGCTGACAGAAGGAGACACAGTAATAAAGTTCATGCTTATATGGTTCAGGCTTAATCAAGGGGAGATTTGGGGTAAGAGTGTTTAGCTAAAAGTCATTTTAAGTCACAAGTGCATAAGAATAGATGATTAATTATGTTGTCCACTTGGGGCAATGACTGTGCAGGACAAATTGCATTTGAACTTGGCTACAAAAGAGTTTAAAAAATGAAAGCACTGGATGGCAATAAAAAAAAAATTCTCCCTCTCAAAGGATTGTGTATTGAGACAGGGAAGTGATTCCCTTTGGGTCTGTGGAGGAATTTAGGAGAAAGCTTCTATAGATATTGATCCTGGCACAGGATCCTTCCAGTAACAGTCTCAGAGGTGCCACTTCTGAGATCTAGAGGCTGAATGTTTGCAGTGACCTCTGCCACACAAAGATCAGAGTCAGCATCTGGATCTCCATATGGAGGATGAAAGTTTTTGTATTACAAAAATCTTTCCAACAACTATTTTGGCAGGGACAATCACAAAAAGAGTATTTGAGCATCTTATTACACTGTTAATATATTCCCATCAGGAAGTTAAACTAATTAACTACTCTCTTATGCATACCTTGGTGATATTTTTACATTTCCCAGGGCACACAACCAGTCACAAGAAACAGAAAATGTCACCTTCCAGTAGTCACTCCCTAGCAGGCACTGGAGGACACTCTTAAAGCAAAATTTTTTGTGTGCTGTTAAGTTTCTTGTTGAGGTAGAACAAAAGATGATGGTCTCACCTGATAAATTTGCTTCACCTGGGTGTGTATCTCTTCTTTGTCTTTTTTTTTTATATATATACTTTTACTTCTTTGTGCTCTTGAGATCACAGTCCCTTATTCCGCTTGTGTTCTCTGACTGCCTGAAAAGAAAAAGTTGAATAATTACTGAAATTACTTAGTCAAGATACAGAGCTACTGGAGAGCCCAGCAGAGGATCTCTGAGATGATTAAGGATGATAAAGGACCTCTGAGAGGATTTAAGGGCCTGGAGCACCTCACCAAGGCTGAGATAGCTGGGACTGCCCAGCCTGGAGAAGGGAAGGCTCAGGGTGATCCCCTCAGGTGCAGATATCCAAGGAGGGATGTGAAGAGAAAGCAGCCAGACTCTTCACTGCTGTTCAGTGACATGACCAGAGGCCATGGGCACAAAGTGAAACACAGGAGGTTCCTTCTGAACTTCAGGGAACACTTTTTCATTGTGAGGGTGACTGAGCACTGGCACAGGTCACATGCAGGGGGGCTGTGCAGTCCCCATCCTTGGGGATGCTCATAAGCTGTCTGGACATGGCCCCAGGCAGCCTGGTCCAGGTGACCCTGCCTGAGCAGGAGGGCTGGACAAGGTGGTCTCCAGAGGTCCCTTCCAGCCTCAACCATTCTGGGGTTCTGTGAGTCTGTACCATTGCTGTTCAGTGTTTCTGATGTAGTCTGTGACAATGATGGCGAATAAAAGCCTTGGATCTCTTTAGTCCTGACCTAAATCTACTATCCCTCTTACCTTCTTTTCTTGTTAGTGTTCAATTTCTTCAGACTATCTGTGAAAACAAGGTCTAAAAAAAAACCCATCCCTTGGGAGAAGACAGATTTCAGCATTGAACATTGGTCAAGTAGAGCAGAACAAAATTCAGGTGACTAATGAAGGACGAAACAAGGCACCTGTATGCAAACAAGGTTTGCCTGCTTGCAAACAGCCTCTGAAGGCAACTTCTGACATTTATGGTTTTCTTCCTATTGTGAGGGAGTACAGTTTTTTAAAAGTGTCATCAATTTGTTGTGGAAACCAACATTACAGGGAAGGACAAGGGCCGTTGTCTGCATCTACCTAATGCTTCTAAATGAGGTATTTTTAGAGAATTGGAATCTGAAATGGCTTGTGTGTCAGTCAAGGTCATATTTTTTTTTGAGTTTGTCTGTAGCACATGGTGAAGGTACTGTGTTAAATGCTATTCAGCATAATATCCCTGATTTAACATGTAGACAATTAGGAAGGATTAACCAGGGGTAATAGCTGTAAACCTGATTCTTTATTACCTGGATCAGCAATGTTGGAAGAACAAATGGAAGGCATAAATGAAATAATTTGTTGCTGGGCAGTTGAAGAACACACTAAATCACCTGGCTAACCAAGAATGACGATTATGTTTTTGAGGTGACAGAAAAAAATCATGGTTAAGGTCATTGTGGATTTATTACCCCAAGGAACATTACAATAAACTGGTTTGTCTTTATATTAACTAAAGAAAGCCTCAATCTGCAGCCAATTCTCTGTTGAAGGCACATGAATTTGTCTAGAATTAATTAGATGAAATGTTATCTGATCAAATTGATGGAAATCTATTGAACTGCATGAACTATATGTTTTCAAAAGAGGCAGTGGAGATATTGGCAGCACTTTGTTTGGCTTTTAGGAAATTCCACAGTTGGAGAACTTTGTGTTCCATAGCCAGGATGAGCATAGAGCTTGGGTTTTTGGTTTTTTTTGAAATAATTTTACCAAGCAGATTTTCTGAGAGGAAAGAAATTATGAATTTTAAATACAATGTTCCACCTTCTATTTAAAAATGTCTAAACTATTCAATGGATATTAAATGCAAGGAAGTATAACAATTATTTCATGAAAAAAAAAGGCAACATTCTGAAAATATTTAAAACTTATTCAAATGCTTATAATTTAAAGAATCACTTTCACCAAAATCCATATTTAAATGAAATTTCAATTCCTGTGAAGACCCCATTGTTGCAGAATAAAAATCAAGTGAAAACACGCTGCAGGTCCTATTCAAGACTACGTGTCCCCTTCAATATTATCTTCCTCTGGGACTCAGCAAACTGGAATAGCTGGGCCCAGATTTATTCCATGTAATTTTGACAGCTTTCCTGAAGGGGAAGGAGTCTCTTTGGTGGTATGGCCAATGCAGAAAGATAAACAGCTCCAGAAAGATAAACTGCATCCCCCTGGCAATGCCTCTTCTCTCCATTGCTAAGAACAGTTGGCATGGGAGACACAAACTGCAGGGTGATGAGGTGACTGGGTGAAGAAGCTGTGGTTTATTCCTGCTGGTAACCCCAACACAGACTGTTAAAAGTCCTGGCCATTATAAATGAGGCCATTTTTGTGAAGATATAAAGATCTCCTACCCGGGTAACTGACTCAGGAGGCTGCTTCCAGTGCAACTCAAGCTGGCCAGCTTATTTACACCATAAAATTGTGTCTTAAAATTTAAACTGAAAGCCTCTGTTTCAGCCTCTCTGGACAGCCAGAGAAACAACACAGAAGAAAAGGATTTCATACCAAATTCCTATTTTCTGTCAGCAAACGCCTTCAGAATCACAGTTGAATAATTGCAGACAGATTGAAGAGCTTCATGGATGTTTTGAAGTTATATATATTGTCCACAGATGTTCAGCCCAGTGAATTTGAGTGTGTAATAGCCTGTGATGAAGCGTGCAGGCCTATCAGTGTCCCTGGAGAGGACTCTGAAGCCATTTTACACTCTGCACTGAGCAGGGTATATAAAAGGAGATCCTGCTAAGCCAAGTCTCCAGGAGTTAAATTCCCAGTCAGAGTTTGAAGCTATTCAGGGTGTTACTAATAACAGAAACATCATTATCTGCAACCAAACTCATTTTAATTCTCTATTTTGAAAGAAGAGAATTGGAATTAATTAGGAGAGGACTGCTCTTCCTCCCAGCCAAAGGGGTGAGCACTGGAGTAATGAGGTGTTACCCAAGAGACTTCTTGATTTCTTGTTCTCGTGTTTATTGATTGTCAGCCTACATGGAGGACATGCAGCTAAAGATCTAAACTGGAAAAAAGCTTCTTCTGGAGTGTTTTGATAGCCTGGCACGTCTCTTGTTTAGATTTAAATAATTTAATAGCTATAGTTGTAAAATCAGTGCAGCAGAACTCGTGTGTTTTTCAACAAAGGTGTTGCCCAGTGCCAGTCTCAGCACTGACCCCTGAGAAACACCACTTGCTGCTCCTGTTCACGTGGATGTCGAGCCATTGACCACAACTCTTAGTGTGCAACCATCCAGCCAATTCCTGATCCACTGAGTGTTCCATCTGTCAAATCCATGTTCCTCCAGTTCAGAGACAAGTATTTCAAATATCACCCACAGTGAGCTAATACTGCTGAAGGGATTTCAAACACCAGCCAGCCTTTGCTACTCACACCTGAGTAGTTAAAATACCAGCACTAGAGCAGCCTCGTAAATTAGCAGCACGTTACATCTTTTTGTTACAGCTGTGGCAATGTCATCCAAGGAAGTTAATGACTCAGGCACCAGGAAATGGCCTTCCAGGTAGCAAATGTTCAGCAGATCACAGCATTCCATTTATAGCACAACAGATGATCTAAAATGTCACCATTGCTCTGGAGAAAACAAAGTGCTGCATCCATACCTAGCTGGAGGCTGTGTCAGTGGGAAAAGAGTTTCCCTTGATGGCTCAGGCAGTCAAAATTCCTGCTTATTTATTACAATATGTGCTGTCTTTAGCAGCTGTATGGCTTTGATAATAATATATGGTAATTTTCTCATGATGGGTGTTGGAAGTCAGGACTGGAGCAGTGGTGGTTTTTGAATGTTTCAAGGCACACTACGAGTCTCAGAAATTCTCGCTGTGTCTTTGTGATGCTGATCCTGTTTAACTATCTCAGGAACACATACATTGAGAAAGAGAGAGGGAAAAGAGTTTGCCCAAGGCTCCCTATGGCAAACAGAGCACCTTGGTTCTCAGCCTGCTGACCCCTTTAGTGCAAGGTGAAAAGCTGTTTCCAACAAAATGGGATTTTGCATGCCTTCCTCCGGGGTGTCTGTGATCCTGTAGCATGCCCAGCTGGTACTATTTTGTGTTAAGCTCTACATCAAAGTTTCTTATGTAAATTCCATGGCATTCCTATGATGTGTACCTAGAATGTGGGGACCGTTTAACACAGGACACTGGAGCTGTGTGAAGTAGCCTGAAACAAAATGAGGACTGTATATCTGAATTTTTTCATGAATTTAAACTTTCTCTGTCACATTCATTGTTGTTTATCTTCCTAAGGGCAAATTCTAGGTGAGTTCTGAAGGGGGATGATATATGTTTTCCCTCTTTTGGGTAGTCAACCACAATTGTTAACATGGTGGGGAAGCACAGTCTGGTTCTTAATATTTATTTACACTTAGGGTCCACTCTCACCTCGTTTTACTTCCCTCCAGGTACATTTCTGGATGTGGTGTCAGGAGGATTTCCAGCTGGAACAGAGGGACAAGAGAGAGGAGCTTTGCCTTTGTTAGGTTTGTGTCAGGGACATGATTCCTGAAGTCCCCAGAGCTGCTCTCCCTGGTTTGGCCAGGAGCACATGGGACTCCCAGCCAGGCAGCAGGATGGCCCATCCAGTCTAAGAGCTGTGCTTGCAGAAGCAGATCTCTTGGTGGCCAAGCTTCAGTCCTTCCAGGACATCTAATAGGTGCCCTGGCAGTATGGACTGCCTGGGCAAAAAGGAAATGTCTGGCTCTAGGCCCTTGGACCGCTGCATTTCCTCAAAATGCTCCCAAAATATCACATAACAGAGTGTTGTCCTGCCTCAGTTCCCACTTGCTCAGGCATTATTCGACAGTCCTCACCTCACATTGTTCTCAGTGCCCAGGAGCATTCAGAGCTTCAAAACCTGTATGGATAGATTAAAAAAAAAAAAAAAGAGAGAGAAGAAAAGAAGAGAACACATTAGTCAGAGTTTTACAGTTGCTTTCCAGGAAAATGTCATGTTTTTGCAAGCTTGAAAGTTTTCTCTGGATACTGAGTCATTTCTGCAGTTATTCTGGGCCATCAGACCATGATACAGAGTTGTATTCTTCACATGGTTGCATAACAGAAATAAGTTATGACGAGTTCATTCAGCATCTTGTGGATGATTTGGGAAAGTATGTGACAATAGCCACAGGTCAGGATAGTTGACAGTCAGGTTACATTATTACAGCTTGCCAGAAACCAGACCAGAGGGCAACATCCAGTATGGCAAAGCCCATTCTGGAGATTTTTTCATCAGTTTCCTGTACCTTATATACCTTCTATTCTCACCTTTATGGAACATGGAAAGGAAATTGTTCTAGACAAGTTAAAATCAAGGATCTGAACTGTAAATAAGCCCTTTGTTGGTAACAGACTGGGAAGCACGGTTTAGATGTATTGATATTATTGCACCTGAAGGATCACAGCAGCCTGATATCATCCAATGAATGTAAATCTGATTGGGCCTTTGTATTTTTATGATAGGGTCACAAAGGGAGAATCTTGTGTATAATTTATAGAAAGTCACGCTGTAAGGAAAAAAAAAAAAAATCTAAGAGTTGCCAGCCTTGCGTGAGAATAGAAATGAAGCCCCTGCCAAACCCTTTTTATTTCATACCTCACTGACCCACCTTTGCTCTCTCAGACTCCCCTGTCGCTGAACAAAGCCTCTGGATTTCTGACAGCAGAGGTTGTCTTTGAAATCTACCTTTCTTCTTCTCTCCTCACTGTCGCTGTGCATTGTCCAGCCTTCAGTCAAGAGAATCAGTTTTAGTTCGGTACTAACATCTGATTCGTGCTAGAACCAGGCAATTTTCTTCACTCTTCTCGGTTTGCTGAGCACCCCAGGGGCTGAAGGAGGTGTGTTGCCATTCACTCTCTCAGCTTTGGACACAAAGATCTTTTGTGTTCACCTCTAAATGTATAAACACTTGTTGTGTGGAAGATGATCATGGAGTGAACTGGAGAATATTCACACAGAAAGAAGAAAATTCTTTGAGAATTACTGGAAAGCTTGGTTTAAAATTGTAGTTATTGCACTGCAATTTTCAAATCAAATAACAAAATCTTGATTAGTGGAACATTTCTTCCCTTTCACATGTATTCTGAACAGCAAAATATTGAAGTAGGTTTCAAAATGGAAGCTGTGAAGCACAACTGGATTAGAGTGATCACATGCTGAAAGTTAGTAAAATCTTGCTTAAAATGTGGTGCCTTCTAGGAACCTGTCTAGGTATTTTACTCTCCTAGAAGGTTGATGCTGATCAAACTGTGTATGTCATGTGTACCCAGTAATACTGAAATTTGAGTGTGTTTGGGTAGGTTTTGATATCATCCTAGTGGTCTTCACCAAACTGCAGAGCTCACTCAATAGCATGGTGCTCCCTGGTCAGAAGTAGATTAGAGATGGCTTTCTCCTCATGTGTGAATGAGAGCTTTCGTGCAGACTCACGGCACAAGAGTGCCTGGAAAATGGCACCCCAGGGCTTTCCAAGTCAGGGTCTGACTGGCTGCACCCCATTAGCTCCTGGAGAAATTAACTGTGTTATTCCACACACGGGTGTCTCAAGGAACAGAGTGAATGTCCTTCCTGCTGCCTGTGGAAAATAACATTCAGGGAGTGATGGTTTGGTACCAATCCCTTGTGTCTGTTACTCTGGGCAGTTTCTGTGCTGTGATGGCCCATGGAAAGTGCCCCAGGCAGGGGGATTTGTTAGGAGGCAGGAGGGAGGGCAGCTCTGCCCTTCGATGTGTGGTGTATTCATCCCTGGTCCTGTGATAAGGAGGCAGCTGTGCTCACATGCATTATATAATACAACTGTCCTGGCATCTGTAGTCAGATGATCTCAATCACATCCAAATTTCCCTTTGTACTGCAGTTAGAATGGGACTGGTATTTTGCTTTACAGACATTTAAACCAGCCAGGGAGGCCTCTTTAAAGGGTGTTTACATCCATTGAGTCTACTTGACATCATGGAAGTGTTACATAACATCCTTTGTGTGATGGAGAATCTAACCCTCCTATTATAAGAGTAGAAAAACAGCTAAAGTAAAGTAATTGATTATTTTAAAAAAGAACAATAAAAAGAAGAGTAATTGAGGAAAGATTTTTTGGCTATCGGAATTGCCAAAGTATTTATATAAGCTGCACTTGTTTCTATCCAACATACTCTAAAAATCTCTGGGAATATTCTCCTTGAAAAGAGTGTCTAAGTTTGTAAGAATCCACTAGTATACAGTGAAATACCTTTGTAAGCCTATGTGCTGAGCAATATCTTACACTTTACTTTGCTGTTTCAAGCTATTTTGACATAAACTGGAACAACCTCTAGTTACTCTGACTCTTGCTTTATAAAGTATTTTGGTATAATATTAATTTTTAGCTGTTGAATGTAGACCAGTTAAAGGTGAGTTTCCATCATTTAAAAAGCAGTGGGAATATTTTGCCAGTGATATGATTAAAATTAGTTGATTAATATTTCCTAACAAGCTGCTTAACATTTTTTAAAAGCAAATTTTCTGTCAGGTTCCATGAAGACTAAAACAAATCCAAGAGGACCATAGACCATGTGATAGCCTGGGTTGGAAGGGGCCTTACAGCTGAGTGTGTGACAGTCTGTGCAATGTCCTGGGCTGCGTTTGTGCTTGTCATTTCTACACTAGATGGTCATGACAGGCTTTCAGGTACTTAGACAAAAAATGTTTGATTCATCCGGAGAGTGGAAGAGTGATTTATGGAAAGTGATAAAAGAATAGGAGAGGTGTGATGTGAAGACAGAGGGAATATTTTTCATTAGAGGAATGGAAATTGGGAAATGTGGAAAAGCATTTGACAGTCCCATTATCAGGTTTCTGGATTTCCCAGCTGTTTTAACTGCTGTGCTATAAAATGTGATTCTGCTCTACAGTCTTGCTTTCATAAGTGGAAGCTCATATCGTGGCTGTAACAGCAGTTTTAGCACCGCAGCAGTGAGTGAAATGCAGCTGTGGCATGAGCTGAGCAGTGCTAAGAGCAAACAGACCCATCTGCAGATGTGGGAATGCTAACGAGCCACAGCAGAGCTGTGCCTGTGTCACAAGCACTTTGTGAGCATCAGTGCTCGCTCTGGCTGTGGATGGAGCAAATCTAGGATGAAAGAAAGAATTTCTCCACTTGTTAGAAAATGCAACATGTGTTTAAGCAGTTGGAAGGATTTTATTTTGAACTAACACTGGTGTTAGGTAGTATTTGCCCTCTTGTAGCATTGTCAGATCCAAAGGTCTGGTGAAATGATCTTCCCTGCCAGTTTCCCCCAGCAAATGTCTGTCCTTGAGGCAGGCAGAGGCCAGGCAGATCCAGGACGATCAAAGATAAAGAGCTGTGTTTTCCAGGCCTTTCCTTGCAGCCTCTCCATCTGATTTTCTTTGCAGATTTGGAGGAACACCCTGATTTTCACTTTACCTGTGCAATCTAATGTGAAAGTACACATTTTCTTTGCCTTTACTTGCAGTAGCCAAATACTGTTGTCTGTATTAAAAGCTTATCATTTCACTGTGCTGGGAGCATCTCCATTTGTGAGAGCGCCCTTCATGTGTGGTGTATGGATTGCAACGTCTTAACAATTGAAGCATTGTTGTTAAACTTCCATTTTCCTTAAACTGTCTGCCCTGAAAGGTCAAAATACTTTAATTCTGAGGCAAGACATCTGCCAGTGATTGGCTCACTGACTTGCCCATATATATTGTGCTTTTTCCCTGACTAATCTACCTATTCAGTGAATTGAAAATAATTAATGTATGTCCTGTGCCAAGTTTTCTGCCAAATGCACTTGATTTCAAGTATTTTGGCAGGGCATACAGGAGAGAGTGTTGCGATATCTGTAAGAAATTATATCGAATGTCAGGTTCCTTCTGTGAGGTTTTACATAGAATAGATGCTCTTCACAGCAACAGTTAAAAGCCCTTGATCCTGTGCAGTGGACCACTGCAAGTACAAACAGTCCCAGCCAGCAGTTTTGTTCGTGGGAAACAGTTCCTTTACAGAAGCTTGTGAGTGCACAGGAGCTCACTTTCCAGCCAGCTCTGTGCTAGCAGTAGGACATCGGGAAAATCCTATCACAAGGTGAGAGCAAGAAAGCTGCTGAGAGCTCAGACAGGGTCCTAAAGGTGTTTGTTTATGCTGCAGCTCTCCTGGCCATCCTTGAGAAGGCAAGGTGAGCCCTTCTGCCTGGGGAAGGGATCTGTCTCTGCCAGAAATGTCCTTTTCAACAGGTAGTGCCCGAGCCTCTGAAATTATGTGTGAGCACCTGTTCCCACAAACTGGCGGCTCTGCTACTCAACACAATTAGGAAATGGCAAGAAAGTCATCAATGGGATGCATTTCATGGCAGCAAACCCAAGAAATGTTGTTCTCCCATATTTTACCAAGTATGAGATCACATCTTGCTTTCTCTCTACAGAGACATCTTGACAGGCTGGGTCAATGGGCTGAGGGTAACTGCATGAGTGAGGTGAAGAGCCAGTGTGTCCCCAGGTGGCCCAAAAGGCCAATGGCCTCCTGGTCTGTATCAAGAACAGCGTGGCCAGCAGGACGAGGGCAGTGACTGTCCCCTGTGCCGGGCATTGCTGAGCCCACACCGTGAATACTGTGTCCAGTTCTGGCCCTTCAGTGCATGAGAGACACTGAGGTGCTGGAGAAGGTCCAGAAAAGGGACTGGAGCTGGGCAAGGGTCTGGAAAACTCATCTTATGAGGAGTGGCTGACAAAGCTGGGCATGTTTAGCCCAGAGAAAAGGAGGCTCAGGGGGGACCTCATCTCTCTACAACTCCCTGAAATGAGGGTGCAGCCAGGTGGGGGTTGATCTCTCCTGCCATGTCTCACGTGAAAGGATGAGAGAGGAGAGTTTCAGATTAGATATTTGAGGTTTTTTTCATTCAAAGAGTGGTCAGGCATTGGAATAAGTTTCCCAAGGAGGTGGTGAGGTCACTGTCTCTGGAAGTGTTTGGGAGGCCTCTGGGTGTGACACTTGGGGATGTGGTCTAGGGGTGATTATGGTGGTGCTGGGTTGGTGCTTGGACTGGATGACCTTGAAGGTCTCCTTCAGCCTTCATAATTCCGTGATGTATCCAGAGAGCAAAAGAAATGTAATTTTAGTCCAATGCTTCTTTAGTTTTCTGTTTTGTTTACAAGTGAACTGAATGAAGTTAGATCTGAATGAAGAAGGGACAATATTATTTCTAAAAGAGTTTAGGCATGAAAACATAAAATTTAACAAATGAATAGTATACTGAAGGTGTCTCTGATTTATTTAGCCAGCTCTGTATGCTGAATGTGTACAACCTGTTGCAAAACTCAGGGGAGTTGGTACCTTTCTAATGACTTCAGCATAATTTGAACCAGGCATTACAAGGAAAAAGAAAATTGACAAAAAAATTACTTGAAAGCAATTCCATAAAATCTAGAGAAGTTGTTCTCATTTTGTGATGTGTGTACATTGTATTCACCCAGTGCCAAACACATTTTGTAAAGTGTATCGACTGTTCAAAGACAGTTTGCAAACAGAAAATTTTAGCCTTTCCACCCACTTGTTGTGTGGGTGTCACTTTTGGGCAAATCATATTTTGGAGAAAGCCAACATTTTTAAGGGGCAAGAAATTAAAGCTAAATGTATCCTATTAAATGTGATTAAAAATTTAATTTTTAATGAGAAACAGGAACTTAGATTGAAATTCTTTTTGGTCTTTGAGGAGACTGATTTACTGAGTTTTATAATTAATAGCAATAAAACACACCTTGTTGGAAGAATTTTTTTTTTTTTCAGTAAGATTACAAATTTGGTTGATACAGCAGGAAAGGTGACATCAGATGGGGGCACATGAGGGTGTGTGTCTCTTGGGTTTAAAAAACAGACAGACACAAGATAAAGTATACAGAAAGCAGATTAAAACATCTTCAAAATTGTGTATTTTGCTACTGTCTCCCTACAGTTCAAGGACGAATGAATTAACTGCAATCCCATGACCTTTTTCGTCATGAAAATGTCTGACTGGTTGATCACAACGCCTTGTGCCATCTTAATTTATGAGTCTGATGGCAAAAATCAGGAATTGCTGGCATTTGTCATTTTATTGGCAATATAACTGCTGCCATTTTGGATGCTTCTGTCCTGAGAGGCGTCTGTGTAACGACTGAGCAATCACTGATAAGAGTTCAGAACGTGGAGTTGCTCTAAGATTTTTGATTGCCTCATCTAAGAAAAGGCTTTTTACCTTTGTGCTAGCAAGAATTTTTTTCAAGAGCCTGAATAGCTAATTTATTTTGCTGGGTGAGAGGACATGTTTTTATTATTTTAAGGAAGACTGAACCAGACTCTCAGCTGATGCAAACCGAGCAGCTTAGTTTTATCCATGCCAGTAGGACTGTGATGATTACTACTGATCATTGCTCAGGTCTCTGTGCTTTTTGTGAAATGTTGTTCACACGTAAGATATTCTGAACTATATTCTCTCACATCAATTACCTTGTTTACAAGAGGCAGTAATTGCATTTGTCCATGGAAGCATATGGATCAGAGCACAATTTCAGGCAATTAAGTTCTATTTTTGAAATTCACTGAATTATAGATCCTGAAGCTCCTTTCTTATCTGATTTTGATGGATTAAGTGATTTATCCTACTTTAATCTTAAAGTAAAACTGTATATATAATGTAGTCATACTTAAAACTTTTGGTTGTGTCTTTGTGGTTTATTTAATTCTTAAATATTCATTCTGATGAATTAGGATCTATAATATTTAGTTGGGAATGATGATTTATTAGACATTAGATGTACATCTTGTCCTCTGCCTGCCTTCTTAGAGCTATCAATTTTAAAATAAGTGGAAAAATAGAGGACTTTAGAATTTAGGATTCACAATTTGCAAAATTTCAAAATACGCTGCTTTTGTTCCCGTCAGACTCGGCTGTGTACACATCATTGTTTGATAGCTGGTGAGGACCTTGCAGCTTGGCCTCTCATCAGAGGAAATGCCGTGCTGGGCTCTGGTTTAACTCCCCACGTTGGGCAATACAATTGGGCAGGGGTGTTAAAATACTGGTGAATGAGGGGCCTCAGATGATAGGAAAACCTGCTCTTCTTGAGGCAAGCAGCCATGGTCAATGTGTCTGAGATCAAGCCAGAAATCCTTGAACAGCTCTAAAGGCAACAGCTTTTGCACACTATTGCATAACTCGAAGACTGGACAGGATGTGCTGGTTCCTGGGGTTTTGGCATGAGAAGGAGCAGGAAGGATTTTGGCAATGCAGTTTGTATGCCACTGCCTTTGTCCATGCTCTGTTTCAAAATCCTTGAATAGATGCTTTCAGCCACCGTCTCTGGTTCAGTACAATGCACTTTAACAAAATGTAGAATGTTAAACCCCACCAAATGTTGTTTGGCTGATTGTGACTTAAATTGTTTAATAGTGTGCATAGAATCTGTAAGAAGCAACAGAGTGTAATGTTGAATATCAAAGGAGGATTTAGATCTAATTTGTGCCTGTGCTCAGGTAATCACCCAGGCAGGACACAAACACTCTTGGAGGACATGGGGACTGTCACAGAAAATCAGACAAGGCTACATTTAGACTAGATATTCAGAAGAAGATTTTTACAGTGAAGGTTGTAAAACACCATCAGAAGTTGCCCAGACTTGCAGCTGATACCTTCAGAGTCAGGTGAGAGAGGTCTCTCAGCTGACAGGTTCACACCCCCATACAGTAGTGAATATTTTTGATGCCTGAAGAGGTCAAAAACATTTTGATAAAGTCTCAGGACTTCCACTCCATTACTGCACCCCCAAAGCTATCAGGGGGATTAGGGAGATGAGCTGAGACCTCACAGGCAGCAGATCTGCATCTTCCTCAGCTGTACCTGGGATTGTGGAGCCACACAGCATACAAGGGACACTGTTCACAGCCCAGCCAATATTGTGAAACCAATTTGTGTCTTCAGGTGGGGCAGGAATGCCAGGGCACCCTTGGATAGGTCCTCGATGGCATGACTGAGCTTTTCAGAAGGACAACACAGTTCCTATGGAAATTACTCCCCCTGCTACACATCCACAGACCACAGGAGTGTGTGTGTGTGTGGTTAATTACAGCAGGCCATTGCCTGGATGGTACTAGGATTGGAATGATGGTCTGACATTTCTGATGACTGTCAGACATTATTTAACTCATTTCTCTGGGGAATCAGAGGTGGCACTGACAATTTCCTCTCTTTCAGCTTTTGCAATTAGTAAGACTGTTTAGAGAAACACCTTCTCTGTCTGTGTTGGGACACAGATGTACATGCCCTACATGGTGTTTGTGAGTAATCCTGCCTCACAGACAGAGTTACATTCCCTGGTGCAAGGATATCTGTGAGATATCCTTGCCATGTGAGATATCACAAGTTTGGCATGTTTGTTTTTTGTTTCAATTTCCCTTTCTCACACATTGTCAGTCAGCCCCAGGAGAGGCTTGGTTTTACATTCAAACGGCAGATTTGCATAGCAGCAATTTGTCAGTTAACCTAAAAGAAGCAGGTGTGATGCTTCAGCTCATAACAAGGATGTGATTCCTGGCTGAACAAAGCCTGACGTGCTCCTAACTGGCTTGTTTACACCATCAGCACAGCCAAGCTCTCCCGTTCCTCAGATTAATTGGGAGCTGCAGCCAGAAGGTGTCCGGTGTCGCTGTAAATTGCTGGTGGTTGAATGACTGAAAATGAAACTGAATCTCTGCCTTAAATGTGGTGGAGTGAGAAATGCAGGCTGAGCCCACAGACCTGCCGCTCCTGCAGCTCCAGCTCTGGAACAGGGAATATCCCCCATAAAACAGGGAATATCCCCTGTTCTGTTGTCCCTGGGGGCTCCAGGCTGGGGCTGGGGATGCTGTGGCTGGCGAGCAGCAGTGACACAGAGGTGCAAGGCAGTAAATGCAGCACTGCCAGCTGGTTACCAGCCCTGGTAACTGCTAACTACTGACTGTAGTGTGGTAAAGCAAAGCTCCGAGTTAGCAAAAGCTCTTGGAAAAACTCTCTTTGCAGGGTTTGCTCTCTCTGCTTCACTTCATGCCTTGGAATCTCTTTCCTCGTTTTTTTGTCTGCTGTAACCTCTGGTGCTTTCCAGCCATTTTAAAGTGCTACCTCCTCATCAGTCTCAGTGTTTCAAGTATTTTTCTTCATGATTTCACTTCCTTATGTTTGATTACAATGTCAGTCTTTTGTCTTCTCTTGGCTTCTGACTTAGTGTTCCTTGTTAGGTCTCTTTTCATTCTCCTCCCGGTGTTAAATCTCTGGTCTATTTTCAGGCCCCTTAAATCCACACTTTTGTCATTTTCATGCTTCTGAAATCCTGACCTGAATTTTGGCATCTCTTTTTGACAACTGCAGCCTGTTTTGTCTTTTAATTTCTATTTTTCTAACATCTAAAACAATAGCAGAAGACCCTTTCCTAAGCCCGGTATCCCAAATGTAATTCTTCTTGAATAACTTTCCTTTCTTTAAAACTAATCTGAGGTGCACTACAGTCTTTCTCAAAAGCACTTAGCACTTCATTGTTATGACACTCATATTCCTTTTGTCACATCTGACCTCCTACTCCTCTTTTTGAGGTTTGAGTCAAAATGGAGGCCTCATTTCATGGCTTTAGTGGCTTTTGATCAATCTCTAAAGCCCTCCTTCTGGTATCCACAGAGAACCTCTTTCCCAGTCTGTTGCAAATGTCATATCTCCCTCTTTTCTCTCTTTTACAATAACAGGAGAGAACATGTTGCTCTGTACTTTTTAAGCCTTGTGCAACTTTCCAAAATATACAAGAAAATCTCATATTTATCTATTTTTAATAGTATTGAATCTCCAATCTGTTGGCTCACCTCAATATAAATGCAACAGAAACTGCTCAATATATTTGCTTTGCCAGGATGAGAAAATTAATATTTTATTTCTTTTATTAAATAAATAATGTTTTGCAGGGTTTCCATCCCTTGAGATACAGAGATACTGCATTAATTACCACCCCAGCCCTATTCCCTTCAATCCTCCTCATGAACTGAAGGAGAACGACTGATGCACTTTTGTTGTTTTCGATTAAACAAACCCTTTGAGAATTTATTTCAACCTCAGATGAATTTGTGAAGTTCATAATCACTTCTGAGAGTGTTTTTTCCCTCCTCCCTTGGACAAACTCGTCCCTCAATGCAAGTTTGCACACCTGTGGTAGCACAGGCTCAAAGGTAGTGAGAGAGCAGTTCTGTCTCCAGCTCTTGCAACTTCTTTCTCTAAATCTCTTTTTATTATGACCTCTTTAATAGCTGTTGATAACATCTTTATCACATCAGGACTGTCATTCCAGTAAGTTCTCCACATGTTCCTCCCTGGCTGCTCTGCCATGTTAATCTGCTTTCTGTGCTGAAGATGACTGGAAGCCATCTATCCACTCTGTGCAGCACTCCAGGGTCTTGCAAAACACTTTGGAGACAGTATTTATTGAAACACTACCATAAATGCAAAATGAATGTCATGCTTTTCACAAAATAGCCTTGAGTAGGTTCATTTTATGAAAAGCTCTCTGTGAAATCTCACTGTGTGCTAAAAGAACAGCAAAATGTTTTAGGGGGAAAGTAGAGAGCAGATAGGGAGTCATCAAACACTAGGAAATTAATCATGGCTGGATTATCCTAGCTAATCAACATTAGCTAGCAAAAATATTAGTGCTCTTGCAGAATTTCTTCACCTACTAGCAAACTATTTAATATGTTTTAAACAGTACTGAAAGAGTCACACAGTGTCTTTCAGGTCTTGGACTTGAAGATTATTTACTCTTTTTGTACCAAGTCATCGTGGATGTACCACGAGGAGCTCGGGCCTCTCCAGTTCCCTGCAAGTGAAACTCTAGGGCTACTTTGACCTTTCTGCAGACTCTTAGGTTCCTGGTCTCTAAACTTCTACAGAAGAAAGTTTAAATTCCCTCAGGCTTTGAAAGCCCTGAAACACCTGTCTCCAACTCCTTGTCCAAGTGCTTTAGCTACCAGGCACCAAAGTCCTGTGTTTGCTGTCTTTAGGAAAATATTCCTGATGAGCTCCTGATTCTTACAGTGTTGGTACATGGTGCCTGGTTTGGGGTTTAGGTCTGCTGACAGGAGGTGTCTGCCTTCACACTGGCTCATGAAGGAATGAGGACTTAGCCCACAGGTGGTGATACTGTTTTGCTCAGAGAGCTGAGCACTGTGCCTTCTACTCTGTTGAAAGCTGACAAAACTCAGTCCCTTGTTTGTGGTCTTGGGTACCAGAGGAGGGAGGAACAGGGGCTGATGCAGCCCAGAGTGATTAAAGAAGAGAAACCTGTTGGGACAGTCTTGGGCCTGGAGTTGTCTTTAAATGCACGAATCTGTCCCACTTCAATCAAACTGAATCAGAAGCTGAGAATTTTTGTGACTAGGGAAAAATTAAGCATGCACTTGAATGTTTTCCTAAATTAAAACCCTGGCTATGTTTTTCTTCAGTTAAAGATGGACATCTTGGAGGAAACAAATGTTAGACTATTTATAGTGGAATGTTTAATCCTATGTCTTCATGGATAAAACGGCACAAATTAACATCAGTGACGAAACTGGGGATGTATTCCTACTTTCCACTTACACCACAATTATATCTTGCATTTCTAAAACCCCATGAACTTCTGGTAGTAATTTCTAATAGTAATTAGTAGTAGTTAATTTAACAGCTGTACATTATTAAATAATTAGCCTGTATATAAGTTATCATAATTTTCATACAGTAAGATGTGATTTTAATGAGGTTTTCTACCCATCTTCATTATTGTGTGATGTGGTAGCTGCTTACTGTAAGTTACTTTTCAAAGTGTGTGTATTAAATCTTATCATTCAAACAAATGAATATTATAAAAGGGAGTCTTGACACTGTTTCTCAGCCAGGGGTTTTTAACAGCACTTGTGAAAGATTCTTTATGACAGACATAAAGACATGTTACTAAAATACTTTGTCTTTCTGGAAACCTATCACAGCCTATAAATGTCTCCCAAAATAATGCTGAGAGCATTCTGATATTGCCATCCTAAATATACACATTTTCTCTTGTCTTGAAACAAACCACAGAAAATCTTTGGTTTGGACTGTCAGGAATAACACTCACCCCTAAAGCGAGATATTTGACTTCCATCTGTTTGGGGGTTGTTTTTCACTTTTTTTTTTCCTTTTTGTGCTTCAAGTCTCCTAATTTTTTAAGTAGCTTTTTCTTTTGGAGGAACCTTATTTAACCTTCCTTCTGAGTTTTGAGTATTCAAGCGAAACACAAAGAACCAGCAACGTGCTAGCAAAAGGATTAGCATAATTAAGAAAGAGAAATTCATCCTCTCACTCTAATGAAAAACCTGCTAGCAACAATTTGATGTCTTTGTTCACTTTGTGTTATCCCTTGTGCTGTTATTAATTTGCTTTGCTGTGTGAATGACCATGAACTTCCTAACTCTGTTGTTCTGACTGTGACATTCCTTCAACACAGACCCTGCTGCAGAGTCTGTCACTCAGCACGAGGAGGGTCACCTGAGCATTGTGATCATGTCTTTCATTCTTTTTGCTAAAGATCACTTTGACTTTTGGTAATACATTGTGATTTAGGATCACAGGAGAAAGCCTCCATGGGCAGCTGTTCGGTGTTATTTTTATTCAACACCTTAATCCGGTTGCATATTTTGTGCTTTATTTTCCATTCATGGCTCCATTTTCCAAAATGGTTTTGTTCTCAGCTATGGGCATGCTTAAAATGCACATATTTCATTAGTTCTCTAGGATTTTTAGCTTAGTGTTAAGACATATTTTGGTAACTGAAATGAAAACTAATGTGTCTAAAAGGTTCTGCTGATCTGAAGCTAAAAATAAATATGCTCCTGTTTACAGAAGTCAGCAGTAATTTGGGGCACTGAACACAGTAAATAGCAGAGTCCAGCTTCCAGCAGCCACCAAGCACTCCTTAGGAAAACACAGATTTCTTTAGCAGGTGACGTGGATCTGTCAGGCAGAAGCACAGACCCAGCCTTCCCTCCTGCCTGAGGCCAGGCCCACAGGGAGCTTCCCAGGGGGACTGGATTTCCCAGGACTGAAGGTTAATAGCAGTGGGGGGGTCAATAGTTTCATTTCCAGTACTAGAAAGGATCCCCAGAATGTCTACCTTGCAAAAAGCTGGTACTGTTTGAGGAGTAGTTATTGTGGGATGGAAACGAGAGACACCTCTCACTTTGGGGAAAACACTGGTTATAAAAGTACCTGAGAATTCTTGGCCTCAGTGTTTTCAGCTGAGGGAGGCTGTGGGAAAGACCACATTTTCTATTGCATGGAATGCACATTTTCTTATCACTTTTGGTTTTTAAGGTTAAAATGGGAATAAGGGAAAGAAAGGCTCAATCAAAAAAGTCCAGAGAAATAAGATTTTAATATATAGAAACTAATCAAAACTAAAGACTTTTGGAGTTATCTCCCTGGGTAAACCAGGTCAAATTCACCTTTCAGCTGTACTGGAATGACTTCTCTTTGTGTAGGAGGAGAGGGATCTATTTGGAGGTATCTTCCTCTGCCGAGGAACTGATAAAGTACCGAAGGTGTTTTCTGAACGGAGCTTGCATTTCACCATCCATTTATGTAAGGAGGATTGATACCTTTTTTTGACAATCTGTCATGAGGTAACACTTCTAAGGAAGTGCCAAGGATCTTTGAGCACTGAATTAAAGAAATATCTACTTCAGCATTTGAAGTAAGGAAGAACAAACTTTCCTTCCCACAAAAAAACACATCTTGGAAGAGTGTAGAGCTGAAAATGTATGCTGTCCTTCCATGAGCAAATACCACCAGTTTTATTGTAGAACAAGCACTATGTTCATTGTCACAGCTGTAAAAACTCTGATGTTCTATCTTTTAATTCTCTGTTGTTTATAAATGTTTTCATTGTTTCTCTCAAGTAAAACATATATTTTTTTAAATTCCTCTGCATTCAGAACACAGTGAAATGAAAAAGAATTATTTGTACTGTCACAGTCATACTGGGTTTTCTTAGATAGTGGCAAGAAACAGCATTTGTTTTGGACGTGGTGTGTAGTAATGCATGACTGCTTACAGTAAGTATATACAAATTTATCACCTTTATTGATTGCATTGTTGTGTTTACTTTTCGTGCCAAGTTCTGCTCTGTTTGCTTTGCCATGAGGAGCTACAGAAGCAACTGGCTGCAGAGCAGGGCCTGAGGTGAAGGCTGGGAAATCCTTGCAAGCTCAGTGGCAGGGTGGTAATGCTGCCCAGGGACGGAGCTTGTGTGGAGCCCATCACTTAGTGCTGCTTCCTTAGCAGTGGGAGGAGCAAAAAAAGATCTCTCAGAGTCTTTGAAGACTTCATATGGTAAAATCTCTTCCCTGGTACAGCACCACATGAACCTCTGTACTTTTCTGTAACATGAAAACCCTGCCCTGTCTTGGAGTCCAGCGCACTCTCAGGAATAACAGGGCTTTGGTTACGATGGCTTGTCTCTGCATTCCTTCTCTTGCTGCTTTCTGCAAAACCACTAGGATTTTCTGGATGACCTGCTACTTTATTAAGGTGTAGGCTGGCTTTGTGCTAAATGTTGTGCAGGAAGAGTGAAGGGCAGTGCATTCTTGTATGAATTCATAAGTCAATATAAGAATTCTTCCATTCTTGTTTCCCTACAAGTCCTCCTCTGGTAGTGATTATTCTTTTTTTGCCCCAAAATATCTTTCCTGATTAAAAAACTCTTGTTAAAACTGACATTATAATATCACACATGCAAACTTTGCATTCAAGAGAGTGGACTGCCAATAAACTCCTGTTTCTGTAAAAAATCCTACATCCCTGTGTTGCTAAATCCATCATGTTTCCAAAGCAGTAGCTGCTGCTCTCAAACAACACATGCTGTTACCAGCTCTGTGCTAGACCAGCTGGCACATTCCTGGCCAGGGAGACTGGCAGGGCAGGGCAGAGGGAAGGAGGAATGGCTGGTGTAAAGGAAAGTGACCTGCAAATGTGCTTTTAATCATGGTTAATTCCCTAAATAACCTTATACCCCATTGTCTCCTCAGCTCTGGTACTGTTGCATGAGCTCTAGCACTGGAGCACAATCCCACCTTAAAATATTTATCTTCCCAACACTGCAGTGATATTGGGAATTATTTCTCTTACTATTCATGCACAGGATAGAGCCTGTAAGACTGAAATGCCTTCCTGTGCTGGTGTGTATGCAGGAATGCTATGACACACAAAAACTAAATCAAGATTTCCCAAGTCCCAGTTATGGTTTCCAAAAAAATAAGAAGCAACTTTGCTCCAAATGATAAATGCCTGGCAGGCTTTTCTTAATGCCATTAGTCCCTTATTTCCTGAGACTCAATTCAGTCATGTCACATGCAGCAAAGCCATGGCCAGAATGCTCTGCAGCAGTAAACCACTATTTTTGGATATTAGCAGTGGGATAAATATAATTTTACTTCCCACTTCACAGTGGCTAAAGCAGGGCTGTTTTACTGTAAACTAGACACTGATATTGTGTACAAAATATGGCATGCACAGGAAGATGCTGGGCCATGAATTAGAAGCCTCTTCATGTGAAGAGGGTATTGGTGTAACCTAGCAGCAAAATGAGCTACAGAGTATTATCAGTTCTGTGATAAATTCCAGATTAATTTCATTCCAGAGTGTTATAGGATCAGTATATTGCCAAAATTGCTCCTTGTCCTTTCTTGATGGCTATTAGTTTATCTGCATTCTTTTCACTCTAAGCAACACTAATAAATAGTGGGAAGTGTCCCGTGGAAGCACTGCTGGCAAAGCAAAGCTGCCATGGATGGTGGTAATACTGTGGGCAGTGTGGAGTTTGGACTCACTGGGAAGTCCAGGACCTCGAAGAAACTTGACTCTAACACCTTGCACGTACACACACACAGATTCCTCCTTCTCTGAGTTACCTATCAGATGGTTTATTTAACAGGCTGCAGTGATGTGAAGAGTGCCTTACTGGTCATCAAGATATAGAACCTGGGAGAGAAATTTACAGTCAAGATGAGCAAAAATCAATGAGTAGCTTCAGATGGCTGAGAAGGTTAAAGCTGCAATATTCCACTTGTTCAAGTCACAGGATAAAGCTTAATAATCTGGTTGTTCTAAAAGTAGCTTCTTTGTGTCTTGAATAATTGATTTTTTTTTGAGGGAGAAGTAGATCTACTACTGTTCAGAACTTTTTCTGCTCAGATTTAGGGCCCTGATTTTCTGCAAAGACAGAATTTCACAATACCAGCTCTCCTGGTTGTGGAGAAACCAGAAATTGAGTGTAGCTGGGGCAGTATCTGCCTCCCAGCAGAGGAAGGTCCCTGTCACATATCTGTCACCAAATTTCACAGGAGGGAGCAGGAGGGGGCACTGGTGCTATTCCAGCTGGAAGAGGGGTCAGTGCCTGACCTCTCTGCTGGCTCTAATTGATTTTGAGAAGAGAGGTTCTACTTGTTTTTATTTTCTTTCTGAGCCAGTCTAAGGTCCCACTTTCCTGAAAGCAAATTAGACACTTGCATTATCTAGGAACAAAGCAGTGTGTTGTATGAGACTGCTCACTGCACAGATAATCCAAAGGATCATCTTTGCCTGAGAGCAATGGGTTCCTTCTCCAGGACTTACCTGGCACCAACAGGTGCTACCAGCGACTGTGGCAGGGTTGAGTGCCCTGGGCAGAGAAGTGGCAGGAGCCCAGAGCAATCCTCGAATCTCTAGAACCAACACTAAAGGGTGTCTGGACTAGGACAGAAGGGAAGGTGATGATGATGTACTTACCCCTTAAATTGAATGAGATAATCAGTTTCTGGTCATAGAATAAGTATGCAGCACTTGGCAAAATACAGGGACACAAAGTTGAAGTGAGACAGATGATCCCGAGTCAGGAACTTGTTTTTTGTTTAAAGCCTTCTGTAATGCTGCTTTTCCTTCTCCCCAGTTCAGATTTAGAAGAGGCAATGGCAGAGATTGGGAAAACGTGTTGATTCCTGAATGAATTTAATGCCATTTAATAGGTTTGCCTAAGGAATAGGGAAATACTCTGTATTCACACAACTCAAGTGAGGAGGAAACATGCAAAATTATGTAAAATCTTGTTCTGTTAAGGAGTCACAAACTTAGCCCCTTGATTTCAGCTATGACTGTCTCCATTCAGTTACTAAAATGGCTCTGTTGTGTCATTTATCAGCTCTGCAGCGTATGAATCATTTATCATGGATTTCTCTGTGGTCTGAATCTCTGTTGGACACTGCACCTTGTAACCTACTTTTTCAATGCTGCTTAGAGATATTTGTGCTAATTTGGACTTTTATCTTCCTCCTGTCACACTTATTCTTTCAGAACTTGTTTTGAACAGCTTTCCAAAAGGAACCCAGCAGAGATGTGACCCTTTTGATATGTCAGTCTAGTATTGACCATCTCTCTCTGTATTTCACCTCCCATTGATGCCTCTGCTAAACCAAGAATGGCTAAATGGATACATAATTCATCAGACCTAAAGGAGAGTAGGAAATAATGGGAAATAATAGTTTGCATTCAAAGTTCAAGAGAACTGCTCATTAGCTGAGTTATTCTTTGCAGGTCTTATATTTTATTACAAGGGGAACTGGTTTTAACCTGTGGACATCTGGCTTAGACACTGAGGTCTCCAGGCTGCAGTAACACCATCCATCATGGTATTATAGGTGGTTATAGTAATGTTTCTGCTCTTTTACTTAGATGCAGTTGTCAGCTTTACGCTAGAACAACTTTAACAAGGAATTACCCAGCTGTTTTCATGATTTATCCCCAGAACCACACATCCACTCGCACTTGCCAGTCCTGAGCCTCACAGCACTGCACAATTTCTTCTGCGAAGCCTCTCACTGGGAAGGAGCTGTGTTCTAACTCCCAGCTCTGAGCCACACTGGAATGGTTGGAAAGTTTTGTAAGGGAAATGACTGCTCCAGGCAAATAATGATTAAATAATAAAAATCTGGTCAGCTCAGCTCATGGAAACTCTCTGCCCAGTAACTGCATGTTCCACTGAAAGATGAAATATTCAGTGCTTTCCTGCCAGTGGCTTCCTCATATTTAGCTGGTCAGTAAAGTTTGTATTTGAGAACTTTGACACTTGCTCACACAATTGTGGGGGTTTGGTTTGTGTAATAGTGTCCAAAATTCTTTTAAAGGCCTTGTATTTCAGCTGTGTCTAAACAGAATAGGAGGTAGCCAGTCTAGGAGTCTGTCCCTTTTACTTCTGAAGACTTGGCTCAACAGATGCAGGTCTGAACAGTCTCTTGGAAAAGCAGAAAGCCAGGTAAGTGGATCCTTTTCCTCATGGCAGCACATCTCTTCCTCAGTATTGCCCACTCCTTCCATTCATTAAAGATTTCAGCATGACACTACACATTGCCTCCTGCTATGACGCCCCTTTGCCTGCCTTCATGGAACCAGCTTCTGTTTCTTTGTCTGCTGCACAGAGCTTCTTGCAGTCACAGTGAGGATGGGATGTTGTTGAGCAGACTATTTTTCACGTGCTTCCAGAATTCCTTTGAAATTATTTAGTTTGACCTGGCAGATGTTTCAGGGGTTCTAGGCCTGCAAAGTTACCAGCATGAATCCTTCTTGCTTTGGGGATCTGGTAGTGGTGTTACTGGCTGTTGCCATATAAAATTTTATCAGGTATTTATCAGTATAAAACGCTTGCCATGCAGTCATCACCTCTTAGTGTTGTTGAGTCCTCGTAAAATCAGAATGAAGCAAAACAGCTTTTTTTTTTTTTTAATGTTCTTCCTGGCTTTATTTTTACTACACTAAATGATCACAGCAAGCATGAGGCCCAGGGAAGACATGCAGCTTCCCTTGGGGCAGGACTCAGGGATGTGCCCGTCTGGAAGTGGTGGTGCAGTGCTGTGGGTGATGTTAAGGTGATGTGTGATGTACTGTGCCTCGCCAGCAGTATGACTGCCCTCACAGGAGGGGATGAGGGAATGCATTACTACAATGGTGATGCATTGAGATTCAGAACTGGCATTGCCACGCCATTATCTGGATGTCTTTGGGTAAATTTCAGGATTTAACATTCATCAAGCTGCCTGACAACACTAAGCCTGCATTTGTGAAATGTCTCATAGGATAGAGGCATAAATCTGAGTTATCTACAGAACAGGGATATTGAGTCATGCTGCACAGGAGAAGCCATAAACATAGCTGCTCTGGAAAGCATTTCTGAGAAGAGACACCTGCAATATGGCTCATTAATAAAAACAGTGTTACTGTTACACATAGCTCTAACTTTCAGCAGAAGGAAAGGAATGAGTTTAGGATTATCCCTTCAGGACACACATTTCTGTGACTCCTAGGGACGTGCAGTTCCTTGTGTAGAAGATGAACAAAACTTCAGCAGATCTCACCTACTACTGAAATTCAAAGAACTGTAAGCGTAAGTAAACTTAGCTGAAACTGATCATTCTGGCCTTAGCTTGTTACCTGTGATAATTAGAAACAACCCAAAATGTCAGGTTTATTAGAGTCGATTGTTTGTCATTTTACTACAGCAATTCTGTGTATCACTTCTTTACAGTGATGCCATCTGGAAACTGAAGGCATCTCACCAGCACAAAACAGATCTGACAAGAGGGAATCAAGACTATCACTGTGCCTTTTCTTTGGAGTTGTGTTGCTGTTGTGACTTGAATAAAACATTTGCTGGCATTTAATGTAAAATACCCAAGATTCTGCACTGGAACATAAAGCTCACATTTTCAGTAATTATACTGGGATGTTCTTTCCATTCATCAGAGAAAGCATGTGTTACTCTGGAGAAAACTGGTTCCAATAGACTGAAGTACACTTGAGGAACTCATCAGGGTGTTTCAAGTCATTCTGTCTTTAGGAATTTTTAGCTTTTTGTTAAAAATCTTGGAGTAGAATGAAGTAAATAATGATGTGAAAGAGAACTGGGTTGCAGCCTGCTCTATAAAAAAACCTGACCAAGTATTTGCTCAAAACACTGGTGTTCTGGATGTGTAATTGATTTATTTTTATTTAAAACTTGTGAGGCATTACTCTGCTTTTCACACAACATGAGAATTATTTTATGGGGTGGAAAATGCTGTGCTCATACATTGATGAGGCTGCTGGCCAGTGTTAGAGCATTCCTAGATTGTTACCTCTTTGAAAACAAAATATGATGGGAAGCTCAGATCCCTCAGATCCCTGCTCTGTCACCTATTCTGACTGCAGGAATGTTATCTGGCTCCTTGATTCCAAGTACATTAACATCTAGGGCAGTTAGCCCTCTGGTTTTCTGGGGAGGATTAGAGACAGGCACAGCAGCGTGCCCTGGACACGCAGGTTTAACTGCACATGGATCAAAGATTGCCAGTGAGGGGATTAAGAAGGGGGTACCATGTGTTGACCACTGCAATAATCACCTTTTTTCCTAAAGAAACCTATGGATAGCTGAGATAAAGGACTAATCCACTTACTGGTTATGCTAAACAAGCACAAACCAGTGTGAAAGCTGATTAATTTAATATGTTAGAACAAGGCGAATAAAACAAGGCTTTGTAAATGGAAAGAGAAAAAGCCTTGTCAGTTATTAATGCTTTCTGTTCTTTCTAAAAGAACAAATGCAACTTTGCCAGGGTTTTTGCTCATAGGTATCCAGGAACCCAACAATTTGTAAGAGTATTATCCTAAAAATAACCTTAATTACTGCAGAACATATAGAATACTTTCTAGAGGCACTGCTTCTTAATTCATTATAGCTAATCATTACCTGGTGGTTGGGACTAAGGCTTTATATACTCTGACTGGATGGTAGCTGCTCATTTGAGGGGAAAAATACTGTCTAAAATTGGGCATGTTCAACAATGCCATTGAGCTTTTGGAGGCTTGATGTAACCTGGTCCCAAAATGAGGAAGGGGCAAAGAGAGTTAAAATCCTGTGCCCATAACCAGGCTCTGCCCCTTGGCTGGTGAGCAGGAAGATTTCTGCGAGCAAGGGAGCACTGTGGCCTTTGAGGCCACACAGAAAGGACAGATCACACCTGGCGCACTGGCTTTATTCTCACTGACAAACCCCATCCTACCCAATCACCCAACGAAGCTGAGTCAGAGCACTCCTTCTGCAGGGGCTGTGGGAGTAGGGTCACTGCAAAATTCCTTTTCATTTCTTAAAGAAACTCAGTGTAATAATTCTTCCTGTCCTCTCCTCATTTCTCCTCTTTCACTTAGAGCTTTCCTTACTGAGGCAGTCTGTGATTGAAGACAACAGAGTGAGAGAAACTCCCATGCCTGGAAAACAGCTAAAGTCACTCGTGATCAGTAGCAGTAATGTACCGTGTGGACTTGCAGGAATTAAAGGATCTGGATAGTGTGCTGGGAACTTCTTTTTTCTATTTCAATATTAAAATGGTTCTGACTTAAAGGGATCACCTACTCCATGCACAAAGAAATGTTGACATGTGGCCAGGTCAGCATGAAATATGTATGCAGTGCCTTAATGGCAATAAGCAACTCTATTTTCAAACTAGAAAAGGTTGTATTGGGGGGGGGAGGGCCTTATTTGTTTGATTTGTTTGCTTGTTTTGTTGTTGTTGATTTAGCTGTTTTTTTTTTTTTTTACAGGAAGCTTAGGTCTTTTTAATTTTAATTGAAAATTAAAGAAACCAACTATGCGTAATTTTGAGTACTAAAGGGAGCAACACACGAATACTTTTGTTAAGTACATTGACCATGAAATAGTGCCTCAAGTCTTGCCTTTACACACATAAAGAGTAGTGGAACTTGCAGAAAAGCAGATATTTTTTGTGGATTGACAAGATACTTTTACGGGAATAAGAATGGGGGGAACCACTCACAAAAACAATCAAACAGATGCAAAACCAGTAAAGCTGTCAGAGCAGAAATGCACATGTACCACTTACAGCTGAGTGCTACGAGAGATTGTGCAATAAAACTGAACTGTGACTTTGGTACACGCAAACTTCGGGTTTTAACCTTCTTTCATTAAGTTAAATGCTGTGGATGGGCTGCAGCTGCTTTCCTTGAGAGAACAGTTGTCACTGGTATGAGCACACAGCTCAGATTAGCTCACCTCCCAAAGCTGCAAAAGGGCTGAAATGATGCCATAAAAGTAACACAGCAAATGCAGCTTTAAACAAGGGTGTCGGTGTTTACAACCAATGCACGAGCAAGCTGGATTGTAAAAAACTCCTTAATTAAAGCCATCTTTGATGTTTGTGTTTATAGGTCATTAGTTTGCTGTGTGCTGTGCAGATGTACTCAGCTGTTTGCCAGAAAGATCTCACTTGCATAATATGAACTATGATTTTTATTTGCAACTGCTTTAACTTGCAATTTCTGGCTTCTGAAGCTCATTGCTGGTTTTTCAACTAAAGGCTATTTTCCAGGCTTAACTCCCACTTTTTATGAAGTAAGTCATCCTCTCTAAGAAGAACTACTTAAGGCAAGTAGAGAAAACTACTTTCCATCATCTCTGGTTTTTGGCTGAACTCCAGATGAGTAGCCTTCCACCAAGAGTGAAGGCTGGATGGAAGCACAAAACCATTCATGAAAAGAATACTTGTCACTGCCAGGAGAAGGATGAGAAAGAGCTGTGCTTGCTAATGAGAAGGAAAAAGTGAAATATTTGTAATGCTTTTATTGAAATTTAAATCTTAGGTACTGCCCATGGGATATACTTGTGTGCTCAGCATCACATCATTTTTTTTTGCTTCAGATCAGGCAGAATAAAACCCGTGCCTTAACATAATGACAGGATGTGAAAACAGTAGGGGTTTGTGTAGGGAGGAGAGAAGTTCAAAGTGAAGAACTAAATGTTCTTTTACTTTGAGTTTGACCTGGCATCGTTACTTCTGCTTCCTAACGGAGGAAAATCAAGCAGCTTCTCAGAAATCAATCAACACTTCAGAGGCAGAACTGAAAAGGAACCTGTATCACCTGGCTATGAATTCCTTATAACAACTTGGCATCATCAGAGCCAGAGGTTGCAGAATCACATTGAAATTAGCAAGGCTGATAATCAGTGCTCCTGCCAGTGCTGTTGAGTCCTGCAGTTGTTTTTTCAAATATAGTCCATATAAAACAGCCATTGGTGTCCACAGGGTTTAATAATAAGAGTGAAGAACACAGCTATGAGAATAAAAAGCAGAAAGTGTGTTAGAGTGGAAGAGTCTGTTGCTGTAGGAAATAAATATTTCTGGTTAAAGGGGTGAACGCAACAAGTGATACTTAACACGTAGATCCATAAGGAAGCAATATTTAAATGTCAGCATGATAATAACTGTGTGGAATCATGACACATGAAAATTGATGTAATGTTTTAAATATGATAAAAGAAAAAAATCCTTTGAAGTGCAGCTATTATTTAAAGTACTTTTAAAGTGATCATATTATGATCCATCAAAGAAAGATCAGGAAAAAGGAGCATGGTAAAAGTTATATTTGAAATATACTTCTGGATTATTCAGCACAGTGATTCATGCTGTATTATGCTGTGCTTGAAGCATGGCTGGGGAATCTGTGACTAATATACCAAATGGACTCAATCTGGAGAGATAAATATCTGTAAGGATGAAGTGAGTGTTCAGATAGTGAACTTGCCACGGCTTTCTGGGACAGATCTCGTAGCTGTTTGCTATCAGCTGAAGTCAAGGCAGTGCTGGTCCATGGCACAGCTGTCCAGTGGGTCCTGTTTGCCCATTAAAATAAATCTGTGTGTCGAGCCACTGTAGGAATGGCCAGTTTGGGGATGGGGGATGTTTCTGTTTGTGTGTACAGGCATCCATTTGGCAAGAAGCGGGGCAGCATAAGCAATGTACTGGAGAAAACTGTGAAAGCAGTTAAGACATTTTTAGTTGTGGAATCCTGTAATTTTAGTGGGATCCTGTAATTACAGCAGAGATGGAATTGTTTCAGGCTGTTTGGATGCTACTTTATATGCCAATGAACTGTAAAAATGTGAAATGGGGAAGAGGCACTTTAGTTTGTGCTTACGTGCAGTTCAGCTTGTGTTCAGCATGCTCAAAAAGCAGGGATTGGAGTTACTGAGCCTCTCATCTTCTTTTATCTTGTGGGCATACGAGAAAAAGTAGAGACTATTTCCCTGTTTTTGCAGGCATTTTTGAGAGAAGAGGAAAGTGGCTGTTCAGTTCATCAACAGCCTCCTCAAATTAACAGGAATTGATAGGCACATACTGCATAAGACTCTGAAAATCTCTCAAATGATATTTGTTTGTGCACACAAGGGATTTTCAGCTTTATAAGCAAATACCAACCTTGTGCGAGTAACATCTCTCTTTAATGGAAAAAATATGTAAATGTGCTTTTTTCTAAATCCTTGTTGTTAGTTTCTAATATGAGCAGGGCTACTCTGGGGAAAACTGAGCAACTGCATCCTTATAAGAACTTTGCTGATTTGGCTTTGAGCCGGGCTCAGTGCACTTAAGGAGCGCTGGTGACTGTTGCCTAGCAAAGACACTATTGCAGGCTTTGTGTATTACCTGTCCCAGGGGGGTGTGCTGCATTTCTTGGCTAAGGTCATGCAAATCTTCAAAGTGCTTCTGGTACATTTTGGCAATATCTGTATCTTAGCTCTCTAGAAATCTTTATTTTAAGCTTCCCAATGGAAAGGATAAGAAAATCTTTCTTTGCAGTGTTTCCCCAAAACCTCAGAGAGATCCAGGCCAAGAAGTCAATTATCTCTGTAGTCCATAATGCCTAGGGACAGGAAACCTAATGGTCCTTTAGCATTTACCCCAGTTTGACTGTCAGATCTGTGCCTGAATTCCAGCAGGGATTTTGATGTGGTTGTAAAAAGAGGACAGCCTGTGTACTAGACCTTTTGGGGTTACAAACCTGGCAAGGATCAAGAATGACCAAAGCAGGGGCACGATGGAGCTCACTTCAGCTCTGTCTGGGCAGTCTGCAGAGGCACTGAGGGCATGTGGTCCAATGTGAAGCACACAAAGCTGTTCCAAAGTGGAAAAGCAGAATAAGATTGCATTTTGGGTTTGGCACTCTGCACCAACTGCCCTACTTCTGCTAATCTGATAGCAAGACCCAAAATCTGGATTCGCTCTTGTCAAATTGTAATGCCTTTCTGCTGCGCTGTGTCCAGAAAAAGACAGCAAACCTGATGGAGAACAGCAGTCCCCACAAGTCTGCAGAAAAGGGGGGAAGAGTTGTTCTGTGGGAGGAGAGATCAACAACATCTCTGTCCTTTGTGGTAGCTGGGAGAGCTCCCCTGTCAGTTTAAATCTCTCTCTGCTGGTGAGGATCAGTTACATTCCTGATGGACAATCATCCCCGGGGTATTCCAGGAGTTTGCAATTTAGACTTTGGGACCAGGGGCCATCTTTGTTCTGTCTGTCCTCATCCACTGTGGAGGCATCTTGTTTGCCAGCTGTTCCTATAACCTCATCCATGGTTGCAGTCTCGTACCCTGCTTAATTGGCTTCTGTTTAGAGAAAAATCTGCATAACTCATAAAGTTCCATTAAAGTGACAGAGCCTTAGCACATATTGCTGTGCTGAAAAGTGATAGACACTGGAACATTGTCAGCTGCTTTGCTGAACTTCAGCTTTTACACAACCAGTTCTGCTCTCCAGTGCTGCATTCCACGCTTACTGGCAGGGTTAAAATTAATTTTGGAAGGAGAGAGGAGAAACCGCTCTCAAATGTTACCTTAGTGATCAGCTCTTTTCCTAAACTACTCTTATTCATTAAAAGCCAATGATGTTCCACTAATAAAATCTGATCCTTGCTTACATAAATTTATTCTGACACAACCTTTAATAAATTGGAAGGAGAAAGTGCCAAAAAAGCCTCAGTTGTACACATCTCTGGTATACGATACTGATACACTTTGACACCTGCACATTCTAGTTTCCATCAAAGGTCACTTTAAACTGGGAGGGAAAAGGAGTTTAGCATAAAGTCAGCAAATTTACTTTAGGGTTTTTTGGGTTTTCTTTTGCAACAAAAGTTCCACTTAATTTAAGAAATCTTTAAAGAAAAGCAAAACCAAAACCCCAAAAAGTTATGTCATGTGCTTCAGACTTTTACTTTGTGTGCCTGACAAAGTAAAAGCATCAGGTCATTGAGGAAAGATTCTTCTGCAGAGAAGAAGAATGAGGGGATTGCTACACCCCCACCTGACCCCAGAACTGTCACTGTGGTTGTGTCCTTAGTTGAGAACTCCTGATATTCTGTAAACAGTTGTTGATCTTTATTGATGAGGCTTTGTGAGATAATCCTGAATAATGTATTAGGGCAGATAACTTTAACTTCTTTCACGGAGGGAAGAAAATCTGAAAATTAATTTTGGAAAGAAATTGAGACAAGAGGAGACTGTATATGTGTGAAATGTTATCTAATTATAATTAAAAAAATACAAAGCTCTGATTCATAATTCTAGCAGGATTACAGCCTTTAAGAGGTCAAGAAAAATCCTGATCCTGTGAGAGTTTTTAGAAGTCTTGGCATCACAAAACACTGTGCTGGTTAGCAGGAAGAACAACTAAGTCTATCCCTCTCAAGACCAGGACAAGCTCTATATCCATACTCACTTTAAGCCTTCAAACCTTTTTAGTTTTTTTCCCCTCACTCTTAATGGTTAATCAGAAGTGCTGCACGTAATTGATAAACAAGATTTTCCTTAAGCAAAATAAATGTCATGTTCAGGAAAGAAGCTGGATTTAATTTTCCTCTCAGGTTACCCAGGAAGATATCAAGGGCAAATTTATTTTGTCAGCTCCCTGTGTACTTATCTCTGAAAGAGATGAGTGAAATCTCTTGTGGGATGAACTATTTTACTGTTGCTTCTCAGATTGTATCTCTAATCCCAAAGTATTTAACTCCACATTTTGTAGTCTCTGTTACATTTTTAAAGCAGGGACTTGTGATAAAAAGAAGAGTTACTGGGGTCAGAGACAGGACTATAGATATTTTTCCATTCCCAGCAACTGGAGACAGCAAATACAAATTCCTTTTTCTGAACACAATCTACTTTGAGCTTCTCCTCCAGCACTGCCATCTCATCTGATGTCTGTGTCCTGGAGCCTCCTTGCTGCCTCAGGAAGAGCTGTGAATTTCCATTTTCCCTCCTCAGGCCTTCCTAGGACACTTTGGAGAACTCTGCTTCTCTGTATGCCATGAATCTCTGCTGCTCCCAAAGCAATAGGATCAGGCAGTAGCTGTGGGCCTGGCTTTGCCTTTCCCTGCAGCCAGTCCTGTGACAGAATATTGGTTTCCTGGCATGGAAATGGCAGTGGAAATGTCCTGGTTTCCAGCTGGGGTGACAGCACTGGAGGTCACAGCCTTGCTGAGGGGAGCTGTGCCCTGGGGCTCGGGCAGCTGCTCTCTGCTCTCAGTGGGGCCAGTGCCCAGCGTGGGCACCTTGGGGAAGCAGCTCTGCCCATCCTGCTCCAGCACCACCTCTGCTACCTGAAATCGGCTTCAATCACACTTAAAATACAGCAGCCCCCAGTTCTGGGTGTGTTTTCACCTTTGATATATCACAATTCATAATGCTCCAAATCCTGCCTTGGTTTGTGTGATGCAGCTCCACAGAGACTCCAAATGCTGCCTTGTCAAACTAATTGGGGTTTGTGAAGGAGAGGCACTCTGAATTTAGAGTGCTGCTTCTCTCTAATAGAGTCTGAGAGGTGGAGACTGCTCCACATTTCCCAGCCCCATGACCTGATGGAGTCAGCAACTCCCTGCACATACTGATGAAAAGCTTTTTGAGATGGGTGTTTGTCCTGCTCCTGACATTCACCCTTGTTTCTCCAGCAAACCATTAGGTTGGTGACCTCAGCCATCTCTCTGTTTTTAATGGGCTGTTAGGTTCAGCTTTGAAGTCTGTAAAGAAAGTGATTTATCATTTTTACCCAATCATTTAAGCAGTTTGTCTTTTCAGTGAGGTCTGGATTGTGCTTGCTATTAGTTTCTCAGCCTGAACTCCTGCCTTATTGCTACCCAGTAAAAAGACAAAATAAAAAAATAGAAAGTGGGTTCCAGGGAGTGGGAATGTTGACCAGGACTTCAGTGGAGTTAGGAGTTCAACCCCTCAATGTTTGATTTTCTGCACTGATGAAAAATTCCTAGTGCTCTTTTGGGAGTAGGAGGCTTGCAAAAGTGGAATGAAAACCCAGTGGTGCTTCAGAGCTTCCATGTCTGCACACAGCTTCTGAAGTGCTGGACGTAATTTGGGGGAATGGAGTTCTCTAGCCAACATTACATCTCAATCTTGCTTTTGTTTCATGTCTTCCTGTTTCTTAGGAACTCGTAGTATAGCACTGCATGTTGAAGGAAATGGATTGCTCTATCCTTTGGCACTCTAGCTATGAGATCAATATTTGTGCCTTTCATGTTTAAACACCTAATAATTTCCTGTTTCTCTGTGGCTGCTTCAGGAAAGGACCATACATTTCTTAGTAATGCATGGTTTTCAATCAAAGTAATGCCATAAGTCACATAGTTGCTTTATTTTTGCCTAACCTGAGTCAGAACACATTCTAGTTTTCTTCAGCATCTAAGAAATATTGTAATTAACTTATCACAAGACGTTGAACTGTGTTTTTTTACAGTATGACCTGGGGATCACACTGTATAGCCGAGTATTTAGTACATGGAGACATTCAGATGTGCTTTGAAAGCCTCTCCACGACAGAAGAACCTTACCCTGAGGACTGCCTTATGGGCAGACTTTGTGGCCTATCACTGCAGACAGATCCAGCAACAACTGTAAATAACCTGGCTGCTGAGTTTCCTTACACAGAACTCGAGAAATGTGGCAGTTCTGATGCTTTTTCTGTAAGTCCCTCCAAACACACATCAGTGATGAGCTGTGCAGGCTGCTTGATTTCCTCCTGCTGCACAGTAGCAGCATCTGCACAGTGTGGTTGATCTTGCAGACATGACAGACACAGCAAAGGAACTTTTGCTCTTTGTCCTGTTATGAAATAAATAGCAGCAATCCAACCCTGTGACCCTCTGGAATTGCCAGCCTATTACTCATTGGGTATGACCTTGTATTTGCATGACACAGGTCCTTCTTGATACCTTCTAAGTGACTACGTTGCAGTGGAGATGCAGAAAAATAAATTTTCTCAGCACAACTGTTTCGATTTTCCCTGGCTTCACACACAGCCTAGAAAATAGTTTCTGACTGATTAACCTTTCAAGGTTATTAATCTGAAATTACCAAATGCAACCAAGGTATCTCAGCAGGTGTTTTGAGAAAGAACTATATGCTTTCCCCAGAAATAGAATTTTTTTTTTTTTTCACCAGAAAGCATAGGTGATACACATACTTCCAAACTGCTGCAGAAGGATGAAACTAAAATGAAATGTGCTGTTTAAAAGTCTCAGTACAATACACAGGTCCTTGCTGCTCTTAATTTTCCATCTTAAATTTTCTGGAAAGATGAAGATTTGAAGCAAGTTAGTGGAAGGCCTCACTTTTGGAAATTTATATGATTTGTGATCTATGTTTCCATACATGTTCTTCATGTATTTTATGGACTTCTTTCATTTCACATTGAGCGGACTTAAAATGCTTGCAGGGCCTGTGACTGCATCTCAGCTGGTTCTCTGCTTCAGCAAACTGAATTCTCACCTCCTCTCTGACCCTGAGACAAATGTATCCGCACAGTTTCATCAAGTGATTTAATCCTCCACGAGCAGCAAAAGTCTGTCTTATTTCAGCCTTGCCACCCCTTGCTGCTCGACTCCAGAGCAAGGCGACTGAAACTCAACTCTTGCTGCATTCTGGGAGAAAATGAGATGTAAAAGGAATTATGAAAATGAGAAGTTTTCTGGTAGAATGGAGGATGTGAGTTTACTACTTAAAGTATGTAACACTAGTAAGAATGTCTTGTGGAACTCTTTTCAAGATCTTATGAGGTGGAAATTGATCAGAAAGCCGATAATTGCATTAGAGTAACAGTGAAGCCACTGCTCTGTGGTATCTGCCCCATTAGTGCCATGGCTGTAGCAAATAAGCTGCTGAAGTCATGACTGCAGCCAGATTTTGAAGAATTACTGACAACCTTTGTAAGCCATAACTAAGTAATAGAGTCCAATTGTCTTGTTGAAGCACAACTTTTTAACAACCCAGCCGCTCTGAGTTTGGCATGTCGAGTGTGTGCTAAAGATAAGTTGGTAAATAATCACAGAGTAATATAGAACACAAGCAAATGTATTTAGAAATGGCAAAGAATAGAGAGTAGAAAGCACAGTGTCTGGTATTTGTATAGACAGACCTTTCAAAGCCCCTTTATCACTTAGGAAAAATATTCTGCTCTTGATGGACTTGCTCACATGTCAATAAAGTAATACTGAACACCAGTAGAAAAGCAGGTGCAAGTAAATCCTCCTGAAGTGAGTAAAGTTCAAATCCTGCATGTCCTCAGTAGCCTGTTCACCGTGCTGATTCCCACCAATTTTCAGTGGAGCATTCCCTGAGCAAAGACTGCCTTGCACACTCACAGAGACCTTCCCTTTGCTCAGCTGTGGTAGACTAAGGCATCCATCAGGAGCCCCAGAGCCTCTCATATTTATCCTTTATCAGGGTTAATCTGCCTTTGATAGATGGTCAAAGAGGAAGTGCATATTAAAAAACCATTTTCTTTCTAACTTGGCATAACTTGCTGACTTAGAAATAAACCTCTCTTCTCCAGGTGCTGCTACAAGTATGAGAAGGGAGGAAAAAATTATTAAACTTTCCATTTTTTAAATGACCAAAAACCTTTCTAGTTTTAAGAAACCTGAGACTATACTCTTGAGCAGATGCCTCATGAAACCTCCCTGTCTATTCAAAGCCCTACTCTCTAAGCTATTTGTTAGCAGAAACCTCATTCATCCTTCCATTTGAAGCACAATAATCCTTTTCACTTGGTTTAATGACGATTTTCAACAGCTGCTGAGGGAAATACAGCTTGATTTAATCTGATGCTTAATGATGGACACAATACTAAAATTAACAGCATCTCTGCCACAGGACTTTTGATTCCATTCTTGCTGCCATCAGTTCAAGTCCTCTTTCTATTAATAATGAAGTGAAAAGCAGCAACGATGGCAGGAGTCAAGGTGCTGTTTAATAAGTCATCTGGCTGCAGAGCTGAAATTCAGGCTTCAGTGTCCTCTGAGTTTATGAAGCACAGAAAGTCTCTAACTCCGAGTGAATAGAGCCCTAAGCCTTTACATGTTAAACACATTAAATGTTTCCAGTTAATTTCATCTGACATCAATCAAAGCTCCACTAAAATTACTCTTGGGGAAGGTGGTGGGGAGGGAGGGGAAGTGCAATACTCCTTAGTTGGCTTTCAGTCCTTTGCAAGAAGTAAAATCACTGAGCACTGTCGGGAAGAAGGAATGACCTGTGTCAAGAACAGCTCCTCTGAAGGCTGTTGCCTACTCAGCTTTCATTGGAAAAGAGAACAGGAAATATGGAGGGTTTGACTTGACTGCAACAAAAGAGTTTTACAGACTGTACACAGTTCCTTATTCACAGATGCCATGGTTTCACCCCAGCCAGCAGCCCAGCCCCAGGCAGCCCCTCTCTAACACCCCAACCAGCAGGACCAGGGAGAGAATGGGAAGGGTAAAAGAGAGAGAACCAATGGGTTGGGATAAAGACAGTTTCACAGGGAGCATGAAAGCCATGCACATAAGCAAAGCAAAACAAGGAATTAAGTCAGCACTTCCCAGGGGCAGGCTGGTGTTCAGCACCTCCAGGAGAGCAGGGCCCCATACATGGAGCAATTACTTGGGAAGACAAACTCCATCATTCCAAACAACCCCCACTTCCTCCTTCTTCCCTCCACTTTCTACACTGAGCGTGATGCCATGGTCTGGAATATCCCTTGGGTCAGTTGGGGTCATCTGTCCTGGCTGTGCCTCCTCCCAGCCTCCCAGGCACCCCCAACCCCTCCCCAGTACAAGCAGCAGAAGAGGCCTTGGCTCTGTGTGAGCTCTGCTCAGCAGTAATGAAAACATCTCTGTATTACCAGCCCTGTGTTCAGCACAATTCCAAAACACAGCCCCAGACCAGCCACTGGGAAGAAAACTAACTCTATCCCAGCTGAAGCCAGCACAATGACAGTAAGTTCACTCACTTGGAAAGTAACTGGAGTAAGGTGCTCTGAGTTGCCAAGAGCTGCCCAGTTATTAGTTAGGCAGTACCTGCAGAAAGAATTAATTCTTATTTGGTGAATTATCCATGCTCAAATGAGAGGAAAAAATGAAGGAGGGAGAAGAAAGGATACTTTAGTGCTTATAAAGAGAATGAAAGCTGTAAATTACTGTTTGATAGTCTGTTCTGTGGAGCTATGAAACAGCCATGCATGCAGGTGATATTAAAATGTATTTGAACTATAACATAAAATGGGATGGAAGGTGTGTCAAGGGCTTTTGTTATGAAACTAACCATGAAGGGAGTGATGGAAGTCAGCTGCTCTTGATGAAGCTGGGGAAGCTTTAAGGAGTTACACCAGCACCCCTATCTGATCACCTACACCCTACAGAGAATTTATCCATAATTTCCACAAGTCTCCTCTCTGGTCACAGCTTTGAGTATTCTAATGAATTTCTCAATTCTCTTTTCCTACTGGCTGAAAGGTTCCTTGGCATGGGAAAGCCTCCAGTGACCTCTAGTCCATCAGCCAAGTCAGCCAACGTGTGGTTCATCCCATGGTTCCCTCTCCATTCTTTTCCCTCACAGATGCAGTCAGATTGTCTCTGTGCTGTTCTGTCTGCCTTAGTTCCCTTCACTTTTCAAGTCTCTGTCCCTTAAGAGGAGGGGCTTGCCCAAGGCTGGGATAGAGTGCCTGGGGAGGAAAGTCCATGTGAGTGACACCAGAGGAGGCAAGCAGAAGAGGGCCTGCTCTCTGCCTCATTAGGTGCCTCTTGTTCTCTTCCACGGCTTCCACAGTCACATCACTCCAGTGCATTCTTCTCTGCAGGTGCCAGTTCCCACCTGACTGTGCCTAAATTTCCTCTGTTTGCTGTGTTTCACTGTGGCTGGCAGCCATTGTGTCTTGTTGGTGCCCCACAGATCATTTTTAAGTGTTAATTGAGGCATATAATTCTATTATGGCTATTCCTGCATTCCCTCAGTTTTCTACCCCTCAGATTGAAATTGCTTAACGATTTTAATGAAACTCAACCAAGCTCTTGACTAAACTATAAAATGCTGAGAACATCTCATTGCATTTCGATTTAGGATATTTTAATGGGCAGTAGGAGGTACAGATGCTATTGAAAAGCACGAATAAGCCCTGAGAGACTTGGCAGAACACTGACATGAGAAGGAAAGAGTTGAATACACAATTCTATAATCCACATGTTGCCAAAAGCAATGGCCACATGCCACAGACCTTCATGTGCAGCCAAACTCTTATCAGCTGCACTAACTGCTTTAACTAATCCTATTTACTGTCATCACTGACCCTAAAAAAAAACCCAACAAAACCCAGGCAAGTCGTAAGGTGGGAGCTTCACATTACCTCTACATCTTGTCCTGTATCTCGCCTCTCAAATGTGGCTGTGTAGCTGAGTGATGAGGTTTTTGCAAGATGTACTGGATAATTGTTTTGAGAGGGAATTAGTGCCCAGGAATTCTAGAGAAAGCATCAGCTCACTCATCAGTGCTGGGAGAAGTGCATTCCTCTGCAGAAGCAGCTAACATATAAGCAGAAACAACTAAAATCTGCTAAGGAGCTGTGAAGACTAAGCAAAACTAACCACTTTGTGACAAAACTGCTGATACTTGTAAAGCAATGTCACCTGAGTCAGCTCATAAATATTTCAGAAGCAGGAAACTCTGGCAGTTAAACTGGGGATGTAATGGTAAGCGTATTTAAAACAAGCAAACAAACAAATCCAATCAGATTACTCAGCTCTAAGCCACTAGGTATCAGGTGTTTCCTAAGGGAATCAGAAAGTGTTGAGCAGCAATTAATGACCATAGAGGTGATTATGGATTTTTATCTCACAAATTCTTAGGAAGGGAGAAAATCTGGTTTTGCATTTTTCAGGTGGTAGTTCAAAGCTATGGGGGGATTCAGGCTGCCTATAAAATAGATTCATGTGCCTTTAATATATAGAGCTTGTCCTGATTTTGTTTGGGATAGAGTCACTTTTGGGATAGGATGTTCCTAGTAGCCAGTAGAGTGCTGAGTGATGCTAAGAATTCTAGAAACTCTCATAGGATCAGGAACTCTTGAGCTGTTAAAGCGTGTGCCCCTGTTAAAATTATGGATTGAATAGTGTAATACATGGTGCAAAATAATTCGTGCTAAAAATTAAGATTACAGCATTTTTACTAAAGCCAAGAGAGACATAAGGACCATGGACATGTTTCCATCAGAAAATCTGCATTTAAAAGAACGTGAATTCCAGGAAAACCTCTCGTCTGGCTCCAGCGATATGCATTCAATGTGCATATGATATGCATTCAGTATGCATATATGCATATATGATAATATGTGTCACCAAGAAGGCTTAAGATATACATCTATTGATCCCAAGAACTATTGCCAGATGAAACAACAAGACTACTTTAATATGCAAGAAGGAAAAGATTAACGAAGCCAAAAAGGATATAAAAAGATACCCCATAAGAACAGTTTTGTGAACTCGATTTCACCCAGTACCGACCCCAGGCTCGGTGCTGCTTTTGCTCGTGACTTTATTCTATTTTATATTTTGATATTTTAATAAATTCCTTTAATCATAAGATTGGCTGATTCGTTTATAACAATAGAAACTTTATCTTCTTTTTTTGTTTGCTTTCAATTGTCATTGGACATCATTTCACATATAAACAGTTTCATGCTGTTGTCTCCATTCACTTCTGGAATGGAATTTGAAGACACTCAAAGACAGGAGCAAGCAGTACCAGAAATCTGATGGACGAAGCACCTTGTTGGTGTTGATGTAGGGACAGTCAGAGAGTCCAGCAGCAAATTAAAAGCCAAAAGGGGAGAGGAGGGTAAAACCCCCTGGCTGTGGCTGACACAGATGAGCTGTAGAGGGGTCTGCAGGGACTGGAGCTCACCCTGATCACCCTCTTGCCTGTGCCTGGGTTCAAGCCAGTCTCAAAGTGGGCAGAGGAATCCAAGGCACAAACTTTGATTTACGAGAAAAAAGAAGTCTTTAAGTTGTGGGCAGATAGCACAGATCAGGTGATACCTTAAAATGCCAAAAGTTAAGTCTTGTCTCTTCACAGCACTCTCAAATGAGACACAACAATCTTTTGTTTGAGCCCTTATCTTCAGCTCACATTTACAGCAAAGGAAGCTCAGGTGGCAAGAAGGGAGACCTTGGCCTTGTTTTAACAAGGATTGGGTATTCTCAGGAGTGCAGAGGTGGACCAGGCTGACCATCCCCTGATGGCTCTTTTGTATCCTGTCAGCTTTCAGTGTCCCCTCCCCCAGTACATGTCTTGATAAATGGATGTATTCTCATTGCTCAGATTCATAACTTGCTTGTTTTGTATACTGGGCCATGGTCCTCATGTCTGCTGTTCTGGCTCATCTCATTTAAATTGCATTCCAGCTCAGCTTATTCAAAGGGAAAATGAATTCTGACAACTGGCATATCTTCTTCATTATTGTGATTGGTGTAAACCTAAAATTTATGGTCTGAATGTTAGCAAAACTATTGGACTCGGAAACTATCTTGTCTTATTATCCTTTTAATAGCAAATAAGCATTCTAAATGAAAATTTTAATAGTTGCCTTTATTTCCTCTTCAGCACTGGCCTTTTTCTCTGTTCAAAATCGTGCTAAATAATCTGCTGTTTGTGCAGCCTGTGAGTGAAACTTATAAGAAATTTCTGTGCTTACCAATTTCTCTTTTAACAGAATTCAGAAAACATGCAAGCAGACAGGGTTTCTGATTAATAACTGGGGTATGCACTCAAAAATGAAACCATGGGGAGAAATAGAAGAAAAAATTGGTAACGTTGAAGGAGTAGAAAAAGAGATGAAGAGAGCTGCTTTTCGGGAGGTGGGAGCCTTTGGTAAGTGTTCTAGAAAGTTGGGTGGAAGAAGGGAAGGTATTTTTAGCACCTTCCTTTTTATTTGTTCCTTAGATTTGTGTTTGGCCCTGGTGATTTTGAAGAAGCACCAGGAACTGAGTCCATTTGCTGTACAACTGTGCACTAAAACTGTAAATCAGAGTTAAAGCTGTGATGCCTTTGTTCTCATACCAATATTTCCCCTCATAACAGCTAAAGACATCCAGTTACACAAAACAAGAACAGCTTCCACGAAGAATATTTTGCTTTTGTTTTAAAGATGTTTCTTAAAGAAACTGGAAACTTAATGAGACAGAAAAATTCTTCATGTATTATTTAAAACCTCTGCCATCATAACAGTTCACAATACCCATCTGTTCTGCAGTATGCAAGTTTTACTCTGAATGCAAGTAATACAAGCTGCTCTGGCACATTCATTAAAGAGTTCAACAAAGAAAATTAAGACATTTTTCCAGAAATTACCCCTAGTATAAAAGCAAGATGAGAACAAAAAATTACATTAAGAAAATAATAAAAAATTCATCCTATCAATATGCAAGCATTACGCTGTCAGCATTTTTCATTAATTTATTCATCTAAAAGATCATCCATGCATGAAAAAAGCAACACATGCTCATTCTTGTTTTCCAATAGACCAATAGAATGACACTATAAATTACCAGCTTTTTCTCAAGGAGAAATGATTAATAATTGTGTGGTAGTGGTGGAAGTATACAGGGAAGATCAGGATCTTTAATCGGTAGCAACCCGTTATTAAATATTTAGATAATTTTAATTGGTGCACTATAAGATTTACATTTAGAAAGGAATAATTTATAGCCTGTCTATGCTTTATAGGTTGCCATTGCTTGAAACCTGTAATGGGATTATTTGAAGGAACCACTGCTAGGACACAAATAAAGAACATTTTGTTCCTTAATTTGATAGTTCACTGGCTTTTGCACATTCATAAAGCATCGCAGTTCCTGATGAGTCCTGACTTAAACTTGTTTCATACAGATTCAAAGCTTTACTTAGACTAGAATAAATGCATTTTAAGATTCCTGCAGCATAAACCCATCTATTTTAAACAGGAAGGATCTTGAGGTTATGCAGAGGGTCTCCTTGCTCCTTCACTGCATGTTCAATCTCAGGTAGATGTGGGATCCAGCTGTGAAGTGTTTCTGTGGTGAAGAAGATAATCAGCCTTACATAACAGACTTTCTAAATTCACACTCTCTTCTTCTCACCAAGAAAGAAAGAAAGGGTGAGCTAAAGTTTGTTCAGAAGATAAAGGCTTCTGCAGCCATTTGTTTACAGGCCTTTTGGCTGGATCTGAATCTTTTATTGGAGACTGCATCATGTTATTGCTGCCATCCCTCAAGCCTCCCGAGACTGAGCACCAAGGCAGTCGGGGAAGGGAGAGGCAGAGGTGGCATTTTACTGACTGCGGTGCCAGGAGAGCTTGTAAATACTTGGTGTGGTGGCTGGGGGAGAGAAGGAAGAGACCGATAACTTCCCTGAAGGCACTTTGCATTTAAATGGGACACGGTTACAGAGGGATGGGGAATGGGTTTCTCAGCAGCTGCAGACCCTTCTGGGGTTTCTGACATCTGGATGCAATTCCCAGCTTTATGCATTTGGACAGAGAGAAGTGAGAATGTTTATTCAGGGCAGAGCTGTAGGTGCCTGCACCCAGCAGACGCAGGGGCAAAAAAAAAGGTGATTGTTCTCTGTGATTGTAGTAGGTGAAAACTGAACACTGAGATAGATAAATAGCAAATAAGGCTTGTTCCTAGTTCTTATGTGCTCTGTGTCTCACAGTTAAAGTATTATTCACATAAATCTGAGAATTTTCCTACAGAAATATGAGATGACCAATTCCTACTTAAATTCACATTCCCGAGACTTTGGCAGATAATCCATGAATTTTCACAAATTTGTTGAAAGTCAACGCAATCAAATTTGAAATTGAGATTGTTTTCTGTGATTCCACCTTCTGTCCAGAGGGAAGGGAAGGCCTTGTGAAGGCAGGGACTGAGCTTTCCAGGCTAAATATTTGTAATGAAGGGTTTAGAAGTGGATAGCAGCACTACAGGTCAGGTGGCACAGCAGCTTCCCTGGAGTTTGTACCTAGAAACCCACAATTGAACCAAACTTGCTTCAGGCATAGGCTGTAGAGTAACCAGACTAAAGGATTCAAGGGTCCTGAACTCAAGGGGTTAATTTACATCTGGAAATTTTGGTGCCCTGCCTGGTGAGTCCCTGCTGAGGTAAAGCTTTAGGCACTCACTCTTGTTTAAAAGTAGCTCCTGAAACCTACTTTTAGAAAGCTCCTGAAAGCTCCAGTAGCTCTCCTATGCTACTGGACCCTGCCAGATAGAAAAAAGAGCTGTTTGTTTTCTCTCTAAAATTACTTTTGTTTTTATTGTCATGTTTGTAACAGTGGTATCAGCCAAGCATTAAATTATAACCAGTGAACCTTGGTAAATTTTCAAGAGACCATGTTGTCTTAAACTTCTCAGGTTTATAAAGAGGCATCTCTTCCCTTAGAAGTAGACTTTAAAAACCTTTAGGGCATTGAAGTTGCAATAAAATTATATGTATAATTTCCTTTCAAAATTGTCATCATGTATCTCTAGCTGGTCACTTTGCTGGAAATCTCCCAGTGTGTTGTATGGACCCTTGCTTTGGTTCAGAGATTGTTTCACATCTGGCCATGGAGGCAGCAGATGTGAATGCAAAGTCTGTCTGATAGAATATGCATGAATGTGTGATGAACCCGTGAAAGTATCCAGTATTGATGAATTACAACAGCAGAAAAAATATGGTCCTGGCTTTGATGCATGAGGTCATGCACATCCCACTTTATGATTTATAGCAAACACACTCAGAAGCAAAATGGCTGCAGGACAGGCATCCTCTCAGGGGAAACTTTTATCTGCACATAATGTATTGGTGAATCAAAATTATTCTCTTTGGAGGAGTGGGTAGACAAGGGGTTTGCAGTCTGGTTTAACTGTGCTAGGGAGCAATGAGATTTTGTTGCTCCTCCCTCAATGAGCACGGTTACACCACTGCAGTGCCAAAAATTCAGGTGATGGCAGTGCTCCAGATGATCTTTAGTGGGGTGAAGGATGACAAAGGAGGGGTGGGTACCAGCCTGGCCTCCACCCTGTCTAGTAGCTCAGAGCACGTGCTACAACTTCCACCAATACTATAAATTATTGTCTCCCACAGAAATAACTTTGCCTGAGGTGCTGTTCCTTCATCCCCATGTGTCAGTGGTCTCTTTTTGCTGACACCCAGCATGGAGCTGCCATGGGGAAAGGGGGGTGTGGGGCCAACTGCCTGGTGCCATGTCTGACTGCAGTGCTGTGTCACGGGGAAAACCTGCTCAGATCACACAGCTTGCATCAAATTAGGATCAAAGTGGTTCAGTGACTTATTAGTGGCACATAATTAACAGGCAATAAGTGAACAAATTATTCAGTATCAGTAATACAAGAGGTAACATTTTGTCTGCCGTTGTGGTTTAATGAATGTGAATTCCTCAACACGCTCCTGTAACTAAGCCTGCACAGCTCCAGCTGCCCTTGCATGGTGCTTGCCCAGCGGATGTGGGGTGCACAAGCACCCCCTCTCCTGCAGACATGGGCTCAGATGTCCTGTGGGAGCTGCAGAGGCTGTGGCTCTGTGCACCTCTGCTGCTCCCTCCAGCCTGCTCGCTGTGAGAGAGCATCCCACAAGCTGACATCAGCCCCAAGATGAGGGTCCCTGACACAAACACAATTCATTGCTTCAGCACCCAGTGTAAGCAGTGAGTTAATTCCTTCAGCGCTCGCTTTGTGACACAAATCGCCGTTTGCTAACAAAGCACATTTTCCTAAGCTTTAATTTGCTAAGATTAATGCTGCAAAGTTCAACTTTGTGCAAGGCCTTAGCGAGACAAATTTTTCATTAATTTTAGCCAACCATCAAATTATACTGAGCAATTTCATATGCAGCAATAATTTAACATAAGGAGATAACCTATTCACTGATGCAGACTAAACTGATCTCAGAATTAAAAGGTCAGAGCCTCAACTGGTATAAATTGGTGTAGTTCTATAGAAAACCACGTAGCTGAAGTCAACAGAGCTGCACTGGGCCAGACAAGCCCATGGCACAAGGGTTCCCCCCTGTCCAGGGAACAAGGCTCAGTTGGTGGTTGGGCATCAGGGATTCCTGCCAGGCACAAGCTGGAATTAAAGCTACTGCCACTATTACCCTGTTGGGGTGGCAGCTGGTTCCACACACACAGCCATATTACAAACAGGAACAATACTCAGGGGTTTCAACAAGTAGATCAGGGTCAGCCTAATCAACCTACACCTGCTAATCCTATGGGTCAGGCATCACTTGCCTCAAGAATCAGACTAAAGGTGGATATTAGTTGTAACTCTACCCACAGAAGGATAGATCTTGATCCCAACACCCAGCATTTGAGCCACATTTGGGTGGATATTAATTAGGCATTCCAATGTAGAATCCATCTTTTAAGGAGTTTGTACAGCAGAGGAAAACTCCCTTCCCCACAGATTTTTGCCTATTTTCTGTGAAACAACACAAAACAGAGCCTTGCTGCCTTGAGAGTGCAAGAGCCCTTCCCCTTCCCAGGGAACAGCCAGGCTCTGCTGGGCTGCTGCTCCTGGCTTTGGCATCGTGAGCAAGCCCAGCAGCTCTGGGTGGCTCTGAGCCTGGGGAAAGTTGATTTTTTTTATTGATTTGGGAGAATTTGGACCAGGCCTACATCCTGTCCCTGAAAATTGGTTCAATAAGCTGTTTATTCTCCTTTGCTGTTCATCTGGTTTGGCAGGAACATACCCTCTGTCAGAGAAGAGAAAAGAGCCTGAATTTGAACCCATCTCTCCCACTGGCTTTTTCTGGCAGAGGGGCCCCATTAAGTGCACTGAGAGCAGAAAGTCTGTGAACCTTTCTAAAATTACTGCTGACAGATTAATGTTCCTGTAATTACACCAGAATGTCTTGGAAACACAAATATTAATTAAGAGTATTGAACAAATTTGGGACAGTCTTCAATAGCATTGAGCAGAAATCCTGTAAAAATGAAACAAAATATAAGCACTGGAAAAATAATCAGCATTAGTCACAGTAGATAAAGTAATTATTAAAGGGCAAAGTGATTTTTTGGCTCTGAATTTATGTCATGGCTGTGAAAGCTTTGCTAGTTGAGATCATGTAATATAACAATAATAGTTTTTCTAAATTTGTTTTATGTCAGATTTTCAGCAGTGTCAGAAATACAGGCTGTGTGTTAAGGTATATTTCCAAGTTCTGTGACCCCTCTTCCTCAAGCTGTTCCATGCATGCACTGAGGCTGAGAGGACAGCTTGTCAGTTAAGTCCATAAACGCAGTCCATAAAAAACCAAGTGCTTATACTTATAAAATAGCAATGACTGGTGTCTTTTCTAAGTACTAGAGATACTTGTTCTCTTTTCATATTTTGTCCCATAGCTGGTTTTTTTTTAATGCTGGAGAGGACTAGGAAACTATGGCTGATGGTTCAGGTCTCTGGATTGTAGAGAGTCTCATCTTTAGCCGTTCTTGGCCTCCCCTAAAGCTCAAGCTGTGCCTGCTTTCCTGCTGGATGACACCCCAAAGGCCCTCTCGATCCCTCCTTGCAGGTTAAAGTCACCAGGAAACCCACAGGAATGTTTGTCTCCTAACTCAGGGGTGTTGAGATGAGAGCACTCCTTCAGCTGACAGTATTGATTGGCTTTTGCCTTTCCACACTGCTTTGTGCAACAAAATTTATGTGTTCCTGTCTCTGCACAAAGAGAAGGCTCAGCTCCAGCAGGCGACAGCAAGGGCAGCTCTGGCTGCTCCAGGGCTACTCCAGGAGGACTCAAACACCTCTGTGGTCTGACACTAGGACTGGACCAGACCTTATCCCTTTTCTTAAGTATTGCTTAAGTAAATTACTCAATGAGATTCATTAGCAGTCCTTCCATCTGCATTTTATTACATATGTCCTTACTACAGAGCTAAAGCAAGAGAATGGGAACTAACCACATTACATTGGCAAGGTTTTAAAAAAAGTTTTCACGTGAAATATTTTTTAATTTCATTTGCATGTCCTCAACACCCTCCGAATTGTCTAAGTTTATATTTTGTGTTTAGAGGTTTGTACCTTCGTGCTGTATCTTCCCTCATTTGCAACAAACACATGAATATAAAGGGAAAAAATCTAGTGTAAATACTAAATATGTTCCAGCATGGCTGAAACAAATGAAATCACAGCTTGCCCTGAAAATTATCAGCAGGGGAAATAACCAGAGAAATGTATATTCTCTTATTTGTGCTAAAGTTTTGGTTAAGACAGAGAAATAAGCAGACCATAACATTTTGTGTGTATTTTAAAAGCATAATCATACTTCAAATGAGAACATCTATGTGTGAATTCACATCAGATAGGTAATTAACCTTATGCCACAAAATATTTCAAATCTCCCTGTCCTTGAGAATTTACTGATGGCGTATAAACTATTCACATCTTTTCTGAATAATTTATCCTGTCCGTCCATTATGTCAAATGAATTTATAATCTTGGATAATGAAGCATTCCTGAGTGAAAGCTAATATAGAGCTGCACCTCCTACCGAGTACAAGTCTGTGAAAACACTTCTTTTTCCCCCCACAGAACTTTATAAATTCTTTAAATGTACTTATCCCAGCAAGTCTAGGATCAGAGCGCTTCGGTTTGTGCAGGATTTGCTGATATAAAACAAGGTAATTCCATTTATCTCAAAACAGCAAATCCTGTTTTTTCACCAGTGTTAAGTCAGAGAATTGAGCCCAGAATATTTAACTCTACTAAGGACATGAGGATCTTAACTTTATTTAGATGCATATTCTATCCCAATATTACCCTTCATGTCATGACATTTAATTAAGAAAGGTCATTTTTGTCTTCTTCAGAGCACTTGTAAATATTAAACTGTGTTTCCCTTATGTATAGGTTCTTCTGCACAGAGGGATTAACATCAGCCCAGTTAAGGTCACTTTAGCTAATTTCGTGTTGAAGAAAAATGATCAGAGAGAGCTGCCCAAAATTAAATTGTCGCATGCAAGTTTGACTTTGTGCCTGTGCTTGATGACCTGTGAGTGCTTAAACAGCCACATTTATGTCGTTCTAGGACACAAAAATATGTGGTCAATAACTTCCATGTGATTATAAGCCACAAGATAAACAGCCCACTTTTGTTCTTTGCCTGTTATTGTTTGTAACAGTTTAATAAAGTTAGAGGAAAGAAAATGCTTCTGATTGTATGTCAGATCTTTTAATAAAGATTAGAACAGGAGGTAGGTACAGGTATTTTCTCTTAACTGTACATGTTCCAGTAGGAATGAATTCTTCCTGGGGGCAGGACAGGGTTTCTACGCCGTGAAAGCAGATCTCTTTCTTCCTCTGTCTGTCATGAGTGGAAGTGCCCTTCAGCATTTTATTTGTTTGCTTGACTGCAAAGTTTACCCTTTATGTTCTATTTGTCCTCACCCTTAATCTCATTAGGTGTTCAGTGTTCTCATCTTTCTTTTTCAAATACCAAAGGTGTTTGCTCCTTTTTTGCATTTGTCACTTGCAGTCTCCTTCCGCGTGGCCTCAGGTTTCCTGTGCTGAGGCACATCCTGAGGGTGAGGCACCGAGAGGCTCCGTGCTGATGGAAGCTCTCCCTGCTCCTTTTTCCCCATGGGCATAGCAGGAAATGAATAATGTTGTGACATGCAGGAGGTCTGTCGGTGCCTTTCGCTATCCCTTTCTGGAGCCTGTGAGTTTTCCAACAGTGTCTTTGTATAAAGGCAATTTTTGAGACAAGGAAAAGGTGGCATCCAGTAATGACAGAATGCAAAGGCAGCAGGGATTTGGTGGCTGGCTCTGAGAGGCACCTCCTCCAGTGGGAAATGGTGTCAAAGTTGGAAATATTTGCCAGGAAGACAAATAAGGAGAGAATCGGAAATGCTACTTTTGCTAAATAATGTTATATTTTAAAGCCTAAATGTTTAGGAGAAAATTGCTGGCAATGGGAAAGCCACTGTCCATTCCCAGTTTTTCCCACCTAGTATAATAGCATTAAATTGGCACTACTGACTGAACACACACAACAGCACACACCAAAGGCTGTTCTTTGCATTTCCTTCAGCAGTATCCACATTTCAACTCTCCTGAGACAAGAAAAGGGTTTGTGTACATCCCACATGGCACAGTACAGAACCTCAGCCTTTTTTAGACACCCCTTCCGTTTCTTTTAATTTCCCTTTCAGAACTAAGGAACAACTCACAGGTTTAAAAGTGCACCTTCTGAAACTCCAGGTCTCTAATTTTGCAGTCTTTTCATTTTCTCCGTGCCCATCCTGGAATTCCTGATGCACTACACTTATTGCAAAATTGCAGAAACAACAGAAATTATTAACGTGATGGAAGAGTAATAAGGACAAGTAGAAAGCTATGTTCCTAAAAGCTGAAAGAAAGGCTTGCAAGGCTGAATGGGGAAAGGACTGATGCCTTGCAAGAATGTGTCTCCCTTAAGTGACCCAACACTTCAGTACCCGGGTTGCAGCTTCCAGTGTGTGATCAGTGGGATGAAGCTCCCATTATGTGATTTAGAAATAAATGTTGGGCCAAATAAAAGCTTCTTATTAAAGGTAACATTTGGATTCCTGGATAACTTAATGAGATTATTTTCTTTTCCCCACTCCTGAAGTTTTCTTAAATGATGAGCCTAAATGGGAGGAAAATGGTGGTTGTTTAATGATTCTCCAGCACATTGGTATTACGATGATATTTTAGGAATGCAGACTGGCTGATGGATGGATGGATGGATGGATGGATGGATGGATGGATGGAAAGATGAAAAGAAAGAGCCTCTCTCCAAGAAAAGAGTCTCTATCAAACTTCACATGTCAGTAATGTTTGTGGCCAAAAGTACTTTGAATGAGTCATTAGGACTTTTCAAATGTTTCCAAACCACTCCATTTATTTCAGATGAAAATGGACCTGTGATATTTTTTTCTTCTGGGCAAGTCTTAGTCCTGCACCAAAGGGGTTTTGTTGCAAGCTGAAGATACCCTAAGCCATGAGTGTGCTCTGCTATTTTCCATGAAATTTAAGATTGCAGTCAGCTGTCAGACTTCTGTTTCCTATTTTACCAGAAGACATAATTCATCCTGGGAGCTGACTTAAAAGTGGAATTTCAGCAAGACTAGACAACTTGAATTTGAGGACATATGCTTTCCCTTTTGAAAAGGTCACTCTGTGCCTGGAACACAATCTCTCATTTCTGCTCTCATTCCTTTGTAGCTTTGGGAAGAGAAATATTCCACAGAATTTTTGGGTATATCTAGAGCAAGGAGAGATCTGTGACTAATTGTTTTGATAATTTTATCTCTACTGTGGTCTTCCTGGTGATGTTTCCTACTTATTTATCCATTAAATTTAAATTTCAGAGCAAAGGACTCTTCCATTTACTATTTACACACATCATGACAAAGCCCAGGTGCTCAAAGTGCCTTAAAATCAGTAAGCCACGTAGACCAAGCCTGACTCAGAGGTTAAGCCATTTTACTCTGGAGAAAACAAATCAGCTATATTCATTATCTATTGATATGCTGCTATAATATTATTTTTTTCTGATCTAAATGGTGAGAAACAATAAAACTTTCAAATGAATCCCTGGATCATAAATGAATGTGAAGTATCTTGTACTGTCAGATTTTAGCTTTATTCCTGTTTTCCTTTATTCCTGGAGTATGTACCCATGGGTGAAACTGATGGGGATATTTTTTTCTTTGATTTGAAGAACTAAAGGATTTCTGAAGAGAAAAGATCCTTTGCAGCCTGGTAGAGCTCTCTGGTGGGGGAAGACCCCAGCCTTCCCCCAGCCCCTCTCAGAGACCCCAAGGATGGCCAAATTATTGAGCTCTGTCTTTCAGAGCAGGCCTCAGGCACAGCCCCAAAACACCTCCAGAGGGGAAGGCTCAGGGCATTTACTGCTACCAGGGTCATTGTTTTGCCCTTAGAGAAAAACACCAATAATTACAACTTGTCATTCTCCCATGATCAAAGTGGCCAGGCTGGTGATATGCAATAAAAATAACTGAAGAAGTCAAAGGCAGCATTTCAAAGTAATTTTTATGAAGGCAAGAGATCAAGTGATCCAATCTTTCCAGCCACTTCAATAAATATAGGGTGGTGATTAGCAAATAAAACTGGGTAATTGTGGTTTTCTGCTCAACTCGGTATAATTTGCTGAAGTATCTATGTCAATCAAAATTATATTTAGATTGACACTGTAGGGATATGTAAAACCTATTTATTCTGAATAAATATTTAAAGAGATTATATAAGCAGTGATGGCCAAAGCTGAGGGATTTTCCCTGAAAATATGAAGATTAGTTATTGATAATAGCCTAACATAAAACTACTCATCTGGTTTTCTAGAATAGTCTAAGGATGAATAATTATAGCCCTAGATTTTTGAAATGGAGATACTCCTCCCTCCCACCCCAAATATTCCGTTTTGGATTTCTTTGTCTTCACATCTCCAGTGGCATTAGAAATATCCACTCAGACTGTGGGATAAACGTGGATTTCAGGAATGATAGCTGGAAGGTGTGCAGGACAGGCTGGGCATCTTCAATAATGGGCTCTTGAACAGCCAGTGTTAACAGAATCCTGTCATTCACAAAGTAAATAACTCTAGGCAATGGGATAAAAATGGTTTTAATCTGGCTTGACTTTCTCTAGGAGCTTCCACGAAACCAGGATTTGAACAAAACCTGCAGATTTCAAAAGCAATTCATTGGCAAAGCAAGCCATTTTGTTTTAAAATGTTGGTTTCCATAAATGTACCAACCCGGTTTTTCGAAAGGGGAAATGGACAGATACTACTGGTATCAACGCAAACCAAAAATTTTTAACTTGGAAAGAAAGCTAATGCAACAAGAAATCTTGAGTTACCCCATTTTGCCAAAAAACTTGAGAATTATCAGTACTGGAATTTTGTTATTTTAATATTGCCACTGAAGCAAAAAAACCCAAACCCAGCCTGCTCCTCACTTGCTCTGAAATATCATCCCTTCCAAAGCCAAGGACGGTAGTATCCTTCTAGGAGCCTCCTGTCAAAAACAGAAGTTTCCTGCTCTCAATCATTTCCTAGCCCTGAAACTTGTAATGCTTGAAGTGAGTTTGTCTGGAGTTATTAATTCTCTCCAACTCTTTCAGAAGGAGAACCATCCAAAATAAATGCATGCAGATGTATCATTTAACTAAGAAGCATAATGCATGCAAAATTTGGCCTTGAGTAAACGATATCAAGTAGGTCACTTTAATCACTGCCTTGGATGATTTTTAGTTCCTTTCAAGTCTTTTTGTCAAAGTTTCAAGACTTTTTAACAAGTGAAGAAAATGTATTTTCCATTACAAAATCAGTGGTAGCCCGATGCTCCAGTTTGCTCTCACTCCTGCAGAGCACTGTTACTCCTCAATCCTCCACATCCATGTTTTACTACTCCTGGGCACAGTTTGTTTTTTGGTCCTATTTGTATAGAAATAACAAAAGAAGGCTTTTAGTGTTCTGGGTAGACTAGATACCAAATTTCCAAGAATTTGGAATTGCTACAAATTCTGCATGCTCAATTCCTTTTAAAATGAATGTCCTGTGTTCCCTGTCTGTTGTTTGTATGCAGAACCTGCACCTGAAGCTGTTTCACAAGTGTTCTTGGTGGTATCACAAAATTTCTCCTGCCTTTTCAAGCACCAATGGAGTCTGCACAAGCAGTAATGGTCAGATTTCAGTTTTGCAAGCTGAAATTTCTCTTCCTTAGAGGCTTGGAGTTCTATCATGCCTGCATTCTCATTTCCCTTCAGGAAGATCTTTAGGGTTTATTTTATTATACATTTATTTCTTATCTTTCTGAGTAGAAGACACAGCAATAAAAACATTTTAACTGCTTTTTAAGCAATATGTTAATTGACCCAGCTCCCTTTGATGGTTTACACTTGTCTTAACAAGCACATAAAAACATCTGATGAGAAAAAAAAAGAGAAATAACTAATTCAAACAGCATTGCTATAATACTTTTCATCTACAACCAGATGAAACATAACTTTTTATACCTAAGCATTATATTTCTTTCACCACCTTTAATTTCATAGCATTTTTGCATGTGGAGAGGAATATGCCTGGTTTTATTTGTTTTTACAACTGTGTTATATAGGCTTTTCTGGTATTTTGTGGATCACAGATGGAGAAACATTGGACTAGAAACTGTGTAAATATCCCACCACCCCTCACCTACATGCAATTGTCTGTAAAATCTCAAAACTGCTTCACTTTTTTATGTGCTCTTGGAATTCTGTTTTCCCACTGAAAGCTGAAAATCCATATAATTTTTAGTGGCATTCAATTGTTATTCTCAAAAGACTTTTGTTTAAAATCAAACAGATGTTTTGATTTTTTTCCTTTTTTTGCTCTAGATGACAACTTATTAGCACAATAAGCTTCCTCTTTATATGATTGTTCTGAGCTTTATTTTTTGTCCCAAATGGACTCCCTGCATTTAGATAATACACTTATTTACAACCCCACTCAAACCATCTGCTCCTTTTAATGTACTTTTTTTTTCTTGAAAGGTCTTAAAACTTCAAGATGAATCTGTTATTGTGACATGAAAAGGTTGATGGTTGTAAAAATTAAGAGCACTGAGAGAAAAGACTCCTCTGGGGTGGGCCACCCCCATCCCATCTTCTCAGCCTTAGATGAAGACATCAGGCAATGTTATCCCTGGTACCGTGCCCTGAGGAGCCTGGCTCCTGGAAAGGAAAACATTCACTATCAACCAGCAGCCTCTATTGCTTGAGACCAATGGTCCAACAGGTTTTCAGCCTGCCTGTAGTCTGGCCATCCAGTCTGCTTGTCCCTGTGTGAGTACTGGGAAGCTTTGGGATGTCTTGTCCGTAGCCTTGCTAAGGAGAAAGAAAATCGCATGCACTGATCTCCTCAGAGTGGGCTGTTTCACAAGATTTGGCCACACTGAGCAAGAACAGCTTCTCCTTGGTAAATCCATACTGTTCCTCCTCGTTGTCTTGTCCTTCATATATTTAGCAGTGGCTTCTGTGAGGACATGCTGCACAATTTTGTCAAGGAATTGAGGTCAAACTGCCCCACCTGTTGTTCCCTCTGCCTTTATTGAAGAGGGTTTGCCACAGCTTTTCCAATGTGAATGTTACCTGCCATGAATCAAATAGATCAGCAGTCTTGTATCCAGCCTGTATCCCAGGGATCATCCGTGTCCTGTAAACCCTAATCCTTGATCCTTGCCAACCACGGGCAGTGCTCTCTGCCCCAGCCTTGGCACATGGTGGGAAAGGGCTCCCCGTTAGTGTTCGTGCTCTGAGTGCTACTGATGAATGCCGTGGTTGGAAAGAAGTGCTGGGACTGAACAGCTGGGAGGACACAGATGGAGTAAGAAATAGTAAATGGCTGACAGCCATATCAACAGACAAAGGATATGTGTTATTTATTTTGAGTTGTTGATGTTGAAGACAAAGCAAATGTAAGTATTTGAGAATGAAGCAGATGGGATGGACGTGGCTTCCAGAAGCATGGGTAGAGGACAACATTTCACCAAATGCATATGTCAAGTCATATGCCAGCAGAGATAACAAAAATAGATATTTACATTTGCAGTAATTCTGTAGCAGCTTTCTGCGAGGCGGGAAACAAAGCTTTTCTGTCAACCATTGGTGAACGAGCGTGCTCTTCCTGGAACAATCTGTACTTTGAAATCGCCTGTCTGGTGCTGGAAGTAAACTAATGGAGCTAATGAGAGCAATTACAAGCTCCATGCTATTGTAATTCATGTCTTTCTAGAATCCATGCTCTGCAGATGTGAAAGACACAAAGCTGCAGCAGCAGAGGCTGAACTGCAGTGCCTTCCCCGGCTTTGGGCTAGGTGTGCTCCAGCTCCTGCCCCAGCTTCTCACAGCCCCTCATTTCCCACCTTCCCCTCCTCTCCCCAGTTCTTTCGATGCAGACCATGAGATCTTTCTCATGATTCAGCACACCATGGGACATGTGCCTTGGCTAACCTGACAGGGTCTATGACTGCAATAAAAACGTGCTATTTACCTCTGAATTTAGCAGTTTTTAGCAAGAATAAGCACTCTGCATTTCTGTAGATCATCTACACGAGCTTCTCCCCACTTGGACAATACACATCATATCAAGAGCTCACAGCATTCTTCAATGCCAGCAACTGATCTGGTGAGAGAGAAAAAGAAGCCTGTTCCTTTTAAATTAAATGATCAGCGAATATTTGCTCTAAGATTTAGTGATTTGGGTTATATATGAAAGCTTTAATGGCCCGAGGTGAAAAATAGAAAGAAATTAGCTGGTTTACTGAGTATGATGATAGGAGAGAAGCATATAATTAGATTGAATAGACATAAAACCACCTCTTTAAAACCTGCTCATTATTGTTTTAATACTTGGAATGTGCATTTGCTGTGGTGGTTGTGTGCAGCTACGGCTAAATTATTGCTACAGCGAGGCTGTCGTTCAGGTCTTTGGTTTTGTTCTTGCCCCTTTTCCTGAGGAATTCTTTTTTTATCTTTAAATACCTTTTTCCTAGAAAAAAAACCAGAAGCAAAGGGAAACCGAAAAATCTTCTGTGTTAGTCATAAAGGAATATCACATTATTCATAAAATTGCCCTTTTCTCCTATAATTGTATGATTTTTTATGGAAAGGCAAAGCATGTTAAGGGTTTGCTACAAGCTAATAAGAGGAGGATGTAGAAGAAATTTTTGAAATGCTGTGAAAGTTACTTTTCAATCATGACCAGCAGAAATTTAGAAGACTATTAATGAGACATCATACTGATCTGCACATTTTCTACTTAAGCTAAATGTAGCATTTGTCAGAGAAAGTAATTTTCCTGTCTATTTGTATTCATTGCAATTACATATGCCAAGTTTTATGCTTTTGCTATACAAAGAGGTGTATTTTCCTCTAGGTATATCATCCATGACTACAGTACAAGAAAAATAATTGATTTTCTCTCTAAGATTTTTATGAACTACAGTCAAGCAGATGCAGTTGGGTTTGTAATCAAACATATTCTGCTGTAGTGCAAGAGTAGCAGTCAGGAAACCACCTTTGAGTAACTTATGAAAAATTAAGACATTTCCCTGATATTTCAGAAATAAGAATGTGCTTTTTGTTTCTCAAAATTTGTCCAAAGTTCAGCAGCTTTTTTCTCTTTCTTTTATTTTTTCATTTCAGGCAAGTTCGCGGGTGTTTTTCCAACTTTGTAAACAGTCACTTTGCATTTGTTAACTTGATATTCCTCAAGTAATTTGAATTACTTCACTGAAAACAGCTCCTGATGTTTTGAGGTGCAATTGCACAGCAGTCTGCAGCTAATAAAGCACAGCAGCCTGCAAAGTGAACCTCCTAGGATCACATCCATCTTCTTCTTTCTCTGTGAGGAGTCACAGTTACCTCGTTTGGGAAGAGCACCGGGTCTCCACCTTTCCAAGACAGATGTGTCAGTCTAAAAGGGATGCATGGAAAGCTCCCTCCTGGTGCTGTTCAAACGAGAGTATCTCTTAAGACAATGAAGTGTCTAAATCCCTGCAATATTAATGACACACCAAAAAGCCTTCTCTTTCCAAGCAGAGCGCTCAATCATTTAAACTCTTTCCTCCCAAACCATCAGCAGCACCGTAATGGTGCAGCGGGCTATAAATGGAGGCAGGTTGCCCGTGGCAATGTCAGGGGGGATGGCATCAGGCTGAGGGCCCCGGCAGTAATCCGTGCTGACAGCTTCCCCATTACTGCCTTTCCCGGCGCTGCGGCGGCCCCGGCGGGATGGGAACGGACAGCGCCGGCCAGGGACGGGCACCGTGCGTCCGGCCGGGCCCACGGCACTCAAACATCGCTGCCTTTCCCTGCCGAAACACCACGGCATTTCCCACCGCTCGGGAAACAAGGCTTCGTCAAAAGATGATTTTCTCGCTAACGGGATTTAAGCAATGAAGAGCGGCTGGTGTTGGTAGTCCGGGAATGTGCTGTATTCTGACTTTCCAAGCGCCTTCCCTCTGAGCTGTTTTCACTACTTGTTGAATCATTAAAAGGATGAACAATAGAGCCCTGAGCAAAACTTAGCAGGTAGCTTTAGAAACATGGGATAATCTATAACAGTTCTCCTTTACAATGAGTCACTGTGCTTTGGGTGGGTACCATTCCCGTTTGTGGCTCTCAGAAGATGCAGCACTGATTTAAGTGTATTGACTAAAGATAAAACACTGGTCTACATCTCACTCAAACGTGATTTTCTCTCTGTTTACTGTATTTTTTTATTTTTTTCCATGTAAGTCTCAAATACTTTATTGCCAGTGTTTATCTGCTTTGATATCTTGAATGTTAAAGTAATGGATTTCTAGGCTTCATCATAATCAATAGCAAAATGGCACATTCAACTTCCTCATATTCAATTTCCACTTGATATTAACAACTGTAGTAAATGTAGTGGTAAATGTTAGATTCTGCATACATATTTTGAGAATGGGGTGTTCTTGGTAATTTGAAGAGAAAATTGTGGCAGGAAATAATAAAGCAATAGTATTTAAATAAGGCCATAGCAAAATCTGCTCTTTCTTGTTTACATATCACAAGTCAGACTAAGTACCAAGTTTTAAAACTTGAAAGAAATATCTCTTTCATATAGGCATTTATTGTGCAATTTATCTCATCAGATTTGAGAAACTATCCACAGGTTTTTCAAATTATAGGCCTATTAGTGCTATTATAAATGTTGTTGCAAAGTCACTCTTAAAGCTCTGACGATAAAAGAAGAGTCTAGATGAGCAGAAAGGTTAATTTCATGGAGAAGCTTTCATGGAATGCTGTTGGCTTGTCTTTATGCTGGACATTAATGATCAACTCACTGAACAGATACCATGAAATGGAAAGGTCTTTTAGTGCCCTGTGAGATAGGATGGCACAGAGGAGGTGGTGTCCCTTTGTTGCACAGAATAGGACTTCCCAAGCAATCTGTACTCTTTGTGTCACATTTTCAGAAGTGCATTTCTATGCCCCTTTCAGCAGGAATTGAGGCACAATCAAATTTTGGATTTATAATTAAAAATTGATTTTTTTGATTTGTGTGACCTAGAGCTCTGGTTAGTGCATGCCTTATGATTGGCAACCTTAGCCAAGGAGACAAGATTGAAAAGGTCACCAAGTTATCCATCCTTTAACTCACGATGATAAATCCAGGCAGTGATTGAAGCAGAGAAGTAGATGGGCTGGAGAAGCTTATCTCAGAATTTGCTGTACTGTGCTTCCTGTCTGGGGATACTGATAAGTTATAAATCACATGCTACAGAGTGGCTCTTCAGGTGATGTGAAGGTTATCTGTCCCAGCACTGGGGCATGTCTGCCAGAGCTTCCAAAAAGTCCCAAAATGTGGAGGTGGTCTTTGTCCTGCAAACTGTGAGGCAGTGATGTCCAGCACAGCTCATGGAAACCACTGAAATCTCCTCCCCAGCCTTTTGCCATGGGGTAACAAGCCAAAGCTCTTCCCAGGGGTTGGAGATCCCCCTCATGTGCTGTTTGGTGAGGGTCTGACACAAACCCCTGTCTGACCACTGGCTCAGCATGAAAACCAATTGTGAAACAGGGAGCCTGAGGCAGAGCAGGAGCATGGTCACATCTGTGCATCAAGCACAGTGCTGCAGGTGGTCAGGAGCATGCCATGGGATTTCTCATATCCACCACAAGTCCTGCTACTCCCATCACGCTGGGACTTTGCCCCTCACCACTTTCTGGGACACTCAGAGAAGTTTGTGCTTGTTGTTGGGCTCTCTCTCGGCCTTGGCAAGACTTTTAAGGTCCAGCAGTTCTGGTTCTGTGCTGCTGCAGCACTTTCTTAAAAAAAGTGGACTTGGAGCTGTGGTGGTTTATGTAGTCTGGAAGAATGCTCATCTCTGCCAGATTTATTCTGGAGGTGCAGTGAAATAGCACGTATGTTTTTGCATGATATTGAGTAAAATTAATTACAGCTAAGAATGTTCTGCTCAGTTATGAGAAGGGGTGGTCTTGGATCACTAGGATAGAGATGAGAGTGTTTACACAGCAGGCACAGACAGCTGTAAGAAAAGAGAAGGGTCAGAAGGGGAAGAAAAGCTGCTCTAAAAGATGAATAATTTATCTGTTTTACCTAAATTGTACCTTAGCCAAAAGCCCAGACAACACAGTATAAAAGAGAGAAGCAAAATAAAAGGCTTTCAGTTCACTAAAACTTCATTTATTATGGGCTTGAGGAGAAGCTGAAATAGGAAAGTGCTGAATGGGCCTGCTAGGAGGCATAAAGCAGGAGAGTCTTCTTTCACTTACTGATTCCATTTCAGTTGCCATCCACCTCCATCATGTTTATCCTCTCGAGAGCTCAGGCCAGGAGACTTCTTCCCTGGCACGGTGCCTCTGCCAGCCCTCCAGGCACAGCTGCAATACAGATAAGACCCAAATACAGTTGTTTCTTCTCAGAGGAGTGAATGCTCTTGGAGAAATACCATGGAGAGGGGGAGCTGAAAGCAGGCATAGCAGAGGAAGAGCAGGGCTCTGGTAATAAACAGTAGCTTCAGATTTTGCTCACTGACTTCAAAGATGGTTTTTCTTCTGGTTTTTCTGGAGTTATCTGAGCCTCCTTCCTCCATAATAATTTAGAGATAGTGCTTTAATCCAAGCTTTTTTAAAATGTCTTCTCCTGTCAAGCTAACTTTTCCTTCACACTTCTCACTGTGTCAGCTGGGATATTACAGCATTAATATCAGAGAGAAATGTGGGATTATGAGCACCAAAGTATACTCAAGGTAGTATAATTTAAAAAGAGAAAATCTGAAACTGCCTCCATTGGTTTCACAGCTTTTTACAGGAGATGAAACAATGGCTAAAATACACATCAACAGAAGGGTAAAGGTTAAATCTACTTGTGATTTCCATTTTAATGCCTCTTTCCAATTCACTAATGTGCCTTTGCAGAAGGAAAATGCCTGCAATGCTTATTTATTTACATGTGTGTAGGTGACAGGTATTTGCAATGTGTTGAGTCATGGCCCGGCAGAGCAGCACCTACACATCAGTCCTGAACCTAACCCTGCCCATGAGAGGAAAGATTTTCACCCTTCTGATTCTCAGGAGGAAAGGAAACCCCAGCTGTCCAAAGCAAAGCAGGTGGTAGTGTTTTACTTTCCTGATTTGATTTGAAAGAGATGTAATTCAACTGAGCTGTGGTCAGAAGGGTTTCTTCTGCTGACCCCAGCTGGTTTTGGACCAGGCCCACTCAGCAGGTTGATTATAAATCCTTGGCTGAAAAATATCATGATGTACAGGTCTGTAAGTGTTCAAGGGATTTCGGGGTCAGAGCAGTTAGTGCTTACCATGCAGTGAGTGCTCTAGATGTGTCCCAAAGCTGGCTGGCTGGTTTCACTGGGATCTGTGAAATCCCACAGCTCCTCCTTGGGGTGCAGTGCAGTGCTGGTGGCCCCAACAGCTCTTCGGGGAGCCTTGGGAAGGACCAGCACTTCTGGAGAACTTGCCTATCCAAAGGCTGAACGTCTGCTTGGAAACACAACGCTCCGACCATTTTACTAAGAGCTAGAATTCAAAATAAAATTCTTTTAATAGATCCGGTTGGAGGATCCATTTACATTCAGCAATGTTTCATGTAGCTCCATAAATAGTCCACATGCAGAAACAGTGCAGGAACACATTTGCAGCTCTCTCTTTACTCAGTTTTCCCGTCCTCCCTCTCCCTGACCTTTCCTTTCAGGGGATTTGGCAGATTAACCTCATCAAGTTAAACTCGATGTATATCGAGGCCCTGTGTGCTCAGAATGGCTGCTCCTTTCCCAGCTTCATCTGCCCATCCAGCAAGATGTCACCTCTCCCCATCTCTCCCATTGCCATTATAAATCCTATGTCACTTTATATTGTGTTCTCCTTCATGCAGATCATCTCTTCTTACATCCTTCTCTCTAGAATTGAGTACAATGGTGCGTGTATATGTAATAGGAAAAATAATTGATTTTAAATATTTATAATAAATGTTATGGACCATTAGTCAGCAATTAAATATGTGGAACATAAAGATTCAGTTTTTTTCATGAAGTCATAATTATCAGGTGACAAGAGGAGCTACCTAGGATCAGACTGGTACTGTGGTGGGGGAGATCTACAAGGGATCAATGTGAGTCTCAACAGGGACAGCTCTGGAAGAAGAGGAGCAGGGCTTGCAGGGCTTGTGGGAGGGCAGAGACAGATGAGGGGCAAGGCGCTGGTTAGGAGCCAGCTGGAAATATAGAAAACTGGAGTCTGAGTCTGACATTGGTGTGATAATTACTAGGGAAGGGAAGGGGTGGTGAGTCTGAAAATACAGAAATACTGTGGCAGTTCATCCACGGAATAGAGAGGCAGCCCTGGCAGGGAGGATGGGGAAAGGCCAATGAGGACAAGGTACAAAAGTGAATTAAAAGTTTTGTTCAGGTAAACTTGAAAGTTGTCAAACCTACTCCTGAATATACTGACTCTTTCCTAGGAAAACATGGGAACACAGGATGGCATGTTGCAGGATATATGATGTGGCACTGGCACGGGCTGCTGGTGCCTGAGTGAGCTGGGATAATGAAAACCTTCCTGGGGATTTGTGGGAAGGTTTAAAACAATAACTGTGTTAATAGGGAGCAAAAAACTCTTCTTGCACCTTGCCACAAATACAGGGTGCTTGTGAGCAGGGTCTGCTGAGGCGGCCAAGCCTCTGCCTGGCTTGAGAAACCAGAGGGTTCTGTATCCTTTATCCACTCCTGCCCAGACTGAGGGTGAAAGGAAAGCTGCAGCAAGGTCTGTCTGACAGCAGTAACCTCTCAGCAGCTCTACTGTTATTTCTGATGGTGAGAAACACCTGAATTTGATCCAAGTCAGTCTTTTGACAGAGGATGGGAGAAACCATTTAAAGAAAGAAAATATTCTTGTGCCAGCCCTTCCCTTGTAACACCAAACACCAGTTCTCTGGAGTACTGTGGCTCTTGCCACTACCAGCCCTTTCCACAGGTTTGAAATTACATTTTTCTAACAGTTATAATCCATATAATCCTACTATGTGAGCTTAGATAAGAATTAAATTAGTGACAGAGTACTGTAAGTGGAAAATTGGCTTGTAGAACTCTACACAGAGACTGAGCACTGCTCACTTCGGGGTCAGCAGCAGGTTTACTGCAAGACAGTCAGCACAGAGGGGTCAGGGGTATTAATTGTAATGAGGTTTCCATTTCCTCAATCAGTCTGGTTTTTCACCTGGTATTAAATTGAGAAAACCATGGAACACTACTCAGTATTTACCTTTCAGCTTCATTGAATAAATATTGGAATGCTTGAAATAAAAACTTTCATATCATAAGTAAGGCTCTTCATATTCTTTCTTTTAAAAGCACAAAGACCTCAAAAAACTCTTTAATAATACAATAGTACTTCAGCTGGGAATTGAAAGCATGCAAGCTTCCAATCAGCTCATCTGCTCCCTTATGGCAAACAGCATAAACATTTTGGAGGCCTCAGATGTGCTTTTATCACTTGCAAGGTAGGAAATAATTCTGCAAAAGTCATCAAAGGAAATTATACTTCTGTAAAAGGAACCCTTGTATCACTGTAAGCCTGCTGTGTCTAACTGGCTTGGATGTGTTTGCCATAAGCATGTACACAATTCCTGGTCTATTTAGGAACTCGATTTTTTTAGGCTGCTGTTTCTATAGCTGAAGATAACATTCAACTTCACATTTGAGATCCGTGGTATGTGATACTCCAAGAAATGCTGATTTAAGGGAAATAATGATATTAGAAGTAAATAACGATTTAAAAAAATTATAATTAGATTATAAAGCAGCAAGAATCAACCCTTCATAGTGATTATTTTTCTCCTTAGGGGGTAGCTGAGACTGGCTGTTTGCACAGCTTATAACAGTCACAATAACCAGGTTTGTAGTGCAAGTGTAGGCGGCAAAGCAATTTCTATTGAGAGCACAGAAACACCAACTCCTCAAACTGGCACTTTGCAGTAAGGGCAGCTCTGTGTGAGGTGTGAGGCGGTGGGGAACCTGTTCTGTACAACCACATAGCACAGCCACAGGTCTGCAGAGCAGAGATAAAATCCTGTCCTGTCAGTGGCAAGGACTCAGCACAGGGCTATGGTACAACACACACAGTGGAGAGCATGAAAGATTACAGCTGTGGCTGTGACCCTCGATGGCACAGCATTAAACTAGACTGGAATATCAACTCTGGACTTGGAGTTCCCTTAACCTTCAGAGGGCTTAGGGAACCTCTGGCCTCCCTGCCCAGCTGGATCACGTTCTCTGTAAAACAATGGATCCAAAATAATCTTTCATTGTCTAGGATATTTAATTTCTAAAAGTTAAGACCAGAGATGCTTCTGAAAGTTCATTCTGTGTGCATCCTAAATTCATGGATTTTCAAATCCAGGCTGAGATGTTCCTGTGGCATTTAAAGTGGCTATAATTCAAAATGTTTGTAGTACCAGTTCTCAGCAGTCAAAACATGCAGCATGTTTAACTCACACCTGCAGAGAACATTTAAATTGTCTACCCCTGATCCCTTCCCTTCTCACTGGCTTGTTAGATTTGATGTTACTCTTTCATGTCATATCAGTTTGGCTCCCTCATCTCCCTGCCTTTGTGGAGCTCCGATGTGCACGTGGCAGAAACGGCCTCTGCTTTGATTCCAAACTGAACCTGTGGCAATACAGCACAATTCAGTCTGGAGCAGGAAAGGGAAAAGAGAAAAGAGAGAAAAAGAGAAAGCCGAGGTTGTTGGGAGGAAGTGGGCGACCTGGATTGTAGCTGGTTATAAAAAGCAGCTCCGTGTGGGCTGGATCTGACTCTGCAGCGGATTAATACACTGCCAGGTTCCCTCTGCAGGTGGCTGGAGGAGTTCGTGTGGCTGACGGGGCCTCCCAGCTCCCACCTTGCTGGGTTTTCCAGGTGTTATTGTCCCTGTCAGAGGGACTCAATCCAAATTCAGAGCTATCTCTGTGATACCGGTGCCTTCCATCAACACCTGACCCACGGGAAGCTGGCACCCCACACTGCACCCACACTTTCCTCTTGCAGGTCTCTAGTCACGCTGACCTCAATTTCTTTTGCAGCATTACTTCTTTCCTTAAGTAAGTTTTTCTGCTGAATGAAATGTCAGCAGATAGCATCAGTGCTACTCCATAATTTAATAGTTCCAAATATGGGTTGGAGCCTGACTCAACATCCTCTTTTAGTAGACAGTTTGATATTTTGGTAATATTTGCCTATAACTCCCTACACCGGGGACTAGCAAGTACAAGAAACATGACTTCAGATACATAAATATCTTACAGTCCTCCCCACCTTGTTCTTGGCAGCTGTCAGAGGTAACCCTGCTGTATTCCTTCCTCCTGGCCCCAAGGGAGGTGGTAGGGGTGGCTGTGCTCTGCAGCCCCTCTGTTTCTCTCTCAGGGAGCCCCTGATTGTCCACAGATGCTGATTTTCTGCTTCCATTCAGCCACCTGAATTTCAAGTGCTTTGCCTTGATGCTGGTATTATCTTGGCTTCTGGAGGGATAATGGCAGCAGGTGAAGCAAATTTTCTTCTTCAGACAATTTTTTTTTTAATATCCTTCTGAGGGGAGCAACACAGCAGAAAGATAAGCAAAGAAGATCCTCTAATATTGCTGGATTATAGTTAATCGAGAAAGAAAACTTAGAGAATACAGTACATCCAGGAAGAAGGATGTCTTCCAAAATCACTGCTTTTCAGACCAGACTGTTTTGAGGATCAGAAATGAAAACCAAGAGATGCAATTTTCCAGAGCTGTGAGAAAGCTTTGAGAGAATCAGTTTCTCCAAAGCCACAGTGATCCCTTTTCACTGGAATTTGTCCCTTCAGCAGTGTAAATGGATGCTCTTGGTTGGATGTGTTCTCAGCCCTACAGAACAGGTACAATGTGTTTTGGAAAAAAAAAAGGTAGTAAAGAATCAAAAGCTGTTTTTAAAGAGTGCTTTGCCTGTGGGTCTCACACACACACAACTCTAGAAGGAACCTCTTCCCAGCCATTGTACTTGGCCTCCACATTTCAGCCCAGGGAAAACCCTACTGAAGTCTTCACGCTCTTTGCTAGAACTCTGAATGTCACATGGATTGGAAGATCAGCTGCCAACAGTATCAATAGTGCTACTGGCCAGGGGATTCTTGTTAATTCCTGTCACTGCCTTTAGAAATCAAGAAGTAAATGTGCTGCACTAAAAGCCAAGAAGACCTAAACATTTTGCAGACATAAGATCCCATTCATACACCTAGTGAAAAAACACAGGTTCAAATGGAAGTTTTTGCCTGTGAAGCTCCTGGTTTCCATGGAGTGATGAGCAGTGGGGCTGTGGGACACAGGGAGATGGAGCAGGACCTCAGGTGTGTGCACAGAGGCTTCACAAAGCAAAGGGCCTCCAGTGCCCGTGGTTTCCCTTTGGGGCAGCTCCTGCAGAGCCCCTGCCCAGGGCTGCAGCAGCCAGGAGCAGCACAGCCCCTTCCCAGCCCCAGCAAGCACTTTTCTTCCTTGCAGCTTATGTGGTACAGGAAAGCTTTCATCAGGCTTTTGGAAGGCCTCCTGAGGAAGCCGTGATTCCGTGAAAAGTGGGTGCTTGTACTGGAGTGATATTTATATTTTCTAAACCAACAAAGAACTGAAAGGAGTTTGTTACACACCAACCACACAGATTTATGGTGAGCAAGTGCTGACACAGAACACGCATCTGTAAGAAAGTGCATTGTAAGGTGCTAATCCCTCTCTGTCTCTTCTTTTCCATGAGACTACATTTCTTACAAGATGCAGTTTAACCTGAAACTTGACCTGTCTTCCTAAGAAATTAGTTCAATCAATAATTGCTCTCTACTTAGGGACCAAGGGAAAACAGTGGAACTTGCAAAGCTGCTTTGAAATTCATTTCCAGTGAGGTGAAAGCTCATCTTAAAAATTCAAATTTCTCTCTGATTACTGCTGCAGGTAGAAGATTAAAAATCTCTCCTGGTAAGATTGTAGCAACTTGTCACAGCAAAGAACTTAATGATATTATTTTTTTCCTTGTAATACTAGTGATTGCGATAAAACTTCAGTGCTTTAATCATTAAGAGATGCACTATAAGTGTTAATTGAGATTAGAATTATGTCTATGTTCAGAGCAGCTCTCTCTGAAATGACCTTGGCCCTTGTCCCTGGTGCACGACACTACAAGTTTAGTCCTATTTCAATCTTTAAATAGACACAAAGCTAATGTCATTTGAGGGTTTGTTCTGATGCAACCCTTCAAGCAGTAATTTGTGGCAGAAATGGTAAAATAAACAGCTTTTGCAGAGGTCAGTGGCTGACCAGCAGCCTTTGTGGCTGTGCAGGGCTGCAAAGGCAGTGCTGGCTGCCCTGCTGGAGCTGGTGGGCTGAGCTGCAGTGTCCCCTCTGGAGTCACAAAGGTGCAAGCAGGGAATTTGTCTCTCGGTGACAAATCAGTGATTAAGAGCCTTTGCTGCCATTCAAACCCTCAAAGTACCATTTAAATGAATATTCTTACCATGGATTAACCACATGAAATCCACTTCAGGCTATAGCAGGATGCTGTGCTGCCAAGACGATTCCTGTCACTTAACTTGTGTTTCCTCTCTCCTGCAAAGTCCCTCTTTGTGCTGTTAATGCAGCCTAAAAGGTGTCTGCATATCCATGTACGTGAAGTTGCTCATACAGGGCATAAATGTCAAGAAATCTGTGCTCCCAGTAAAATCTCTCAACCAGTACAGGATTTTCTTCGATGACAGATGTTATGTGAATGGAGGATATTACACTTATGCTTCAGTATAGCTGAGTACTTCTCAAAGAGGAAGTCGTGAAGCATGCCAGATTATTTACCAAGGGGATGAAAAAGTCACAGGCTGTAATTATGTGAGTTCAGAGAAGGAAAATGCATTAGTGCTGTCAGCTTAGCCAAAACCCCATGTTCCCAGCTCTATGCCATGCACTTCATATGGAAACTGGAAACAATTGCACCAACAAATAAATATCCAAATTATTGAACATGGAAGGGTTGATGAACAGGTATCCTCAATGCCTTCTCCTAGACATGGACTAACAATTTCCCTGGTGAACACTGGGTCAAATAATTATTTTGATTTTGCTCTAGAACCACGTTGTGAACCAGATCACACCTCTGTATAATCCATTGATTCAAAAAGTGAAAGAGCTGAGCACAGCTCTTTCTTGTGTTGTCTGGAAAGAGCTGCTCAGCATTGGCAGAACCCATCCCACATTTGCCTGGCAAAGGCCAGGGTGTTTTCTCTTGAACCCTACTTGCTCCTGGCAACTGGCACACAGGAAATGAGAAATATCCATAAATCTCCCATGTGCCCTGGTCTCCTACACATAGCTCATCCAGACAAGCAGTGTTCAGTGGTTTAATCACAGATGCCCTTCTGGTGGCACAGTCACCTTTGGAGAAGAGTTAATCTTTGGAAGTTGGGAGGTTTTAATGCCAAAAGCTACCAGGCCGCTTGGAGAGCACTCACCAGTTCTGTGCACATAGCTTGAGGCAGCATTCCTGAGACACAATAATTCTCAGCACTAAATACATATCTCTCCCAGAAGGGGCCATAGTAGCTACTATAGACTTTGCTAAAATGAAAGATGATTTGGAAAAGAGCATAGATTACTGTGTTTTGCAGGACTAATTAATAGATATCAACTAATTAATAGATAAATCTTTCTAACTCATGAAGTTAAAAATATAGAGAGTCTTAAGTCTATACACTCTTATCACTATCTGGGGTGTCCTAAATGTGCATCTTTCAAGTCCATAAATATCTCAGAATCACTAGAGAGAAAACACTTAGTGTGCTGATGGATTTTCTTTTGACTCTTTAATGAAGCTAATAGACTCGTAAAAAGCATTTGGTAAGGTGGGAGAGGGAGGGAGGGAGGGAGGAAGAGAGATTTAAAAAAAGCTTTTTGAAATCTACGGTCTTCAGAGTTTTACCCTGAGGTGCTTGGAGATTTTCTCTGTTCAGAGTCACACTGTGGAAAGGGCATCAACAAAGTAGAGAGCATCAGTAAACAGATGAAAACCAGTGCACAAAGTAATGCCAGCACAGCTTGTGAGTGTTCTGCTGGACTTCGGTTCATGTCTATAATATCGCACAGATTTCAAAGGTTTCCATTATTTTTTGGTGGCTTCACATGCAGCACTGTCAATTAAGAAAAAAACCCCAACAAAACAAACAAACAAGAAGCCTCCCACACAAACCAAAAACTTCAGCTTCTTCTCTGTTTTAGACTTTGTGCTGGGTTGTGGCAGCAGTCGTGGTCACAGGGGGTGACAGAAGCAGAGGCTCACAGGGCTGCTGCCCTCTCCTTTCTGTACCAACACTGCGGGGCTGAAGCTGCCACGTGGATGGCATGGACATGGACATGGACATGGACATGGACATGTGTCCGTGAGAGCAGAGCAGGCAGGGGGAAAGAACAGAAGGGAAAAAAAGGAAAACAAGAAACAAGCCAAAGAAGCCAAAGAACTCTGCGCCACCCCAGGGATCCTATCTCCACACCTGATGCTTTCCGGGGTTTAGAACTGGGCAAAAGAGATGCAGCACGAGCAAACCCTGGAGCTGAAGGCGGGGGTGGCCTGCAGGAGTCAGCAAGGGACTGTGCTCCGACAGCCCGCCTGGCTGGGATGGGATNNTGGGATGGGATGAGATGGGATGGGATGGGATGGGATGGGATGGGATGGGATGGGATGGGACGGGACAAGATGGGATGGCATGGCATGGCATGGGACGGGACGGGACGGGACGGGACGGGATGGGATGGCATGCCATGGCATGGGACGGGACAGGACGGGATGGGATGGCATGGCATGGCATGGGACGGGACGGGACGGGACGGGACGGGACGGGATGGGATGGGATGGGCTGTACCGGGCTCTTGTGCTCCCTCGCTGCAGCTCTGTTTGCGAGTGTGCTCGGTTGGGTCGTTGCTGTTCAACTTCCCGCATCAACACATCAAATCTGTTTTGGAAACAGCCTCATTCATCCAATTACTGTAATAGCAGTTAAAACACGTTGGGAGCATGGCAGGAATGGTGATGAATGAGGCAGAGAATGACTCCCCTCTCCGTGTTAGCAATTCAGATTTGACTAAAACAGTCTAAGAGGTGAATGTGTTATTCTGCCTCTCATCCGTCTTGTTCTTTCCGTCCTCCCCTGTTTTCATGAAGCATAATCTGTGTTGCTGTACTGCAGATCACTTTGCAGCTGGATGTGCTGTTCCTGAGTGGTTATTTGGTTTGCTCTCTGTGTTTCAGTGTGTTCAGTTGCACAGCTTGGTGTGCTGGAGCTGTACAAGTTATCAGTCTTTCACACCTCTCTGCTATTTTTTCAGTACAGTCTGAAATCTTGTAAATTAATATTCCCTTTCTTGCTTTGTTCTGTCTTGCCTTTAATTTTTTTAAAAAGAAGCAAACAAATGAAAATAGCACCTGTGAAATCTTTATTTCAGTGTTTCAGTTATTCATGGCTGATTTCTGCTGCAAACATCCCAGCAACTCACTTTCATTTATTGTCTGGGTGGCTGTGGATACGCACAACATCCCTAAAACAATATTCATCTCCAAGCACCACAAGCCTTGCCTTTCCTGATTTCCTGTTATTTGATCCCTGAATTGCAGTTATGCCAGAGAAGCACAACTGAGCAGATGATGGGTACTTAAAAATTACTAATTTGAAAACATCTGACAACGTGCCACACAAGAGACTAATGGCTGAAGCAAACACTCGTGAATATTAAAATTACTCTCAACTGGACTCCAATTCAGGATGAGAAATCAGAGTTCTCAGAGGAGAGAAACCTTTCAGTAAACAATGTTTGGGCTTGTCAGAGATGTCTGTGCAAAACGTGGACGTCCCTTCCTGCCCGGAGACAAAGCCTGAGAGTGTGTTTGTACACGTGGCCACCGCAGAGTCGCAGTCTCCTCGGGGGCACCCAGCGCTGCTCTGCCTTGCCCTGGCCGTGAGGCCGCGAGGAAGGAGTTCTGGCTGCTGAAACCACACAGCCGTGCCCAGAGCACTGCCAGAGGGGCTCCCAGGGCAGCCAGGCAGCGCTGGGGCTGGCCAGGCCGGGCTGTGTGCGCAGGGCTGGGCTGCACACACGGAGCTCCGAGCCCTGCTGCCGCTGCGCAGCGAGCGCCGGCACACAGCGTGCCCGGCTGCCCCAGCGCCGAGCGCTGCCAAGGACTCCGAGTACTGGCAAAGAGCTGCGGCTTCCAGCCAGGGATCCTACTTGTTGGCCAGAACCGACAGATTCGGAGCTGTCTGAGAGACTGGCGTCTTTCTGTCCTCTTTTTCCTTTCGCTGAAAGTTAAAAACACCAGCAATGGGTTTCGTTTAGATCTCACTCGCGACCTGAGCGGTTCATTACTGCCTCTGCCACAGGCTTTCGGCTCGAACTGCACAATGCCAGGCACACACAGGGCAGATCTATTTTCCCCTCTCTCTTTCTATCTGCCAGCAGTGTGATAGAGCCACCAGGGGCTCTTCTCTGTTAATTATGGGAGGTAAACAAGGGCTTCCTGCTAAGTTTTCCGAACAATATATGACAGCCATTTCTCTGCTGTCTTCTAGGCTAACATGCTTGCCTATGTCTGGAGTGAGAAAATGCCCTGATGGGTCCCAGCACTGACCAAGATGAGATTTCTCTCCTGAGAAATTAGACTGCTGCTAATTACCTGTGCAGGAAGGAAGGCTTGCTCTGTTTCTGGGATGCAGCCAAACGTGAGTTAAAGTCATAACAAGGGAAGATACTCCATGGTGTAAACATTGTTGGCATGCATAACTTCTAGCAGTTCATTTAAACCATAAGAAGGTTTGAAAACTGTGAAAATATAATAATAGAGTGATAGAGAAGAGACAAAATTCCTGTTCAAGGGTTCATGAGTAAGAGTTCCTGTTTTTCAGTCAGACCTCCACATGCCTTTGCTATAGATTATCCAGGAAGTGTGTACAGGATGTAGCTTTGAATCTTTATTTACAGATGGTAAAGTAGTAACTTATTCAGACCCTCCACCGTTGTCCCTACATAATACACAAAATTTAAAAAATCTTTTGAGTTGAAAATTACACCCTTGTGCATTAATTTTACCAGGGCTGTGAACAGCTCTTGTATCAGATTATGTAAACTTCCCTTCATCAAGTAAAGATGTCATTTGCAAAGACTCCAATAGCTGTTTCTGGGCATGTTTAGAACCACATTTCCAAAGATTATTTTATGTAATGACCCTTAAATATAAATTTACATTGAAATAGGTTGAAATTAAATTTCTGTTCTTATGTTATGAGTAGCTTTCAATTCTATGGCAAATGATGTCAGCTGCCATTTGACATTTCAGTGTAAGATCTGACTTACTTGTAACCTCTTCATCTATTCTAATGTAAGGCACTTTATTGTAACCTACTGCTGAGTACAATATTTTTATTTCAGCCATCTGATCTTGAAGTATTGAACCAGATTTCTAAGCATGAATTCAACTTATTCAAAGTCTGCTCGCCCATGACAGTAAAAATAGCAGGCACCTTGGTCTTTGGTGTGGGTTCTCTGAATTATTAATATTTTCCCACCTTGGTATGCAGACTGCTTCTCCACTGGGGCTATGGACAGTGCTGAATATCTAAACCTTCTAACCTACTGCAAGTTAATTGCTTTTCTCCAGGAGCTGTACAAAAGATACCTCTATAAATTGCAATTGTTTTGACCAAATAAGCCAAACCCCACTAATGCAAACAGATTTAGCTGAGAATAATGGCACAAAGCTGGGATACCACAAAGTTCCTCTGTACATCATTGTTTAGATTTAAAATCTTGCTCCATACAAACAGATTATGGCGTAGAAAATTCTGCTATAACTTATTCATAGATTTTTCTTTTTTAAAATGTGCTCTATATACATGTCTTTAAATGTGCCTTTGAAAAAGCAAGGCTTGCTCTCAAACCAGCATCATTCTGAAAGTGCTGTGACACTTCAGATAGCAGGTTTCATACATGTTGGAACACATACCAGTGGCTCATCACTTTGAATTTCTGTTCAGGTTATTAGTCATAATTAATCTCACATTTTATAGAATTGTTTCTTGATTCCTTTTCAACATGGAACAATTTAACTAAGTCTAATGAATGGATCTTTTGGGATTCTTTATAACCGAACATAAAAGGAAATGGAAAGGTGTTTTGGCAACAATCTCTTTGAAGTCAATTTATCTACAGAAGAAAAATTTATTTGATAACCATCTACTGCAAAATTACAAATTATTATAGAATTGCATAAAATGTCTGCTGTACTGTAATTGTCATAAGAGAATTTCATTTAATCTTACTGGAGGGCACTTACCACTTATTTGATCTGAATTCTTTGATATTTTTATTCTAAGTACTTTATGATTCACAATGTCATTATTTAGTCCACATATAACAGCCTCCAGAAGCAGAGATCGCTGAAGAATGGCAATTTCAATTTGTGACATCTTTTGTATATTTTTCTTTTTCTATTTCCATACCATTTTCCACTCACACTTTCAAAAATATTTTTGGAGCAGGATTCAGTCAAAGCACCCATTTTGAAACTCAGGAGGGTCAGACATTTTATTCAGTCTCTTTTTTTTTTCCCTTAGTCTGTCCCCAGAAACTTTTTCATCAAAAACTTAGAATCAACATCCTCTTTTTAAACAGGTTGGCTTTAGCCAACCAGCTTAATTACTTGAGGAAAAAACAGAAAAAAGCCTTGCAAACAATGCAGCTCTGAAGATGTTGCAGCCAGCAATGCTGCAAAATACTGAGATCTTGACATTGGTTAAAATAATTTAAAAGAAATCAGGGTTTGTACTGGCTGATAAATACTGGTACTAGTTGAGCATTACTCAAATCAGAGTGAGACTGAGCCGTGACTCTTGGAGTCAAACAGCCACTGCTAGGTTCAGTAGATGTACTGAAACCAGGACATTGTTTTCCAAAGGTTTCTACAAATATTTCTTGGTCTGATACACAGTTCAAGGCAGAAAAGCTCAGTAAACTTGAATGTGATACCAGCAAGGTAGTCTGGAAACTTTTATTCATTTTGCTGAAGAGTGGAAATAAATGGGATGAAGAAATAGCTGCTCCACAGTTTAAGTTATTTTAGCTGTTGCCTTTTTCTGTATGCATTGTGGAAAAATATTGCATAAGTCATTAAAATCTAGTGATTTATAGTTTTATGTAGCCAGTGTTGCATGCTTAAGGACTAAAACAATTAAAACCCAGCTTCCGAACCTGTTTTGAAGAGATTGCACCTGGCAGGTTCATTTCTGTTTATTTGTTACTCCAATCTAGAAATAAATTAGAACTATTTCAGCTGAAAAAACCCCGTAATCTATTTTTCCAAATGACTGGCTTGTAAAACAAACACGTCAGGGGTTCTTTGTGATGACTTGTACGTGCCTGATGCTGTGCAGGGACTGCCAGGCCCTTGGCCACAGTGACCACCAGGATAGTGGGGCTTCTTCCCCCTCCCCAGCAGTAACAGGGAGGGAAGAAAGGCCCAGAAAAATCAGTGAACCAGCCAGAAATGGGGCACAGACACCGGGAATGGCAGGCAAATGCTCTGAGCCACTCAGTCATGTCATGCAGAGGTGGGGCTGGGACAGGCACAGAGAGCTCCCAGGAGCAGGGCGAGGAGCAGCTGGGAAGTTTCTCTGTGGTGGAGGGCAGAGCGAGGCCCCGTCTAATCCTGTTGGACATTATGCTGTTGAAAGTCTCATCTGCCAGATTCAAAGGAAAGCCAAGGCCTCATCTACATATTAAAAATTGTTTAACACTTGGCCCAAGAGCTGGAGGCCTGACATTGCTGTTCTGTATTTATGTGCCTGGTCTTGCTATGCCCAGTGCGTGCACAGATTGAAAGAAAAGAAGATAAGCCCTAACTGGAGAGGGGATTTGGTATCTGCAGCAATCCCTCACGGCCCATTGCATCTTCTATCACTGTGCTGGGAAGAGATGCTACTCTAATATTGCTGCTACTAATGTTGTGATTAAAATACTGGATGGGGACTGAGAAATTCAGTTAATTTTCTGGCTCTGTCAAAAAGCAGTCTATAGGAGTTAGTTAAATCATTTAATCTCCGCGCCTCACATCCTTATCATCTGACAATTTGGTATCTCACAGGGCTGTTATGAAATGCAGTGCATTAATGTGAGTCATTCCCATTCTGCAATGATGGTTTCCATGTACCTGGGGAGATTGAGGCTTTCTATTTGCATGAAAGCAGTTGTTTGCTCATGAAGTGTTAGTCACAAAGCAGCAGTAAAGGCAAAAATGCCTGTCATTCAGCAAGCTGTGACTAATGTTGTTTCTACATCTGTATCTACAGCAATTCAGGTGGAAATGATTTTTCATTTAAAATGCATTGATTTTTATTTGTTGCAATAAACTCAGGCAGACAGACCCTCTGATACCACGGCAAGGACTCAGACAGATAGGTCTGCCTGGGCATTTTTGTTCAGCTCAAGGGGGAATGAAGTCAGAAAACCCCCAAAATATTATCTGGACGTGACCATTAGGGGGGAAGCAAAGTGCATTTGAACCTTAAAGATACTTTTCAATGGCTGTATTCTAAGGTTCTGAGAAACTTGGATTGAAGGTGGCTCCTCCTGAATATGGTGGCTGAACTTGCTGTTTATTTGTTTGAAAATTCTGTCCTCAAGTTCTTGCTATCAGAAATATGCTGAATATTTGGCAGTAGTTTCTAAACACATTTTGTAGGAGAGTTCATAACATTAAAAATAATGTATTTTTGTGAATTGAGCAACCTTGAAATCTCTTGATCTTGACGTGGGAGTAAAGCTTATCCCCTGGCTCCTTTGCCTGCCCTGTGTGATGAGTTGCAGACACAGCCAGGACCTGTGGCACTGTTGGGGTGCTGTGGCTCCGTGGCTGCCTGCAGAGGCTCCTGATGGCACTGTGCAGCATCAGCCCAGAGTCACCCTGAGCCCTGCAGCACTGCTCTGTGGGTTGGTGTGGTTCTGGCACTGGTCCTGCACCCAAAAGTGCATCTGTAATGAGACAACACAATATCTAACAGGGATGTGTGAGTAGAAACAGGTGCAGTTTATTCTGAACGGCAAAGAGCAGACTGAGAAGGAACAGTTTAGTGGAGGTTAATACCATGCAACAAAGAACATTAATAAAGGAAAATAAGAAACAGGCTATGCAGCAATTTCTGACCAAAATAGAATAACCTCCAAAACAAATAATCTTCTCTTACTTTGTTCTCAAGTTTAGAGCTCCTGTAGTTTAATAATTACTTTGATGATTTCTGAAGGGGATTCTATTTTTCTCTAAAAATGTTTACAGCCCCATCAGATCTAATTATTCCTGGCTTTTTCTTCAGCAGGTTTTCAAAGAGATTGAGTACAACAGCATTTATCTTTTGAAGAGAGGGAGAAAGAAGATAAAAATTGTGAGGTAGCTATCCTCTTGGAATATGGGCTTTTACATTTCCAGATAAATGAATATATTTAACTAGGCCATAATGAGTAATAAGTAAAACCTTCTATTTCATTGTATTGAAATAGATCATGTTGGCCTCTTATTATCATTTATTATTTATTTTAATTAGTCTTAATTGCTGTGACAATTCTCATTTTAGTAGATACTGAGGTGATTAAGAACAAAACTTTCCCAGAGCCGTGATGACAGCATTTGTAGAGCACTGATGGCCCCACCATGACCAGCACTCGCTCCAGCACCAAGTTATGGCTGCAGCTGTGCTGGGCCTTCAGCCCATGCCAAACCATCGCCCAGGGCTCCCCACGGGCTGCCTGCCCTGCAGGGGCACAGAGCCAGTGCACAGACAGCCCTTCCCTGACACGAGTCCAAGGCTTTCATGAATCCTGGGACACTGCAGTTAAGTGCCCCGTGTAGTGAGGCAAGCGGCATCTGAACTGCCTCGGCAGCTTCTCTGCTGGCCACTGTCACCCCAGGGAATGGCAGGAGGAGCCTCACTCGATGCAGGAGAGCCGGGGCACAGCAGTCAGTCGCATCCTAAGGGAAGCAGCTGCAGCTCTGCGGTGTAACCAGCAGCTCTGGGGTTCCCGTGAGCTGGCAGGGTTTGCGCTGTGGTGGTGGGAGGCACAGCCCGTGCCGTGGTGAATGTGAAAACGAGCCACAACTCTTTTGCTGCGAGCCAGAAGATGGTTATTGGTAGCAGCAAGCGTCCGAGGAATGTCCAAAAGAAAAGCCGAAAAAAAAAAAAGAGAGAAAAGAAAANAGAGGGGCTAATTTTAGAAACTGGCAGTTTGGAAGTCTGGTATGGGGAGCTTAGAAATCAACTTTAGAGAACTTAGATTTTTAAGAAAAGTTAAGTTAAATACACAAAATAAACTCTTAAAATACAAAATAGTGATAACAATACAAAGATCAATGTAAATCAACATAAATTGGGGAGATTGGCTGCTTCTAGGGGATGTCTGGGTCGACTGTGGCTCTAGGAATAACCTTAACTTTAACTGTACTTAACCAATTAACAACTGTGCAATTAACTACCAACAATTAACAAACATGTGATTAACATATTATATGCAATTAATCCTCGTCACAGGTAGGGCAAAATAATTATGCAAAAGATCAGCCATGATGTTCATATATGACAGTGGAGCTCTGATCTCCGCCGTGTGCACGTTTGCAGAGCAGCCAGGGACATGAAGCCTCACCATGGAGCGGTGAGCAGCACTCGGTATGTGACAGGTCTCATCTCCCTGCACCCTCGCACTGCAGAGCAGCCCCCCGCCCCGGTGTCTGTCCCCTCCCCTGGACCCCAGGGACCAACAAGAGGATGCATTGTGTCTGGACCAGCACAAAATGCAGATTTTTGTTCAACAGAGCCACAGCCAGGGCAAGGAGACTCCTTGGAAAGGTGGAAACAGAGTGGTGGCATCAGCAGTCTGCAGCGCAGCCCTGGGACTCTGGGGCTGGAGCCTGCTCATCCTGCAGGGGAGCGAGCCAGCAGCTGCTCCCGCTGACAGAGTGCTCCAGCGTGGGTCTGCCTGCTGGCTGCATCCCTTGGGATCAGCTGCTGCCACATGCACCTGGGAGTAGCTTCTTTATCAGGAAAAACAGCGACACAAGCCCATTGTTCTGTGCTTATTTTTGATGGGCTATTAATATAGGTTTGGTATGACAGACCAAAAAGATTCACTGTATCACACAACTGGGTTTTTTTCAGGTATGCAGAAATTCTCAGTTCTGAGTTTTGGTGTGAATAAAATTGATTTTATTTTTAGAATCAAAAATTCAAGAGAAGTGATTGTAAAATTCTGTGGGGTTTTGCGGATGTTGTGCTGAAGGTTTTTTAAATTGTAACAATTAGTAAGAATCTTATGACTGGTGGGGAAATCTATGGCCAGGAGGAGAGTTAGTCACCCTTAAAATGACTTATTTCAGCAACACAAATATCCTTTCTAGGATTTACAGGTATTTGTGTCGTTGCACAGTAACATTTGTATTGTAATTATGTATCATTATTTATCTACTCTTAAATTAATTTGGCAGTGTTAAAGCAGACAGAAAACAACTAATAACTGCTACTTATAAAAATATGCAATCAGCAGTGCAATAATTCCCTGCTAAATTAGTTCACTCAAATATATTACATTTTCACTGTTAAAAAACAAGTCTCCTGTGATCAAAGGTAAGGTAAGACTTGTGCTCATATCAATTTGCCACAAGTTTTACCTCAACAAAGCAGAAATATGAACTTTTATTGCAATTCAGTCATTTTTAAGGGAGACAAGGAAGACAACATTGTTTTGTTACTACTTTTTTCTTATTATAGATAAAGAAAATATTTGATAATTGATGTCATTGCTTTTCTAGTTGCCCTCACAGCGTGAAGCACGATTGCAGTTTCTATATTCTTGTTATGTCCAGACCTGGATCCTCTGGCATTTCATTAATCTAATCACAGAAGTCATATGCTAACAGTTCAGCTCTTTACCCTCACAACTTCTGTCTCATTCCTTGTCCTTATTAAAAAAGAAATCTGAAAAAAACAGAATTACAGTTTTACTATTTCCTGGAACCTGCTGGGGCCAGGTGGAGCTGCACCCAGGGCTGCTGGAAACTCCCTCAAGCATCAAACCACTAGTTCAGACTGTGGCCTGCATTTCTTAGCAAGTATTTATAACGCTTTTACTAACTCTGAAGCACAATATTAAAATGCTTCTTTAAAGAAAACTCCATAAGATTTAATATTAATATTGGGGTTTTTTTCTCTCTCAGCAGTACCTTGTTGTGCTCAGCAAAGCTCCTGCTAATGCCCACGGACATGCTTGTGAAGGTTTAATCATCTTATTTCCTCCTTGTTTGGCTCTGGGGTGGTTTTCAGGCCCCTGTAGCACCTGGGAGCCTGGAACATGTCCCTGCCTATGCCCAGAGGGGACACGAGGCTGTCCTGGGGTGACAGCACCTCTGCTGCAGGTGCCCACCCCCAGCCAGTTTGTTCCCCTGCTCAGCCTTCCTCAGGGGTTCTCTGAGCTGCCAAGCTCTAAACATCCCTCAAATCCTCTCCTCTAGGAGATGAGGGAGGAGGGCTATCAGTGCCAGCTGAGTTTTTAGAGGGAGCCATGTGAGCTGGTCTTGGACTCTTAAGCTGTGGGAACCTCATACCCATATCTGCCAGGGAAATAATATTTTAAACACACAGAATTGCATTCAGCTATTTCAGCATAGGGAAAATATTGGTATCACTAAGAACATTATACAACACTTTATTTAGTCCAAGGGAAAGTTTTCTAGAAACTTGGGTAAACAATCCATAGCAAAAGCTGTGTGCTTTAGCTGGGAGCTGGGCAAGCTGACCTAATGGATCTTGCCTATTTCTCACCTCTAAAACCCAGTGCAGTCTATTTTTTATTATTTTTTTTTTATGTCAGTGATCAGTGGAGCATATCTCTGTGTGCTGGAAAAGAGATTGGCTTTAACAGTCTCGTACTTGCTTTGACATGTGCTTTGTCTTTTTATAAAAAACAAACTTTTAAAATTCATAGTTAATGAGGCCTCAGATCCTTATAAGCAGTTTAATCAGGCTGTGCCAGTACAAGGCACGTGGTTAAACACAGTCTCTTCTAAGCAAGGGCATGACTTGCTGCTTTTGAAGCATGATATCTTTTGCTTTTTGGCCTCTGAGTCTTGACTTATGTTTAATCTTTCAATTAAATTCCCTTCAGACATGTGAATTTTGTCAGTGCTCATGTCTCCCACACAAAAATCTGGTTACATTATGTGATGTTTTCTTCAGATCTTCTCTATTCTGCATGGCATTTCCCACCCCCTTTTTTATTTTTTCCTTCCCTCTTCTGGAAGGAAAAATTGGTTTTAACTGTGCTTGAAGCTTTCTCTTTTGTGCTTCACTCGTGTCTCTGGGACAGCAAATCCCCTCTGCAGGGCAAGCATCCCACCCGAGCCCCTCTGCTCCCCTGGAAGGCCTCTGGGCAGCCTGCTCCAGGCAGGGGCAGCCAGGAGCAGGGGCTCCAGGGCCAAGGACAGGCACCCCTGGGTGCCCAGGCCAGGGTTCTGACCAGGTACAACTTAGAGAATGAGGAGAGGAAAAAAAATAGAGGAAACAAGCGAGGAAATAATGCAACCTGTTGGATGAGTGAGATCTCAAACAGGCTCGGTGTGTTATCTCACACACATCCCTGGCTCGTTCCGCAGCTCCTGGGCTCAGCCCCAGGTGTGCAGTGCCTTGAGCCTGCCCAGGGCTGAGCACGGTGGTGCTGTGCCTCCATCCCTCCTGTAACAGGGAGCAGCCAACCCTGGGTGTTGATACCCAAAATGCAGAGGACATTCCTCTGCCTGTTTTGAGCCGTGTGACCCCCCTGGACAGGGTGTATTTTGACCTCCGCCCATGGAGGAAGCTGCCAACTGTTTGGAAAACTTTTGAATCTAAAATGGTTTGAACTGAATGNGCAGCTTTGGACTCGACTGTTTTCTGTATTGCATTTTGGGTAGGAGCCCCAGCTGGCAGCTTTAACACACTGCTCTTAAGGACCTCCTAGTTCAGAAGTGTTGTGTGCATTTCTGCAGCTTTCAGCAGCTGTAAAGAGAGCAGTTATCCCTTCTTGAACACAGCTGTACTTTTTTCAGAGCTGGGTTTTGATGCCCACTTTTATTTGTCCTCTGAGCTTTGTCACTGAGTAGAGTCACTTGCAGTTGGAGAACGTCAAAGGATGTGTGGTTTTACGGGTCACATTTAAGCATATAAATAGCTTTGAAGTTAATACTTTATTGGGAAAAAATGCTTGGTTGGTTGTTGTTTCATCACATCTTAATTACAGAAATTGACTCTGACCACTAATGAAATTTCTAACAAAAGTAACGTGGTCTTTGCTTCAAAGGGAGTTCCACACACAGAATGGGCAGCCAGGGGACAAGGACTGATACAAGGACCCAGGGAGACTGATGACTTCTCCTTTTAACAACTTATTCTGGTAGGAAAATGCTCAAATGGCTCCTTTTATACCTACACATTTAGGATCTCATCAGAATCTTGAAGGATCTGGTCCATTACATGTTAAAACAGTTCCTTTAAACTACTCTTTGAGGAGACAGGATTTCTGCTCATGTGCTGCTACAGGAATTTCCCAAATTAATGATCTGGGTACAATTCAGAGTAGGTTTGCAGTGTGAATGCAGAGAGCCTGTCTGTTAACTGACCTCACCCCAGACACCTGGAAAGATAAAAGTTTTATTATCCCTCCCTGGTGGACTCCCAAGAGACTCTCTCAGAGTCTTGTTTTCACAACACATTCAGGTATGAGCCTTGACCTAAAAAACAATCTGTCTTGAAGTCACAGGGGAATGCACCAGCACGAACTGGCACATTTCAACTCTAATTGTTCCTTTTCCAAGTGGAGTGAATATAAGTAAATTCTGCTCTCAGGCAGGCTGCTATTGAGAGGGACCTCCCTGCACAGAATAATTCATCCAAATTAGCCACTGCATCTGGTTTCAGTCACACAGCTCTCGATCACTGTTTTACGGATTAAAAGATCTCATCTAAGATTTAACACATTGATTCAATTACTTCAACTTGTGCTTCAAACACCATCAAAGTGTTGATTCTTTTCCCTTAATTCTTTTGAAAGGCTAATTCAGACTGAGTCATTAACTAGAGAAGACTGCAAATTTGGATAATGTGTTTAAGTGGAGAAGCTTGATCCATCTTGATTAAAAGATTTTTTTGTAGCTGATGCTTAACCTCTGAAGTTCATAAACTGAGCTACAGCTAATGAGTGTGTTTCATTCCCAAATGTTTAAGCATCCTCCCACTTCTTTTTGCCCCCAAAATCAAAAGGGGACATTTCGTGAGCTGAGAAATGCACCGTTTATGCTAATTCAATACCATAATTATTTCACAGCCACTGAAATACCTATGTGCAAACAGTTACATAAATGCCACGAATAAATACACCAGCATACTGTTTGCTTTGCTGAATAAATCAGTTCATTAGAAGGATAAACTATTATATTGCCTAATTAGCCGTCATCCAGGAAGGGAGTTTTTGTGAAGAGCCAGATGGGCAAAATCTGTCCTGGATCACTTGTTCTGAAAAGGCACTGCAAGAAAAACTGATTAGCAAACATTTCTGATACCTTTCCTTGTATTTGAGCAGGCAGGGCTGTGGAAAAAACAAACTTGGTGCATGACTTTGAGGCATGGAAGGGGATCCTTCTGGCTTCCTGCACCATCAGCATAAATTAAAGAATATGTGCGTAAAAACATATAGTTTTGGGGGCTGTATTCTAGGTCACAAACACGAGAACAAACAGCTTCTGAACCTGATCTGTGGAGTTAGGAAAGCTAGAAATTGTGCTTGATTACAACAAAAAGGGATTAGCATGTACAGTGGAGTGCATCTAACAGGATGAATTTTGTGGAGTTCTTTTTACACCAAAATACTTGTTTACTGTAAACCAGCAGTTTACTGTAAAACAGGCATCTGACTGTACTGATCACAGGAGATGTGGGCAGTAAAATTGGGTGAAAAAACTTTTCAAATAATAAGTTTGTTCAAAGTTTTGCATGGGCGGGAGATGTTTGCAAACTCAAATAAGACATCTTCTGACAGAAGGAAAATGAAAGTGGGCCATACGCCAAAAGCTTGCAGAGAATAACTCCCAGCAGCACATGGCAGGGCACCTGAAGCCAGAAATTTTCTCCTCCCTGGAGAATTTCCCTGGAAATCCCAGAAGAGTTTTGAACACACCATTCACCTTTCTGCCCCAGGCACCCAGCAGAGGCAAAGGAGCCCTCTGCTCCTCCAGCTTTGCCAAGTGCGCTGCAGGCAGGGGAAAGACCCACATCTGCCAAGGGGTTTGCTCTGACCTGGCAGGGCCCTCTGAAAGCTTTTTTCTCTGCTAAATCAGTGGTATAGCTGTACTGGAAATGACAGGTTTCTCTGTGGACTTAGGGCTGCTAAATGTGCCTGTTTGTGCGTGTGACTCTGTCAGAGCAGCATTGTCTGTGGTGTTTGGGAGGCACAAAGCTCCTCCATAGGAGCTGACCCAGTGTTCATACACTGCAAACAGCGTGGGCTGTATGACCTGCCACTGGAGCAGCTAACAGAATGTCTGTAACAGCAAGGGTCTGACCAACGAATGAACAATATGTTGCTTGTTCACAAATAATATCCACTTTCTGGCATGGATGCTTTGGTCCAGAAATTTTATATCTCAACAGTTAATGCCTGAAAGAAAACAATATCCCTCCAGTGTGAGACACTGGGAAATGAAACTGTGGGAGAAAGCTTGTGTTTAGACAGTTTTGTTTGCTCTTCAGTGCGTATAATTAAGTTTGAACACTTCATATTCAGAATACATTGAAGTTATCTTAAAAGTAATTTTCAGGTTGCAAGTCACTTCATCCCAGAGCAAAGGCTTAAACATGAGCTCTGTTTTCTTTTCCTTGACTTTAGGGAGCAGAGGTTCAAACAGTTGATATGTAACTGTCTGTATTTTGGATATTTAAGCCAAAGAGAGGTGGCACCTGCCTGCTCATCTGGAAACAGAGACATGGGGGTCACCAACTTGCATAGCCGGGATCTCGAGCTCTCCGGGGGTCACTTCCCTGGCAATCCCTGTACTGGCCTTTGAGTGGTCCTCCCTTTGTTCCCATCATCTTGTCCAGCTCTCCAAAAATAAAGTGGCCCTAAACCGTAGTGATGTAAGTCACCAGAGCATCAGTGATTTCCATCAAAACCTGAGACCAGGATGTGGCTGTGCAATGCTTAAATTGCATTGACAGACCTGTTCAGAGCAGCATCCCTGTCTCCTGCCCCACTGTGAGCAGGGGTTCACAGGAGGCATGGTGACAGCAGAGGGTGACAGCACCAGGACATCAGAACTTTGCTCACAGGCCGTTCTGCCATGGGAAAAGAAGCTGGTGTTCATGCAGGCAATAAATCAAAGGCTTTAGCAGCAGCAAGGTCTCTCTGTGCCGGGCAGATGAAAAATTCCTCCCTGCCTTGCTTCTTATGCTACATCTCAGTGGGGTGAAGTGACAGTGCAGAGATGTACGAGACAGAGAGCTGCTGCTCCGGTCCCCAGCCACCCCATCTCATTCAGGGCTTTTTCTGACAAAGTAGGTTACTAGATCCGTGTATAATGAGGGCAGGGATTGTGCTGCTGCTGCTCTCCCAGTGCTTAGGCCTGGCCCAGCGGTGTGTCCTTCCTGAGGGGACATTGCCCACACAGGCTCTGCCGTGGCACTGGAGCTGCTGGGGGCCACTCACCGAGCAAGGACAGGCTCTGACTGCCCCTGCCCCTCCACACTGCTGAGCACGGGCCAGGACTTTCATGCCAGGGAGCCTACATGGTCATCTAGACCTGAAATCTGAATCCTAGAACCTTGGAATGGCTTGGGTTGGAAGGGACCTTAAAGACCAGCTCATTCCACCCCCTTCCACTATCCCAGGGTGCTCCAGGCCCCATCCAACCTGGCCTTGGCCACTTCCAGGGATGGGGCATTCACAGCTTCTCTGGGCACCCTGTCCCAGGGCCTCACCACCCCCACAGTAAAGAATTTCTTCTTAATATCCAACCTAAACCTGCCTTACTCTACATATATTTGTGTTCTGATATGCATTCATAAATACGTACACAGACATTACAAATGTACTTATCCCTGTAACATCACTAGAGAGATGATACTTTCACACTTTAATCTAAGTTCTTTTGCTTATTATGATATAGGACATCCCCCAGGGGTCTATGGAGAATTTTACATATTCATGGCAAAATTGTCTCTCCAGCAAATTGTTTCCTGGCTAAAAGATAAGACAAACAGATTTAGAAAGAAAACAGTGGTAATCTGAGTCCAGGCTTGCACAAAGACTTGTTCTGATTTCCAGACTCCAGTGTGAAGATGCTGCTCATTGGATTTCGTTGCTGGAAGCCCCACCACTGGCAGCACACGGTTGGAAAGCAGGGAGACAGCTCTGCACAGCTCCTGCCATCCCCCCCAGGGCACTGCACAGCCCCCAGTGCAGGCTGGTGCTTCAGGGGACATACCTGAAGGCAAACCTGTCAGCAGAGCATCTTCCTTCTCCTTTTCATCTTATTTTTAGTCCTTCATTTTAGCAGAATTACTAACTCCTATTGCTGTTTATTGCCTTGTGCTTGCTTTGAGGAGAGAGTTGCATCCCATCATCCCTGCAGTGCCAGGCTGGGCAACACCTGTGGGGGCTGCCTGGGGGAAAGCAGCTTTCCAGCACCAGCCATGGCACTGCCCCTTGGGTGTGGCACCTCTAGTGTGGAGCATTTACAGAGCAAGGCTGGGCACTGCAGCAGTGAGGTGAAATGCAGAGGGTGGTAGCAGGGCATTCAGAGCACTCCCCTGCAGAGCTCCAGCTTGGGTTGCAAAGATTTGGAAGATGCTCTAAAGCCATTTTCCAAAACTAATACTTAGAAAAGGATTACAAGCCTGCATGTGCTTCTGGCAAGCAATGGTTTTGTAGGGGTTTCCAAGTCACAGCAAGCCATTTTTTTTCCCCCTGAAATGCCACTTTTAACCATGGAGTTGGGGAAAAATGATGACTCTAGTGACTCTGACAAACCTCGTCACTGCTGGGCTCCCTCTGCCTGCACTTCATACACTCTGCTGGGCTTGATCTAGAGGGAAAACCTCCAGCTGTGCTGTTCACACAGACATGTTAAACCAGGACCAGTTATTTTCCCCTGAAATACACTATAAATACCTTTAAATATGTCTTCTGAGCCCTAAGGGTCAGCATCCTAGAGATTTAACTTTTCCTGCTGCTAGGGGCATCCACCTTGCACAGTGACTCTGCAGAAGCAATCCTGGGGTTGTCTGTCGTCTCTGGACCTTGTGCAGCACACATTCAGCAGATATTGTATCCCCAAGTCAGCAGTCTGAGGTAGATAACATCAGCATGGAGAAAGGGGACGGAATCTGATCTTGTGCGGACCAGTCATCCTGAATTTGGAAGATGTAGGCAGGGTATTTGTTCAGAGGCAGGTCTGAATATGAGATGACTTGCTGAACAGGGCTTTCTACAACTCTCTTGGAGGAACAGGATTAGTAGAGGGATGATTAGACTTGGCCAAAATGTACGTGAAACTTGCTTTTCTTTTATTTCCCACATTCCTCTGTATGCTTTGTGCCATCTACATACCAAATTTTTACTCACTGTAGGTTTGTGAGCTACTTGAGTGGAGTTTAGAAAAATGTGAAGGGCTTAATTATATCCTCATTGGATTCGGTGGGAGTTTTGCCATTGATTTAAGTGGGAACAGAGCTGTGAAAAAGGATTTGCATGCATTGATTAAGTGTGCTGCAAGGGAAGGTCGAATGGGTGAACTTGGAGAAGAAGGAAAGTTCAGTGTCCTAACAATTATGTCATCCCCATCCCCCTGAGATTAGATTTCTCCTGTAAATAAATGTATCATATAAATAGGCCTTAGGGTTTGTTTTGCATCCACAAATATTGATGAGGATTTTTGGCTTAAAGGGTGTATGGTTAGTTTTGAATCCATAAATATTAATGAGAATTTTTGGCTTAATTGTGGAAATTCTTTGGCTTTACACTTCAGTGGTGGTGCCCTTTTCATCTGGCAGCATAATCCCTGACCTTGTTTTACAACAGCAACACTTTAAAAATGTATCTGTCAATATCCACATGGCTGCACTTGAAGGTCTGCAGTAAGTCACTTAGGGCTGTGTGATTTCCTGCTGTGAAGGATGCAGTGAAAGATGGAGCAGATTACAGTCATTAGAGACAGACACAGAACAAGAAACCAAAGCTGCCAAGCTCACAGAGCTTAGAGTGGCACATGGGCCGTGGGGTTTGCCAATAATCCTGGCACAGCACTCCCCAGCTCGCCCTGCCACCCCAGAACTGTGAAATACCTGGTCATTTTGCTCTCCCCATCCCTTCTGCCATGGATGTCCTGGGACCCCTGAGACACAATCTCAGAGTGCCTTCCACTGAGAGACCAGGGGACTGGGATGATGTGGGATGTTTTAAGTTTCCCTTAAAATCTGCTCAGAGGCACTTGGGCAAGTCTCAGGGGCTGATGTGTGGGCTTCAGGAGGGCATTGGGTGATGGATCAGAGTTGTGTCGACTCCTTGCATGCAGGTGGGTACCACCCACACTGGGTGTGTGCCAGGAACCATCGTGGAGCATTCCCTGCCCCCAGATCGTGGCTCTCTGTTCTGAAAGAGTTGGGTAGGAGATGACTGGGACTGCAACCAGTGAAACTTGACTTCTCCAAGGTCTTTTACAACAATTAGCTCTAAAAAAACAAGGTGAGAGAGCACCGGTGGCTGGAGAGGAAGGTCGAGCACAATGACACCAGAGAGCAGCAGTGACCTGACTCCTGAAGCAGAGGAGCCCCTCTTCCTTCCCCAGCACATCTGAGCCAGGCAGCAGAGTCCTGCTGCTCCTAAACAGGGAGGCTCTGCAGACAGGGCTTGCATAGATAAACTGATTTAAATATGTTCACGACCTACTTATTTGTGGATGCATATTCTGGGAATCCTGAAGCACTGCCAGCTCTTTGTCAAGCTTTTGGGAAGCACACACACTGCTGGAGATAGCCTGCTGTGTTGTCTAACTTCATTTTCCAGCATATCAGGCATACAGGGTTTATTCTTCACTGATCTCTCTTGGCAAGCTGGGCTTTGTTTGGTCTGGCTTTTCTCCTAGCGTTGTCAGTAGTCCTCTCTACACGGTCTAACAGCTATATCTGACATTCCCAAAAATCTCAATTTCCTGCTTCTGCTAAATTCCATATAATATATTGATACTTTCATTAATAAAGCACGAGGAACATCCAGGGCTTTAATTAACTGAGTTCAGCTGTCTCTGAACCTGAGAAAAGTGCTGCCACAAGCCATGCTCTAAATGAAACTAAATTGATAAAGCTGATTACAAATCCAGACAGTCAGAATGAATAAGTTATTCCAACTTGAAAAAAACATTGTTTTTCTTTTCATCAAATTTCATTATATTTGACTATAAATATAAATTCAAAAGTGCATCTATACGTACTCAAATAGGGCCAAATCCTTATTTGCCATTCCTAGGTACATCCCAATTTGTAGCTTAAAGAACCTGGGCGCTTCCTTCTAATCCTTGGTGAGAATAACCTTGATTTTTCTCCTGCCCCCACTGTGGCCTCAAATGTGCTAATGCAGCTGCCAGGTTTGGGCAGGAGAGGATTTCACTGGAGTCAGGCAGCTTTCACAAAATTCTCTGGGAACAGGATTAGGCCATCAAGTGGAGCTAACTTGGGGCACATGTTAATCTCATTGAAGGGTTACTTTTGCTTTAATTGGCAGCTGGATCTTCACTTCTGAACTGCTGAGGATGCAGTGACAAGGATAAACAGCACCACAGGACTTGGCTACAATTTCTGACAGTCTGGACTTCATGTGAGCTCAAAATCATGTCCATATTTGTGGAGAAAAGCTGTTGAAAGTAGAGTATTAACATTGCCATTGTATGGACAAAGGAATGGCCCTGTGGGGACAGGCTTCTGACAGCTTTATTTATAATCTTTCTCCAAACAGACCCTGAGTCTCCTGCACAGCTGAGTGTGAGGTAACTTATGAGACACGAGTTGTGCTGGGTCTCTCGTGGCAAATCAAATCCAGTAAGAAACACGTTAGAATGTGAACCTACAATTTTCATACTCTGTTTAAACCCTGATGATGTTCTCTTCTGGGATTTTCTGGGTGACTTGTAATCTTTAGCACAGTAATCTGCAGCAGCAGAAGTTGCACATGAGCCACTGTACTCTGAAACTGATTCATCACATTGCCTGCAGCCCCGTGGCAATCGCTCGCTGCGGGTAATTAAGATGTCCTGGACGGAGCTGGAGAAGGACACATGGCAAATGGAAAGAAGAGGAAAATTAGAGCAAGAGGTTCACTGATCATAGCTGATGCTAAAATACCTTTTTTTAATGGAACAATTTATTTTCTGGTTTATAGCTGTAGCTGAATTAATCAGCTGCTTGTGGCTGCCTTTGCATACAGATTCCCATAGAGACACAGCCCATGCAGGCAGGGTGACCACACTGCCACTGATAATCCAGCACCGGCTCTCTTTAAGGTCTCTGTTCCATTTTGTTTACATTTTCTGCCTTATCACTTCTCTTTCCATCCCTGGTGATCTTTTTATTTTTATCACTCAGCCTTCCTGCTAAAATTGGCAACTTTTCTGCTACAATAACCTGGCAGAGTTCAGAGTCAGGAACTTGCCACTCAGCATGAAAAGAGATGCAAGAAATGATTTTACCAGCAAAGTCTCTCCCCACGTAAATGCTGCAGCAGGGAGTTGCTCTTTAGCAACTAAATACCTATCTCAGAATAAATGAATGGGCTTTTCCAAGGTTAGGCCCTCTCTGTTCTTCAGAGCAGAACTGGAAGGTGAAATAACTGAGTGGTTTAATAGTAACACACAGGAAGACAAAATAGGACTTTCTCATTTTGTATCCCAGTTCCTTGATGACAATATGTTTAAAAGCATCTGTGAAGCAGGCTGTGAATCAAATAAATATTCAGCTGGAGAAACAAATTAGGAACAGACAGTTCCAGACTTAACCAGGCATGCAAAGCCCTCTGTTGGTGTAGAAATTAGAGATTTCCATAGTCAGCTGAGCATTTCCCAAAAAGTATCTAAATGTTTCCCAAGGTTAATTTGACACTAGAAATGATCTATAAATCATTACGATGTGGTGAGTAGATAAATCAGACAAAAATGGTGGGGTTTTTAAACTACTATTTGAGACAGTGACAGCTGCATGCTTGGTAAAATTGTAAAATGAATTGTTTATAAAGGCATTTGAACTCTGAAGGAAAACTAGAATGGAAAGTTATTCCGTTTGGGAGTTTGTTATTTGGGGAGAGGGGTTTGAGTGCTTCTGGGTCCTTTTTAATGAGGTTGTTGAATCAATTTTTATATGTGTCCTAGTACCATGCCAAAAGCCTGAGCTGAACACCAGTGTCAGTGAAGCAATTGTACAGAATTCATTGGGCTTTTGGTCAAACCCAGGACATGGGTTCATTTATGTTTTCATGGCTTTCATTCAAGTCACTCTTGTAGCTGACAACACAGAGATTACAAAATGCAGTTGTGGAAGCATCAGTCCTGGCCTTCCCCATATGGCTGGTTCCAGGTGAAATGGCTGGATTTTGTCATGGATTTTTGTCACCTTTCTTTTGCATCTTCTCTGTTCCTTTCAAATACATTTGAAGGACTTTCCTGCTCCAGAATATGCTGTCTCTAGTCTAGAAGATCTTTATTTTAAGTACAATAGTCAGATTGATGGTTCTTTTACCTGAAATACCCAGTGGCTGCTTTAATTAGCACTCTGTGAGCGTTTGCTCAGGTGGGATTGGGATATGTGGGGTGTGCAGGGCAGTGATTGCCATTCATGGAGGAAAATAATTCCAGATTTGCTCAATCTGAGGCCCAGCTGGCAGAGCTCAGGTAGGGCTGACAGCCTGGGAGTTACAGTCCTGCATGGATTTTGCACTCTCTGCTGTGTTCCCTGCAGCACCTAAGCTTGTACCTAAGCTAATTCATTTGTAACTGGAGGGTTTTTCACTTTTTGGTAATTTCTTTACAAAATTCTCTACGGACTTATCTGTACACAAATTCTTATTTTCACAGGAGATGCCCTCAGCTGCTTTGAGCTTATCACAGTGTTCCTGTTATTTGCATTTATACACAAATTACTGCAAGTCCATCAAGTTCTCCCTCACCACAGTAATGGCATGGTGGTGATTTATGTTTTAACTGTAACAGCAATTCACCAATTGACTAGAGTGTTTCTTGTCATGAATATTTTAATGAGAGCTATAGACTTTATATCTGGTGAAAGAATATAATTTTCAGATGTCTGCTCTTGCCAGATGACACAGTAGAACAGAGGCACAAACTGTTCAAACGAACCAATGTCTAATAGACTGATCAGAAAATTACACCGTAGCTGCTTTGTTTCATGTTTCTTTGCTGCCAGACATTTGCTAAGCTGATGACCTGATTGACAGGTAACACTTCACTGCACTTGTAGGTTTCTTTGAACAAAGATCAGGGAAATAAAATGATGAAGAGAAATATATTTACTACCAGCAGAAAATCTGAAGGAACAGTTTGCATGTTCTTCTAGAGCTGTGTTTCCCAGGGCAAAGGGCAAAGGTAGTGGGAATGAAATGATCTGAATGTCCTTTGTAACTTCTCCTATTTGAACTGTCAAAATGGAGGAAAGCACTCAGAACTACCCCCTGGCTTGAGTTATATGATAAAAATCTTCAGAGCATATGGGCAGAGAAATACCAGAGGTCAGCTAGATACCCTTCCTGGGGGAGGGAGGAAACAAGGAGGGATCCTGATGGACAAGGTTTTCTTCAAAGGGTGACGTTTCTAGAGAGGGGTGACAAACCTGGTCTGAGCTGTCTTGGCAGACATAAGCTGGACCACAACATTTTTTTGCATGTCCATATAAACAAGGTCCGTGAGGACTTCACAGAGCAGTTGTGGGAGATTAGGAACTGATGTTTGTAAAGAACTTGGGAAGATTTTCTCCCATTTGTTTGTGTTCTGATCACCAGAGTCTCTTGCAAGGACCTGAGAACACAAATAGCCTCTAACCAGAAAGACTTTTCTTTCCTCCTGATTCCTGCTAAAGGAATTCCTTCTCCTTCACGGTTGCAGGGGATGAAAAAGGACGACAGTAAAAGTGAGTGGGAAGATGGATAGCTATCATTGTAAAGTGCTACCTTCTGAGTCACACAGCCCTTTTGGGAAAGGAGAGCCTGGGAGAGGAGAATAATTTCTTTAGTTTTAACTGAATGGTTGAGATTGATAGCAAGAGAAAAGATAGTTACTGTCAGCAAGCAGAATACCTGTCCATTGCAGGGGATGAGAAGAGAGCAGCAATCACATACAGACAGCCAGGTAATTGTCACATGATTATAACTCCAGGTCGGGTTTGGCTGTTGCAGATTCAAACTGCTGATCAAGGCGTGAAAGCTCCATGTGTCATTATCAGCCCTCTGAATCTCAGCACAGCTCATTGATGCCCACATTCTCTGCAGTGGCTGACAGCTCACTTCTGAGCATTTGTTGTTAGCCATGCCAATAGGAAATATTTACAGGGCTCACAAAGAGGTTGGATTTTAAAACATTGAAATAGGATAAAAAAAAACTAAGAGGAAATGAAAAAGGACTGATTTGCACATGAATGTATTTTTTATCAGTTTTCAGGCTTATTGGATGACAGCATAAAAGATTAAAAATATCCTTACCCACTGAGTGAGAAATGTATGTTATTAATGCAGATAAACTTAATTGAAGCTAGATGTCAGGAGTTTAAAATATATTTCTATAGAGGTTTTTTTCACTCTTGTTGAGAAGCCAAAATTCATCATGCTTGTACTTGCTGTTCCTAAAGCTGGAGAGGAAGGGAAAAGTGTCCCAACAACCTCCTGCTCACTAGAAAGAGGGGGAGCACCACAGCTATGTCTTGGATGGAGGTTGTCTGGGTGCCTGGGCTTACTTTCTTGTTGTCTCAGAGCCCTGTATGATCTGTCTCCGTGTCTGAGTGGGAATGTAAGGTGCTCCAGTGACAGACAGGTGGGAGCTAGAAAAAGATTAAGTATGACTAGATATTCAGGCTTTAAACTTTATTGTAAAAAAGGCAGGGTTTTAATGTTAGGTATAAAAAGAAAAGCAAATAAAGCAGGGCTTAATTTTTTCCTTACCCAATCCCTTCGATCAGACCTGCTGGACTTCAGGGAAATATCTTCACAGTTTTGAGCCAGAATATCTTCAAATTTTTGAGCCAGCCAGTGTTTTAGCCAAGACACAGACAGGACAGACAGCAACCGTCTGGTTACCACTGTGTTGATAGAAATCATCAGATCACTGAGCTGGATTCCCCTCCCTCAGAGTATCTGAGAAAGTCAGCACTGACTGCCTTTCTCCTCCTTTGTGTGGTGCATTCAGGTTAGGATCAGGCTCCCAGGAGTTTCTTTAAATTAAGAGGAACCTGAATAGGCATATTTAGGTCTGAAACCTGACAGCCAAACATTCATTAAACAAGTGTTTGTCCTAAATGGGTGGGCTTCCTTATGCAGTGGTAAATAAAAATGTTAAACTCTATTAACGCAAATGAAAACTGTTCTACCTCCTCCACAGGTGCATTAGGGCTCTCTGTTGTGCCTTCATTACCTGATTGCTTGAGCTGTTGGGGTTTTTCTCCAGACCTTCATTAGATGTTAAACACAGGGCTTCATTTTACCCATAGTGAGATAACTGCAGTGTGCCAGCTCCCATCCGGGTAGGGCTGAGAACAGCTTTCTGCTTCATAGCTGACACCACTAAGTGCTGAAAACTCTCACACATTTGTTTATTCACAGCATCATGAGATACCACATCCTGTGAATAAGCCTGCTTGGGCTACAGTCCCCACCCTGGAAACAGGACTTGCAAAGTGATGGAGAAAGCTGGAGGAACTGGAATTAAGTTCAACACACAAAGTCTTTCAGGATCATATGAGCCAGCAGGTTCCCATCTCTCAGCTTTGGGACAGCAATATTGAGGGTAGGGGAGAGGACAAGCCCTTGCTAGAGATGCCACAGAGTGCTGGGAACTTTGGCAGGTGTCCCGTGGTGTTTAACAGAGCTGGGCAGTGTCTCCTGGGCTCGTGTGTGCCCAAGTGGGGGCTGTGCTGCTCCGTGTGCCAGGCCTCACTGGGAGAGGAAGAACAATTGGACTGTGGGACCTTTGAGTTATGGTTTCCGACATTTAGAGGGTTGATTTTGAAATGAGTCAATTCTTTCTTTCTTTCCTAGTTTTCCAGGTGTTTAATTTTTGTTAAAATCAGTATGGTGGAAGGGTCTGAGGCAGCGCTGGGCTGAGCACATCAGGGCCACAGCTCAATAAATCCTCGCCTGTGCTCTGACTCTCCAAACATCTCTCTGGTCCTTCAAGGAACAGCAGGTTCTGGAAGAAACACTGCAGAAAATGCCAGTACTGAAATCCTGCAGAAATTTCAGGCAGTAACAGGGAAAGAGAAGAAATCCAAGTGGGTCACGATCCCATGGGTATCTTGGGCAAGCAGGCACTGCTCTCACAGATTTGTGTCGTAACCACTTCTGAGTCTATTTCATTTGCTCAGCTCAGAATTGAAGCTGCACCAAAACTTCCACACATAAGCCCATGGGAGATCAGGGCTCGTGTCACTGATATTAGTCAGTAATAGGAAACTGAACAATGGAGCATGGATTAAAAAACAACCATGAAAACCATTGCATTTCAGCACTCTTTAAATGCTTGCAACTGCTACTTTTCTTTTTGCATGAAAAATGTTTCTCTGAATTGCGACAGTTGAAGCAATCAACAGCTCCAGCACTAAAAATCAGGCAGCTAAACCAGAAAATTGGGTGCAATTTGTAATCTGCACAATGTGCAGAGTCTTCTGCCAGAATATATTTAACAGAGAACATTTATTTGGGTCACATCCCCCAACCTGGGATTCCTCAGGAAGACTCAGCAAGTTTTATCCAGCGTATAAAAACCTTTTCTGCATTTAGGCAGAGAGGTGCTGCAGAGAGGCACCAGCAAGGCCCTGTCAATCTTCACTTGCAACCAAGTGTTGAAAGACAAAAGATAGACTGTGGAGTGTTTCAGGAGAGAGACACTGAGACATCTGCACCCTCACAACACTGACAGAGCCCTCTGCAAGTCAAAAAGGGGTTGTTCATTCTGGGAAAAAAAGGCTTTTATCCAGTAACAGTGTTTCTAATCAGCTTTCTGTCCCCTCTGTCATGCTGTATTGACTCCCTGCCAGCAGCTGAAGCACCTGGGCTCTGCCTGTAGCACCCACCTGCACGCTGCATCCCTGTCAGCCTCTGACAAGCTGCTTCCAGGACAGCTCCAAAGTGGCCACTTGCAGTAGGAGCTGTACAGCAGAGCTGAAAACAACGAGAAACAGAAACCCCTATTTTGCCATTAGAATCCTGGCAAATCTTTTTATTGCCGGTGGTGCAGAAGACAAGGAACACAGGTTAGAGTTGTGTCTCAAGAAATGGGGGACAGTATGTTTGAGGAAAGAGTGAAACCAGTCTGTATTTTCCAATGCAAGGCAGCTGATTGCTGAGTGGATTTCCCTTCTGTGCTGTGCTGCTCAGGGAGAGTGAGATACAGAAACGTGACCCAGCTCTGCTGGAGTGAGAGTGCACCTGAAAGGCACCTCAGATACCTTTTGATGATTCAATCAGTTTTTAATGATAAACTCAACAAAAATCAAAAACCAAAACAAAACAAAAAACCAAGCAAAAACCCCAAACAAACAAAAAACCCCAGCAACAAAACAACCAAATCCCCCCCAAAAAAAACCCAACAAAACCCCACAGTTTTGTATTGAACTGGAAAGCTAACTATTTCCTGTGATCCAAGCTAGAGTGCTCTAAAAGTTTTGTAGATAATCTAAGCCACTGTGTGGGGAGATGCTGGCTGTTTTCTTCCCATTTGGCTTCCACCACTGCACTTCATGTCTCACAGTACCACACATTTGTTAAATCATACCCCACATTTGTGTTAGAATTCACAGCTGCACCTCCATGTGAGCACATCTGCAGGGACCTCTCCCACAGCCCGGCAGTCATCCCTCTCCTTCATTTCTAAAACTCTCTATGCTTTGGCCACACCACTGAGCCCAGCTTTACTGATAGATTCACTGCTTTATGATCTGTGTCTGATCCCCGTGGCCCCCTGGCAGCCCTGCACCACCCCATTAGCTTGCAGTTGCTGCTCTTTCCCCTTGTACACAAAGCTGAATTCACAATTTCTGCTGCTGATATAGGGAAATGCCTGTGTGCACCTGCTCTCTACTCAGGTGAAGCCCGAGCAGAGAAATGAGTGTTTCACACATTTTAATGAGCACTGTAAGGTTAAGCTGGCAGGTTACAACAGGTAGTAATTGTCTGCTGTTACATGGTGATAACAACGTGACCATGGTGTTATTATGGTAATAGCATCACAACGTTATCTGAATATGCTGAGGTCAAATAGGGTCTGTATTACCTTGTCTTGGAGGTAATTTATTCCTATGAATTGCACTGTGAGGCAATGCCGTGGGGATTTTGCTGCTCAGGCAATCCTGGGAGAAGTTTGTGAGTGCTCACATGTGATGAACATTTGCAATAGCTGAAAGAATACCTGAACTCCTTGGCATGTGCATTAGTTGATTCCTAGGAAAAAAAGTTGGTTTAATGCTCTAAGTAATCGTTGCACTTTTCTTTTGTTCCTGTGAGACCAAAGGGAGAGAGGGACCTCACTGCAGATAAGAGAGAAAAAGTGCCTCAAAGTCATTAAGGAAGTCCCAAGAAATTGGACCCTGATAATTTTTTTTTTCAGTCCTGATCACATAATCCATCCTTAATTTGAGATGTCCCAACTGTCCTCCAAGTTTCTGTTGAAAATGCCCTCCCCTCCTGCAGTGGAGGCAGAAGGGACCATCTCCTTGCAGCAGAAACGCCTGTGGTGCAGCTCTCCAGAATCAGAGTCCAATTAGCTGCACATAAGCTAAAGAAAAAAAGCTTTACAAGATGTGCCAACATGGTGGTAACTAATTGCATGTGACAGTGGACTAATTGTGTTGTGCCTTTAAGCAAGTACAGTACTTGAATGGAGATGGTGACTCCAGTTTTGCTCTTGACACAGCCTGGGGAGTGGATAATTGAGCTGGGCAGATCTCCCTGCAGTGGGGTGGCACCAGGCTGCTGGTTCCTTCCCAGCCTGGACCATCCAGGAGCGCCTGGACCATCCAGGAACACCTGGACCATCCAACAGCACCCGGCCAGCCCAGCTCAGCTGCAACAACTCTGCCTGGCAGGGGCAGGAGCACATCAAATATTTGTATTGTTACTCCTAGATTTCACTGCAGGCAGTACCAAAATAAGCTTTTGTTTTCTTTATAAGGCACTTTTTTTGGTGGGTTTTTTTTTGCCATGAACATTCTCCATCGTAGGACTTTCACAGGTACTGACAAATAAACCTGGGAAAATGAGATCTCCTGCCATTCTTCCCACCATAGGAGCTCTCTGATCTGACTGATGGCTTGGTAGGGGCTGCTGATAAATCCTGCTGCCCAGATGAGCCCCAGGTGACACTGTGGCCATACAAGAGTTCTGGGCCCATTATGAATGAGCCCAGTGCATGGAAAGAGGGATGGTCAGCTGAGGGAAGCAGGATATCAGAGGGGTTTGCAGGTGGCAGACTTTGTAGCTCCTGGCAGCAATTCTGCAGCTGTCCTTGCCCTGAAGCAAGGGAGCCCAGTGCAGGAGATTTTTCTAGTGACTTAGGAAAAAAAATATTCATCAAACTAAGTCAACAAAAGCCCATGGATCACACTGACATTGCTCTGCAGGCACAAAGGATTGCAGACATCTGGGAGGCTCAGAAGTAACTTTGCAATTGAATACCATTGCCCATCAAGTCAGTGAGCAGAGACGGCATCAAACTTCAGGATTTGTGATATTTCAGAGAAAGATTGCAAAAAAAAGCAGATGTGTAAAACCTAATAAGCTATGTGCCAATGCAATGTCAAAGTGAGCATGCAATATTAATAATATTTAAAAATGTACATATACATTCGATTTTGATACAAGTGGTAAATCATGTAATAAAATAAAGCAGAATATTTTACCTGCTAGGTTTGAAATGCAGTTGGAAAGGAATTTACTACAGCACAGCCTTTAGTAATAAATGGCAGAAGGAAGCACATCACTCATAAACGTTCCTTTGTGAATGGAGTGCTTTCATTTATGAAAAGGTTACTGTGGTCAAAATGATCTATTCTGCACAGCAGAACACAAGCACTGCTCTGGAGGATTTCAGTCTTTCTGGAGAAAAGAATCATATAGTATGGGAAACTGCCCTCAATCTGACAGAGAGGTCACCTCTGTGGGTATTTTCTTAGAAAAAAATTATTGTCTGCTTGTCATCAGAGTTACTTGAGTATCTCTCAGATTGCAAAATTCCCTAATCCTTAACAAAATGGGCTATATGTTTTATTAGCATTCTCCCTTCCTAAAGTTATATCCCAAGAATTTTTCCCAGTTTTGTGAGATTGATTCCAAACTATTAAAGATTTTCTTTTCCTTTTTTTTTTTTTAATTCTTGCTGTTAGGGTTTATGCCAATGCTCTTGACAATTTTTACTTTCTGCTTCATTGCAATGTATTCATTCAGCNCCTTAATTTGAGATGTCACAACTGTCCTCCAAGTTTCTGTTGAAAATGCCCTCCCCTCCTGCAGTGGAGGCAGAAGGGACCATCTCCTTGCAGCAGAAACGCCTGTGGTGCAGCTCTCCAGAATCAGAGTCCAATTAGCTGCACATAAGCTAAAGAAAAAAAGCTTTACAAGATGTGCCAACATGGTGGTAACTAATTGCATGTGACAGTGGACTAATTGTGTTGTGCCTTTAAGCAAGTACAGTACTTGAATGGAGATGGTGACTCCAGTTTTGCTCTTGACACAGCCTGGGGAGTGGATAATTGAGCTGGGCAGATCTCCCTGCAGTGGGGTGGCACCAGGCTGCTGGTTCCTTCCCAGCCTGGACCATCCAGGAGCACCTGGACCATCCAGGAGCACCCGGCCAGCCCAGCTCAGCTGCAACAACTCTGCCTGGCAGGGGCAGGAGCACATCAAATATTTGTATTGTTACTCCTAGATTTCACTGCAGGCAGTACCAAAATAAGCTTTTGTTTTCTTTATAAGGCACTTTTTTTGGTGGGTTTTTTTTTGCCATGAACATTCTCCAACGTAGGACTTTCATAGGTACTGACAAATAAACCTGGGAAAATGAGATCTGCTGCCATTCTTCCCACCATAGGAGCTCTCTGATCTGACTGATGGCTTGGTAGGGGCTGCTGATAAATCCTGCTGCCCAGATGAGCCCCAGGTGACACTGTGGCCATACAAGAGTTCTGGGCCCATTATGAATGAGCCCAGTGCATGGAAAGAGGGATGGTCAGCTGAGGGAAGCAGGATATCAGAGGGGTTTGCAGGTGGCAGACTTTGTAGCTCCTGGCAGCAATTCTGCAGCTGTCCTTGCCCTGAAGCAAGGGAGCCCAGTGCAGGAGATTTTTCTAGTGACTTAGGAAAAAAAATATTCATCAAACTAAGTCAACAAAAGCCCATGGATCACACTGACATTGCTCTGCAGGCACAAAGGATTGCAGACATCTGGGAGGCTCAGAAGTAACTTTGCAATTGAATACCATTGCCCATCAAGTCAGTGAGCAGAGACGGCATCAAACTTCAGGATTTGTGATATTTCATAGAAAGATTGCAAAAAAAAGCAGATGTGTAAAACCTAATAAGCTATGTGCCAATGCAATGTCAAAGTGAGCATGCAATATTAATAATATTTAAAAATGTACATATACATTCGATTTTGATACAAGTGGTAAATCATGTAATAAAATAAAACAGAATATTTTACCTGCTAGGTTTGAAATGCAGTTGGAAAGGAATTTACTACAGCACAGCCTTTAGTAATAAATGGCAGAAGGAAGCACATCACTCATAAACGTTCCTTTGTGAATGGAGTGCTTTCATTTATGAAAAGGTTACTGTGGTCAAAATGATCTATTCTGCACAGCAGAACACAAGCACTGCTCTGGAGGATTTCAGTCTTTCTGGAGAAAAGAATCATATAGTATGGGAAACTGCCCTCAATCTGACAGAGAGGTCACCTCTGTGGGTATTTTCTTAGAAAAAAATTATTGTCTGCTTGTCATCAGAGTTACTTGAGTATCTCTCAGATAGCAAAATTCCCTAATCCTTAACAAAATGGGCTATATGTTTTATTATCATTCTCCCTTCCTAAAGTTATATCCCAAGAATTTTTCCCAGTTTTGTGAGATTGATTCCAAACTATTAAAGATTTTCTTTTCCTTTTTTTTTTTTTAATTCTTGCTGTTAGGGTTTATGCCAATGCTCTTGACAATTTTTACTTTCTGCTTCATTGCAATGTATTCATTCAGCAATTGCCGCAGCAATGTTAGAAAATTGCTGCAACAATTTTCTATAAAGGTATAGAAAATTATGGTTTTCATCTAAGACGAGGATTCTTTAATCATATTATTGACAAATTTTTGATAGAAAATAATAAGCTCACGTGAGGTAAATAAATTTTGTGTTATCCTAAATATAAAAAGGTATCATGCATTGAAAATTCTTGTGACACGGCAGATGAAGGATAACTGTTGTAAAAACAAAGCAGAGTGACCGTAAGGATGCACATTGATTTGCTTTGGCTGTGAGGACTCTCCAGCTGAGGCCAGGGCTCTCTCGTGCTGGGTGTTCAAACACAGAGCAGGGTGGTCTGGCTGGGGACGGGAAGGAGAACCTGACAAGGGGCAGCAAGGCCAGCGAGGTGCTGGGGCCAGAGGGCGGGGTTGGTACAGCACCCCAGGCCCTTGCATCCTTCTCCATTCTGTATTTCTTAATTTATGCCTAAACAACCTTTTTCTCCTGAATTTTGGCAGAATAAGCATGGCTCCTCTCCCTGTGGAAGCGCTGTTTTATCAGCGATGGCTCCTCAGCTCATTTCAGATAAGGAGCCCGGGGGCCTCCAGGCTGCTGCAGGAACCCAGGGCTCCCCTGTCCTTCACCCAGAGCTCATCCTGCTCCACAGCCCTGCAGGTGTGTGGGAAGCAACTCCACAAATGCCTTTTTGCATAGAAATGAGAAGCTATTTTAAAATTAGATTACTATCATAAAAAGCATTGCTGCTGCTTCTCATCTGTTCTACCTTTCCACTTACATTCTTTTTATTGCTGTTAAGCCTCTTACCATGCCAACGTCTTCTAGGTTCATGATTATAAAGTATTTAAAAATATCCAAGCTGTACTGAGTGATAGCAAGTTGAAAATAATAGATTCTAATTTGAAAAATGAAAAGCAGCTAATGCATTATTTAGAGAAACATGCTTACTGAAAAAAAAAAAAAAAAAGGTTTATTTTCCTTTATAGCAGAGTCTGGTCTTTTGCTGTTTTATTATCTGATATATTTTACCTCAACATGGCACATTTTACCTCTATAATCATAGATTTTTTTTTTTTTCCCAACAACTTAAAGCATCCAGAAATGGGACTTTCATTTAGAAGAACATGAAATCGAAATGAGAATAATACCTGCTGATGTAGCTGTCTGGTACCAAATCACATCACTCAGCCTGCCTGTTCTCATGCTCTGTGAGGACTCTGATGCTTGTTGTATTTAGGCAATTTCCCTTTGCTTTTCTTAAGAAAAAGCCTTATCCTGACAAGGTTTGGCCCTTTCAGGGGCATTCAGGTACCCCACTGCACTCATTCCAACTGGGAGGATAAGGCTGGATGTAAGGAGAGGTTTGTCACATCACTCACCAACCCCATTCCTGGTGTTTGTACACCCCAAATAGACCCAGGGATGAAGCCAGGAGGAGCTGGTCAAAAGTCACCGTGGTTACACAGAAACTTGCTGAAATTGTAATAATGTAAAAGAAGTAGGAAGTTCAAATTAAGGTAACGACTCTTTGGGTTTTATTTACTTATTTTAACAGATGTAAATACCATTCTTCTTTCATAGCCACACAAAACAAAGAATGGGGGGGAAATGGCACTTCCCAGGAGCTTCACTGCCAGCACCTCTGTGATTGCTTTGCTCTCACTCATGGGATGCAACCCTTGGGAAAGAAAGAGCGATGAACGCCGTCTCCTGAAGGCCACAGGCAGCGCAGGCCCGTGGTGGCAGTCAGGATGCCTCACCCATGTCCCTGAGCCTCACAGGGACCCAGCTCTCCGGGGGACTCACGGGGTGTCCTGCAGCCCCCGGGAGCAGCGTCAGCCTCAGCTCCGAGCCTTCGGCTCTTTGGTGCGTGCTCTCCAAGAAGATTAATGTGAAAACCAGGTGCAGCTGCCAGTGATAAATAGCACAATGTGTTCAGACACAAGCCTCAATCCCCATTATACTATTTTTAAGAGGTCTATTAGCAACGTAAGCACTCGTGGAAATAGTCTTACATTTTGCATGTATCCCTGAATAGATCCCGGTGGCTTTGTGCTGACACACGTCTTTGCACCCAATCATGAAATTCAGTGCAGGATTTTTTTTAACCTTAAATTAAATTAAGCTCATCTGTTTCAGAGCACTTGTCTTTTATGACGTTACTTCATCTAAATCCAGATCCCAAAGCAAAAAGGGAATTTTTAATTTATTATTAGAAACTCAAAAGGAGGCTCTTAAGAAGATCCTCAGTGTTAAAAATTGTAGTTTTAGAGCTCTGCAGAGAGAATTGATGTCAGGCTACAGCACAGAAAGTAACAAATACCCACTACATTTCATTTCAATTAATTACTCACACAAAATCTGTCTAATTTCTTTCCACACAGCAGACTATTTCTCCCCAAAGCATTGGCTTTGTTGAAATCACGGACATCCATTTGGAAATTCTTCATTAACTAGTATGGCCTGCTCAAACCTGAGCCAAATAATACAGTATCACATAACAAAAATTCCACAGCTGGGCTTATAGATGTTGCAGCTACTGCTGGATTTGTATTGAGTTCAGAGGAAATAAGAGCAGACATTGTCCCTTAAAGGGCACTTGTGGTGAAAATGCACGATTAAACAGCAAGGCATACTCTCTCCCATGCTTGTAGATAATATTCATCCTCTTAGCATTGCACAGAAACTTTAAGGCTGCTCAATGGAAGGCAAATGTGCACCTCCAGCTCCTTCCCTGGAAATTCAAACAGGTCCTTCAGCTATTGCCAAGCAGGACAGGCTGCTAAAATATTTGATGCATTTACGCCTCCTCAAGAATCCTGTTATTTTCTGTAATTGAAACTGTATCTGAAATTGTTTGGATGGCACATAATAGTCAGAAAAGCAGTACTAGATGCAAAGAAGAGAATGTAATGCTAACGTGAGATGAGGCTGGCTCTGGGTCTTGTAATAATATATATCATTAGCTATCCTAACTGACATAAATGAGAGAATAAAAATGCTATTTCTCTGTAATAGTTGAAAGAGGAGAAAATACCATGCTTTTCAGGAGCTTCTGTACCTTAAGGCAAAACAGCTTTTTAATGCTTTTCCTTGGATTTGATATTAGTTTTTTCCCCATTACATGGCTTAATAAAAACAAGGTTCATGTGCCACTGAGCAGCACGGTTCCAAAATGCTTTTATGTCAAATAAATTAATAGCTTTTTAGGTTCCCATCATGTACCTTCATAAGCAGTGTCTTCCCTGAAAATTAAATGGAGGTGAAGCAGCAAACTGGGAAATCCTGACTGAGCTGGGCAAGCACCTGAAAAACAGAGGTTCAGTGACATCTTAGAAAAGGCCAGAGGCTTGGGGAAACTGGGAGGTGAACTTAATTCCCAAGCTGCTGTGGCAGATTAAAAACAGGTAAGGAGACAGTCTCAGAAAGGCTGTGAGTCCACGCAGAAGATGGGGATGGGCAGGGCCAGGCAGAATTGTGTGAAAGGGACCTTCATGGCTGGGAAAATCAGAGGCCAGGAAAAAACAAATGGCATTTCTCAGTAACACTAACATAAGGCTGCCAGAGAGAGTTAGGTACTTTTCTGCATTTGGTTTTCAGTAGCACTCTCCAGGTGACTCCTAATAGAGAGTAAACTTAGGTAATTAATTATACAGATATGAATGGGTAGAGGAATGAATATTAGAGGAACTGGTTCTGTCAGCTATTAGAACAGTTCAAAATGTTTTGATATAAAATAGTCATTTTAATTTTGGTTCCATCTAAACAAAGCAGATGTTTCAATTTATTCAATTTCCTTTCATTTTGGTTTTTGCTTTTGGGTTTGGTTTTGTTTGAGGTTTCGGGGGTTTTTTGGTTGGTTTTGGTTATATTTTTGTTTTGCGAGACTATTTCTCATTCTGAATATCCCAATTCAGAGGAACTCAAACCATCTTGCAGAACTATATCAAATCATTGAAACCTCCAAGTTTGTGAAACACATTTCAGAAATACACGTTTTAATAAGGTTTTCAGTTCTGGATGTTAAGACTTGGAACAGCCAAAGTGATATAAATGAAACAAATGTTTTCCACCAAATATTCTGCAATGAGACCAGACTTTATGATCCTGAAGCTTCCATTGGAATGGATGTTCTAAGCTGTGCCCAGTTCTGCAGTACCAATCATGTGCCTGCTGTTCAATATTTGCGTTCAATTCCGTGCTGCATTTCTGACTCCATTTGTTTCTGATTTTAATCTCTCTCAAACCTTTTATAGTCCTTTAAAATACTTCTTTGGCTATTTCATTCCTCTCATGGTTGCTGTGGTGAGATGGCAATGCCACAGGATGAGCAGGCAGTGAAATCCAGACCATCCTTGCAGGAGCAGATGATTCCAGCACGTTCCTATTTCCCTGCTCGTGGCAGGGAAGAGCCACTGAACTGAAAATACCAGCCCTAAGTCAGTGGCGAGCTGTGGGCTGACCACAGTAACTGGTGGTGGGTGCAAGTGAGGAACCACATCTCTGGAAGTCAATAAATGTCATTAAGGGTCTTTTGTTCTTATTTATGTGACAGTTAAATGTATGATCCCCCTGAGTGTGTGGAAACAGGATCAATGATGAACTTCAATCCACACAATCACTTCTTATGTGAGACATAACCTTGGCTATTAGCTCCCAGATCAATCAATAACCTATTATCTCATGAGCTAAGAAATAAATACTGCCTCAGGCCACTATTAATTAGAACAGCCAGGGAGGTATAGACCAGAAGATGTGTGATGTTGTTGTTCCTGATCATTTGAACCACAGAATGAAGCTGAACTGAGAGGATTTGGTTTAGATTTTTGTTAGTGGGTGGGGGTTTTTCCGCTTGTTGGTTTGTGGGTTTTTTGAGCAGGCAAAATGGGTCTTTTTCTGAGTCACTGGCCCTCAAGTCATTCACTTTCTCCACAACATGAACTTCTTGACCCCTGCTCTGTATTTTACTTCTGTGAATTAATCACATATTTAATGACAGATACATGAGCAGTTGCAGCAGGATGTGATCTGATGCAAACTCAGTCAAAAAATTGGCCAGTTCACCTTTGCTTGCAATGTTTACCAAAACCAGTGACCACTCCTGGATAATTAAATAAGTTAAAGACACATCACTTGTGAATGTGCTGCACATTTACAGAGCTTTGTCAATGGTTAGCAAAAACCTTAAGTTGTACAGTTTTTGGTTGCTTTTCTAAACATTTTCTCTTGAATGTGATTTATGGGGCAGTGGTTGCAAGATGAAGCCTGGAGAAAACACATTACTCACGGAAATCAGGAACTATTCTTTGAACAAAATCTCCCCGTCTGTGACAGAACCAAGAGCTGACTGCCCTGCCTCTGATGAGAGAGGTGTGGGCTGGCAGTGGGGCTGGTGCTGGGACAGGGCTCTCACACTCCTCTCTCCCAGGCCTCTCTCCCAGCACAGCACACCCTGGCACTTGCCAGGCTTGTAGTTTGAGGTGGTTCATCAAAACTGGTGATTTTGGGCTACCCTTGTGATGGCTGTTGAGTTTATACATTTAAGTCCTTTTAGGTGTCAGCTACAGATCTAAGAACACCTGGGGACATGTTTGGATGTTCCTGATCTTGGCACAACTTTCTCTGAGCTTAGTTTTCAGAAGCAGTACTAAATTCTTTGTATGCAGATTCTTTCTATTTCTTTATGCTCTATATCAAGGGCAAATGTAAAGTGATTTTATTCTTTTTTAATCTATTGAGTCAAGGTACAATTACTGCAAACTTTGCTCTATGTGCACCAGCTAATAAAGATTAAGTTTATTACAGCACTGCACATTTTCTAAATGAAAGTATTCCCTCCTGCTCATGAAGGTCAATGTTTTTTCAGGATCAGGGGAGGAAGGAAACAGCACAGATGGGGCTGACCCACACTGAGTCACCAGGACATCTGTTCCTGGCTGGTCTGGGTACACAATTTCCACAGTGCCAGAAAAGGTAGGAAGCTCTGTCTGACTTTGTTCACACACAAGTGTTTGTGCAGGCATTGGGAAAGAGGTGTCAAGTTACCTAAATATGGGCAGACCCACTAATGACAATATTTGGGCTTAGGGTTGAAATAAATTCCATGAGGTGAACACTGTCTGTGCTCTACAGACTTAGAGCTGGTCAATGAGCAGCCCTGGGCATGGAGACTCAGTGGGTTCTAGGCTGTCTAAATATGACTCCTTTACTCTTTAGTTGCTTTGAGTCTCTGACCCTTATCCTTTTAAAAAAATCCAGCTTGGATTTTCCAGTGCATGTATTCTGGGAAATTAAGTTATTCTAAAACAAAACACTTTTAATTTAAAGGAGGAAGAGCTGGCCTGACATAACTGGCAGTGGTGAATTCAGGAGAGCCAGAGCTGCTGCAGTGTCACTCTTAATATTTTCTCTTTCTTCTTAATCCTTTCATTCTGTTTACCAGACTTGTGGCAAATGACATCTGTTTTTTTGCTGTCATAAAGTTTCCTTTAAAAAGCTCGTAGCATGAAAGCAATTCAAATAGTGACTGCAGCCTTTTGAGCCACCTGTTAATTCAGTGAGGGCTGGAGCTATGAAACATTTTCTTTGACATATGTTTTCTTGCTGTATAATCACCTGTGGGGCTTGCTGTCCAAGACAGAAAAGTCAAATTTCTGGCATTTATCCACAAAGCATAAGGAAAATGTATTTATTTATTTACAGTTACACATTCACAATGATAAGCCAGTTGTGCCAACCAGCAAGGAAATCAAATTCAATTTGATATATGTAATCTGCACAACATGGAAATCCTTTGTGAGTATTCCTGGCCTTGAATTCAGGTCCATCCTGAGCCTTTTAAATATTTCTTCCATTAGCCCCAGCATTCTCACAGCCAAGGCTGGCCCAGGCAGGAGCCCAGAGAAACCAGGATATGGCTAATTGAGTTTTCCAAGCCTATTTCTGTGAAAGGCACAAGGCTGCTCTGTAGAATCCTTTAGCTCCTGAGGCTTCATCAGTCTGTGCCGTGTCCAAGAGCAACACGGGCAGAGGCTGAGGAGGAAGCAGGACCAGCTCTGGGGAGCTCAGCAGGGAGCATGGCTGTCCATGGAACAGGGATATCCCCTGCAGGGCAGGGCAGTGCAGCATTTTCATCAGAGAGGGACCGACTTCCGTGAAAAAGCAGTCAGGGAATTGATTTGGCAGGCAGTGGGATGCGGCTGCTTCTCCTGAGCCACCACGCTCTCTGAAAAGAGGCTGCTGGTGCTGATGACAAAGGTTTGTCACAGCTGTGGATTTTCTGTTCCTTTCTTTTATGCATTGGATTTATACCTCCACATTTTGCATAGCACACTTCTCAGATCCCCAAAGATCTATTGCCCACAGCAATACTATTAATATTAATAGCAAACAATCACATTCTTCTCTATTGAAGGCAAGAAGTTCCTTCATGCTGTTTTAGGGATTGCTGAGCACTAATTGACTTTTATGTAACACCAGTTAAATGCTCCTGATTCCATTGTAGAGGGCAGCTGATGCACAGAGAATAACTCTGCAAACTTCTGGCCAGAGATAGGCAAGGTGAACTCCCACTCAATGAAAAGTGTTATACAATGTACAGTAACATTTCAGTTGGAAGCCCTCAAACAGTAAATTACATAGCACTCGTATCTCTTCAACAAAATGTACTGTTCAGTACTCAGGAATTTCACAGTGGATACATAAATTTAAGCAACCTTTAAATTCCTTCTTCCTGTACTCATGTGGGTGTGAAAAGTCAGAATGGGAATTTCTTTTGCAATCATGTCAAGCGAGGAAGGGAAGTTGATACATATTTATATGCACACACATGCATAAACACCGTTTAGCTGTTTCAATTTGCACTTCAGTAAAAAATTCTCTGACTATGAAAATTTTGTTTTCACTGCCTAAGAATGAAATCTGTCTTAGGAAATCAGCAATCTGTATGAAATCTGCCATTTATCTCTGCAGGCTCATCACTAAGGTGATCTCTTAGTGACCCTTGTTGTCTAAGCACCCAAACTCCTCACTCAGAACCATTACTGCTGGTAGAGTAGCTGATGGGTTTTTTGATGCCTTCAGCACATACACTTCTCACTTAACACCTCATTTCTTTTATCATCCTAGTAAAAAGATGCAGGATTTCCACTGAGTGCTGCAAAGTCCTCAGTGCTTCTCTTCTGCCTACTGCTGGATCTGTGTCCATGGTTTAATTGCAGGCATTAGGTGACCTGCCATTGATCACAACACTGTAATTGTCTCTTCTGGTGCTGCCCAGCATCACTTGCCCTCCTACTCAGCAAAGAAAGAAGCTCCCAGGGTCTGCAGCTCCTCACTCAGGCAGAAGCACATCAGGTGCACGGGCCCTGAAGACGGGGCCACCTGGGGATGCTCCTCTTGAGATGTTCCCTGAGAGCCACAAGCCCGAATGCAAATGTCCTCAGGCAAGTCTGGAACACCTTCTGCCCCTGAGGACAGGCAGACCTTAGACATGGGATGAATTTAAAGTTTGAATTGACTCCACTTGAGGTCAAGAAAGCAAGGGAATGGAAGAGAATTGTTTTTGTTGTGAGTCACAGGTGCTACATGTCTGGTGATTAAACAAAACGAACCGGAGCTGGTAATTTATGAATATATATTTGGCCTTTCTGCTGCTGAAACCCAAAAGGTTCGTGGGGCTCAATTGCACAAAGTGGTTTTGATGACCTGGGGAGCATCAGCTGGATGAAAACAAACAGCAGCACATAATTGAGCAAAGGTTGTATTAGCCAGATGTGAGTCAGACAGCACTGAGGCACAGAGCTCACAGGCCTAAGGAGCAATGCACAAGATCAGGTATTACCTGGTGCCTGCTAAGGACGGGCAAATCACACAAGAGACTGAGAACATCAGCTCCTCCCTCACCTGTCTGTACCAGGAGCTCTCAGGCAGGCTGCCAAGTGGGAGACAGCTGCTGGAGGACTCACGTCATAATACTTAAATGTCAGAATGGTTTGAAATTATACATGACATTTTGTAACTCTCAAGGTGTTGCTCTGAGTGTTCTGGGAGTGTTAGACTGGCAGCCAAAGGATTGACCACATGGGTTAAAAGTTAAAACCACTTGGGGTCAGGACAGCACGACTGCCTTACATCCATTTGGTACCATGAAAAAAAATCTCAGCCAGCCATATCTGTACCTCTGAAACACCAGCTTCACCAGCCTGAAAGCTGTTATGAATTGAATCATCTGCAAGAAGGAACTGAAATCGAAGGAAATATGATTGAGAGCTTAAACCTGTTTAGAGACATTTTATTTGATGTCCAAAAAACCAAAAATTCACAGTAAGGATGAAAAAGTGTGTAACTTCAACAAAGGCAAGCTGAGATCATAGAGGAAGTTAGAAAAAAAGCAGCAGTAAGGCTGTAACAGATGGAAAGCAGGCGACTGTGAAAATTGTTAGTATATATTAGCAGCTAGGAGCTATCTATGAGATGAGAGAGGCTAAATGACACTAGCAGGAAGTTTTGAGCAGCTGAGCTGCAGGAACTGATAAAAACGACAGATATCCTGGCAATGGGACGTTATTGCATGAAGTGGGGAGAGGTGTCAGTGGTGATGCAGTGAAGATGAAGCTGAGCTGGCAAGAGAGGCTTCAGGTCCTGCCTCACGTCCCAGGCTGGTTTCTGGGTTGTAGCTGACAGCTCCTTAATGTGACGTGTATAAACAGTGTGCCCAGCCCCAAGGGCTCTTTTCCCTGAAGGATGCACTGAATGCTAAGCCACCCACCTGTGCCTCCTCAAAAATCTGCCCTGGGAGTCTCTCTAGCCCTTTGGGTCCATGACTTTCTCTTCATGTCCTACGAATGTTCATTTGCTTCGGTCCATGGCAGAAAAGCACTGATGGAATGAACAATTCCCAGCTTCCAGAGAGCCTGCCTTGGGAGGTTTGGGTTGAAGCTGGGGGAGGAGGAGCTGTGAAGGAGCTGTGCTGCTTCCCATGCCACTGCACCAGCTGAGTCACAAAGGATGGATGCTGATGCCATCTCCCCCTCTTGCAGCTATTCTTTAAAATCAAGCAGTAACAAATGCTGTTGCTGCATCCTGGGCATGATTTGAGCTGGGGTTAGGTTGCAGCCAGCTTGTGGGCTACTCAAGTTGATGCACAGGGATGGCAGCATGAGAGCAAAGGGAGATCTGGAGGCTGAGGGCAGAGAGGCTCTGTCATACCCAGCTCCTGGGGCATCGGTCCTGAGCAGTCAGGCTTGGCTGGAGTCAGTCACATTTACTGTCACTGTAAATGGGACCAGTGCATCAAGGTTACAGCACGATAATGCCTGCTGGTGGCTTTAGCAAGTGAGAGAAATCTCATTTTGACTGCACACAGCTATCTGTGTGTATATACATATATATATATGTATATATGCATGTGGGAGTAGCTGTAGGAAAGCATGAACATACAAAGAGAACAAGCATATATATGTATATACACTCAGAATCATTACAGGCTCTTTTCTCATCAGTGAAGGAAGCACACACAGAGACTGAGAACTCAAGTAAACTAAGTCTTTAGGCAAGAACAGAAGAAAACAGAATCTGGAAGGAAATCCACAAAATAATTAAACATCCATTATAGAGCCATGGAAGCCAGCTCAATTCAGTAAATACATGTGGCTGGCACCAACCCAGCAGTGCAGGCATGGACAGAGGAGATGCAAGGCAGTTCATGTAGAGACACACAATACACACAGAAAGTCACTGTCCAAGCCCAGTCCTGTCAGCAGTCCCAGGGTTAGTGACATTTTCTGTTTCAAGCACTCAGGGGATCTCACAGGAGAGAGCCTAATTGATGAGAGTGTAAAGCCTCCAGATAATAAACAAGGTAAAGATATAAATCTGGTCCTGCTGTCCTACTCTGCTGGCAGAGCACTTATTGGGAAATCTTTTTCTTTCAGTTTAAATTGGCCTGAGTGGAGCTGCATTGCTAAAGGATTACCATGGAGAAGAAGCTATTTCCAAACTGGCAAAAAGGTGGAATTGGTTCACCAGAGAGAGCTGACTCAATTTCTGCCTTAACTCCAGAATCCTTCTTGGAGGCCTGGCTGCCCAAGAGTGCAACACCTCGCTCTGCTGCAGCTGTGTCTGAGGGCACAGCTGTGATGCTCTACCACCCTCTCATAGCACAGCTACCTTCAGACTCCTGAGAGAGGATTAACTCATTAATTTAATGTTTATTTTCTGGCTATTTAGCAGTGGTCTTTGCTACAGCCACCCTGAGAACATCCTTAGGTTTTCTGGAAGTCCCTGGCTCCCCTCCCCTGCTGGACACCTTTGGCAGTACCAGAGGTTGCTGTTTACTGCTGTTCATTCAGAAGACCTGCCCATGCAAATAGTGCATAAAATGATAAAAGATTCAGTAAGCTTTCAGAAAGAGAACATTATTCATCTGCTCAGAAACATCTGGACATTTCAGGAGTCCTCCTAAATTTATGGAGTCTACTCAACAAACCTAAGTTGTTACTCAGGGGTAAATAAGCCATTCTGGGGGCTTTGCCAAGCATCTTCTCTCCCTCTCATCTCTGCACACCATGAATAATGCATCTTCCCAGCTCACAGCCAGCAGCATTAGCCCCTTGTTTCCTTCTGGATATTTTTAGGAGCTGCTGCTCCCTGCTCCCGGTGCCAGAAGGGCTGAAGGCGATGGGTACCCACAGCCCAGCGGGACACAGGCGCAGCATCCCAGCTCCCTCTGCACTGGGGAAGGGGCCCCAGCCCCCAGGCAGGAGCCCTGGGCTGCCCAAAACAGCCCAGCTGTGCTGCTTGCCCAGGAGCCGCTGCTGGCTGCACGAGGTCAGCCATGGAGACAGTGCTGCAGCCTGAAATGTAGGACGCTGGCCGGGGAGGAAGATTTTCTTATTTAAGACTGCTGTTGTCAAGAGAGAAACTGAAATCACAGCCCATCTGAGAAGAGGTCAAGAGCTGAGCCAAACCTCCTGGAACAAGAGGAGGTTGGAAATATTTCCCAGGATCTCGAGCAGCTCTATAAACATTTCCCAACAGGAAAAGGGGAGGGAGAAAGAAAAAGTAAAAGAAAAAGAGAAGGATTATTTGAATCCCTTTTCTAAATATTTTCTCCGAGAAAGAATCCCCAAAAACTTCGGGCAGTTGACACCTCTCACAGCTCAGAGTTGCCCCAGCTCAACACACACAAGCCTTGCTCTTCTGTCTTTCCCAATGCAGAATCTCCCTGCTCACCTCAGATCCCTTCCTGGATTTAACCCTAATAGATCAGGGATATTTTGGGTTTGCCTTTTCGACTGAGCAATGCTGTTACGAAGGTATTTCTCAGTTTATCTTCACTTTTTACAATATTTTTTCCTTCAGCTGTATTCTTCATAATTTTTTTTAAATTCAGGAAAACAAATAGTAAACCCATTAGGGTTTCAAGAAGTGCTCAGAACTCCGCTTTGTTACCATTGCTAGGATTAGATTTTCTTTAAAGCCCACTGCTTCTGAAAAATCTCCCTCTGATTTATGCATTGTACAAGTGACCCAAGCCTTACTCTGTACTCTTAGAAAAGCAGCCCCTGGGAAGATTAAAGCAGCTGGGATTTGGCAAAGAAGAAATTTTCTTATAATTTATGTTGCAATGATGAGACACAGGATACAGACAGATTAATATATTTCTTCATGAGTTGTTATTTGCAGTGAGGGACAAAAACACAGAGTCTTCTGCTGTCATATTGCCTTTGCTTTGCTGTGAATACAATCTAAACCCACATAGTGATTAACAGACTGCATGGGTTTAACTGGTAATTATACATATTATTTGCATAGCACACTTCAGCCCATGTTTATTGTTCTTGCCTTCAATATTTACTTCCAGTAGAGACAGTAGGTAATTAGTTTCATAAAACTTCTGTGTCTGAGCAGATTCAATTATAATGGATCAAGAAATACTGAATTCAGCTTTGAGTTCAAGCATTTTTAAAGCTAAAACTCTAGCATGTCTTTCAAGAGCCAGTCAGTCCTCATTAAGGGCTGACACACATTCCTGAGCTCTGCTTGCTCACGGCTTCAGCTCTGGTTCCTGCCTGTCACAAGTGATGCCCTCTCGGCGGGGTGAGGCCGTGAAAGCCTGGCACAGGAAGCAGGGTTGAACATCCTACCATTCCTGCCATCAGCCTGTGCCCTTCCCTGGGCACTTACAGAGAGGATTTGCTTTCCAAGTCCTGATCTAGACTGGAACACGATTGTTCTGAAATGCCGTGAGTGTTCGGTCAGTCCCATCTTGGAGCAGGAGCGTGGGGACACGGTGAGGCTGCAGGGATGTCTGCCTCTGCTTAGGGCTACTGGCAGTGCTGCCTGAGCAGGACTGATGCATTCCTTTGCTGCAGCACAAGCCATCTCACGTGTTAGAGCAGCAGCTTTGGAGAGGTCGCAGGGGTTCCAGGCTCAGGAGCCCTTGCAGGCAGCGCTCGCAGCCAGCTCAGCTCCCGGAGCTCTGCTCTGGCAGGCAGCAGGTTCCATGGGCTACCTCACTGCTGCCTGTCACTGCTGCCATGCAGACCCTGGGGTCTCCCTCCACCCTGGATCCCTCAGCCTAATGTGTTTTACCTTTCTGATGAGCTGATAGTTATGCTGGGTGACAGCACTCCCTCCTTTGAATGAAACTGACATTTTTGCAAAGAAGAAAGGGGATTCTAGTGCTTCTATAAGCAATGGGCAGGCCTGCTCCCTTACCTGTCTTCAACAGGTAGATAAAAAGACAAATAGATGGACGATATTCAACAGTTCTCTGCCACTTGGGACCATAAGCATTTCCCTCTGGGAAGCTAGAACAGGTTTTAGCAGCTGTGAAGATGGATAACAATTCTCTGGGGAGAGCAACTTTCAGCCATTCTCTGGCTGTTAGTAAACACCTGTTCCCAAAACTCTCCCACAACCTCTACTGATGCTCAGGCAGCTCTTGCTGCAGATTCAGGTTAAATCACCTTTGAGGGGCTGGCACTGCAGTATCTCAGTATCACTGGCACTGTTGTATCATATGCTTCACATCAATCACAGCATTTTGCTGGTCTTCCCCCAGCAAACAGTTTTATGAGAAGGGTTTTTCATTGCATAGGCTCAAAACAGCACAAATTCTTCCATTGCAGTGCAAGTACCTTCTTTAGAAACACTCTGGGTTTATTTTCAGGGTACATGGGAGCGGGGGGAGAGGAACAGACTAATGTTCTACTGCCCATACAAGACTCCTCTGTTTTCCTGCCTGGTTGGGTTTGGTTTTGTTTCACTGGTATTTTGTTTTGTTGAACAGTGTTTTTTCAGGGAGAAGAGATGTAGGTGCACTGATGCACCTGTGTGTCACTTGTAGAAACCAGCAGATGCTTTTGAACCCCAGAAGAAGGAAGGCAGTGTGGCAAATTTAAACTGGAAAACATTCTTACTGAGCAAGAGCTAGAAAAAAATTGAGTGGTATTCAGGCTTGAAGCTAAAGAAAGTTTTCTAATCACATTGTCCTTTTAGGCAGGTTTATATAATATCAGTCCAGACTAGAGCAAAGTTATAATAAGTTTAAAAAAGAAAAAAATAAAAAGAGGGAAGGAATTAAGTGGATTCTCAGAGATGCCATGCCTGAGCAGGTTATAAACTTTCAGAAGTTGTGTTTCTCCACCAAGGCCAATGGAAAGATGTCATCAAAAGCAAAGGAAGTAGATTCCTGCAACAAGCAAACCTGTTTCAGAAGATAAGGATAAGCTTATTTCATAAACATTTGCCCTGGGAAGAAGGTGCAGCAGAGTGAAGTTCTGAAATGATAAGGGGCCACTGATTTTGTACATGCCAGTCATCAAAATTGAAAATAGTTTATAGGTCTTCCTGTTCAAAAAAGATTCAATGCTTACAAATACCAGGGTTATCAGGCTTTATTGAAAAATCTGCCTGTACCCAAGAGGATTTATTTTCCTGCTCATTATAGCACCAACACAAAAGATACCATGAGAGTAAAAGTCCTGAGAAATCACTTTCAGGGGTAAGTAAATAAAAGGGCCCTTCTAGAGTTTGCTATGAGCAGGACAAAGTTGCTGCACAGAAGACGAGTGGGAAGAGAACCTCAGGGAGAGCAGCTTACTTCAGAGGGAGGAGAAGGCATGCAGGACAGAATAAAAATCCACATATGACTTGTTAAACCATGAATCTCTCTGATCTCATTTAGAAAAAATGGTGGAAACCCTCTTTATCCAAAGGGGGAGAAATCCCTTCCCCTGATATTTCAGAGACACTGAAACCTGCCTGAAAGCCCATGGCCCCAGGGAGGAGTGGCAGCACCGCTGACCCCCTGCTCCTGCCCTCGTGGTGGCCTCCGGCGTGGACCCCAGTCCCTGTCCTGCCACGGGCAGGGTGTGTTGGCTCAGGGCTGCTGGCAGAGCAGCAGGGCTGGAGCACAGGACACCCAGGCCTGCAGGGTTTGGCTCATTCTGCTGCACACCCTGCCCCCAGGCCGGCCCCTGGCAGGCAGCACCACGCTGATGTCCCCCAGGGCCACCCCGCTGTGACCGCTGGGCCAGGGCAGGCACTGTCCATCCCCACAGCCCCCACACGCTGTCCTTGCCCCGCCACCACGGCCCCCTCAGGGTCACAAACGGCTCTTCAGCCCTGGGAAAAGCACTGGGAACATCTTTATGCCAAACGCAATTAAAAACAATTCCTGTGCCCCAAAGCTCTGAATGGGCAATTGCCAACCCTAAATGGGCATCACCAGATGTCAGGGTGGCAGTGCCACCTCGGTTTGGGGTTTTGCTCTCTGACCCAGCAGTGCTGTATTTGCCCTCTGTTGCCAGCATGACAGAGGGCAGGACCTAAATGCAGAGGGTCTCTGAGTAACGGGGATTGCACCCAGCCCACGGCACGGCTGACACTGGCTGGGCTGACCTGCCCTGCCGTGGGGCCCCTGTGCTCCAGCACTGCAAAGCACAGGCCCTTGCAGAAGGCTCTAGGTGCAGGTGTAGAGCTCAATCTTCATATTTTTTAGCCTCATGTAAATTCAGGTCTCTGTGCTTTCCATGGAGAAGAATACAGAGAGGGACTTGTGTCTTTTTTTGTTTAAAATTTTTCTTCTGAAAAGTCTAGGACTCTTTATTTTTGTCTCCAGGGATTTTGGATGTTTGCAAACCTTGAAAGCAATATGATGAAGTGTTGAGACGAGTACATGCACAGTGATGGTTTTTCCTCTTTTTTTTTAAATTAAAAGAAAAATCTCTCGTAAGCTGTCGATGCTGTGCGGCCTGTCCTCGTTGCTCCAGCAGTTCTAGCCCTCCTTGCACTCTGCTGATCTCTTACATTCACTGTCATCTGGTCATAGATATTAAGAGGGCTAAAAGTTTACGGTAAAAGGAAATATTGCTGATTTGTTTTAAAATGGTATTCCTGTGATTGTCTAATGAATAGAAAATTTCAGTTTACCTTCTTTACAGGAGTTCCATCTGTCATTCCCCATCATTCTCCAACAAACACCATATCTGAAGGTATTCCCTCAGAAGCTCAGATTTCTGTTGTGCCTCTTGGCAGGAGGAAGGTAGAGAGGACCAGTGCTTTGTGTCTGGATGGGTCACTACCCTACCATTATTTAAGCTATTTACCATCTAACATTTTACATGACTTTTTTGGCATGCCAGAGCAAAGCTTTTCAGTGATCAAGAAAAACCACGCTGGGGGACAATGTTAATACTACTCTGCCCTTGATAGGATGGTGACTGGCAGCATATAAATACCCCTGACAGGATGACAGAAATCGCTCTTCTATATTTACCAGGAGCCCTGGGCCAACATGCACAGTGGTGGGAGCCCATCTGCTCTGTTCAGTCGTTTTATCAACACGCTACTACTAAACAGCTGAGGCTTTTGTAATGTATTTTTTTTAGCTTGGTGTGTGCAGGGAGCCGGAGTGTCTTTAACAGCAGTGTGACAAAACCAAAATAAATCATAGAGGGGAATTGTAAATTGAAAGGTCTAGTGATTCATCTGATGAATCATATAAAGGAACAAATTAATTTTGACATTACTTGACCACTTAGATTTCCTACTATGAGCCTGACATCATTAGCTGGGTGTTAATGAGTCCTCCTTGCGGTGCACACAGCAAACACCAGCAGGGAGAGGGGCAGGGGGCCTGGGCAGCCCCTGCTTTGGGGGCTCAGGCTTTTCACTGGGCGTGGAGAGGGCTTTGGTCAGCACTGGGGGCAGCTCCAGAGGGCACCATGCAGATCCATCTCCTCTGGATCCAGCTCCTCTGGATGCACCACGCCTAGTAGGGGATGGTAGAGGCCAGAGGATCTGCCGTGGCTGATGTTTCTACTCACAGCATTTTAGATTGGGTTCATAATTTTAATTTCTACTCAGCAGAAGTTAATGAACACCATGCTGCTGAGCACCTGCCCTCCTCAGCCTTTTGGCTTTATTTCCCGTGACACAGTTTAGTTTTCCTTTTGGATATTTGCTCACATAAACATTTCTCACTTCTAGAAGTGAGACTTTTTTGTCTCATGTTCAAAATCAGCCACTGGAGCACTGCAGAAAATGGCTGGGATCATTTTACCCTGGATCCAGGGGAGGCCTGAATTCTCATAAAACTACCTTACACCTAAGTTTGAAATACAGGTCACATGTCAGGGTTTATTTCTGTCAAAAACTTTACTGAAAGGCCGTGCCAGTGTGTGTCTGATGAGAAAATGCAGGCTTCCCTTTCGTTTTCAAACCAAACCTCTCACAGATCCCAGTGCTCCAGACACTTCTGCCTACCAACACTCAGGGCAGGAAGGCCCTACATACTTCAGTTCAAGCACATGGCTACAGTCACTGGTGTCTATTGAAGAATTTAAGTTTTATTCTATGAACAGAGCAGGGTATTATTAAAAAAAAGTCAGTTGCACTTGAGGCACCCATATTTTTCAGTCTGTGTGGCTGTGTGAGAGCCTGGAAGTGTTTCTCTGCAGGCTGAGCACCAGGATGGACCGACAGCAGAAATGAGTCCTTCGTCCTTGCCGTAAGGGCAGTGGTATCTCCCCCTCCAAATGTTTTGTATTAAAACCAAATACAGGAGGCATAAACAGGTTGTAAAAAGGCAGCTGCTCTAAAAGCCCATTTCCCCAGAGATATTCTGTGAAATATATTGGTGTGAATTCATAATGTCTGAGCAATCTCAGCTGAATTAAAGAATGAAAAGAGGACCATAGCAGCAAAATATAATTTCAGAATTCAAGTTAGCCAAAAGAGGTAATTCAAGGTTTAAGTGGTACTTTACGTTCTTAACATTTTCCACAGCGCCTTTCAAAAACACCAAGGTGAAATAATCACTGTTGAAGAACCACAGATTTCTCTCAGGGAAATTGTTTCATTCAGTGCAAAATGCAAGTCTATCTGCATATTTGTGTAAAGCTGAGGCTTTTTCTTCCCCTTTGTAAGACTGCAAAATAAAGTGTTGCTGGATGAGTCTGTAAGCAACAGAAATGTTATTATTTTTTATATTACCAATAGTAACCTGTTTTAAAAATGAAAAATGTAATGAACATGTAATCAAATTAATATTCACTTTAAAATTCAAAACCCCAAACAACAACATTGCCAATGAGATGTTATCACTGCTCCCTATTTGTATGCTCTCTGGAAATTAGTTTACTGGAATTAGCTGGGTTTGAGTTTGACAGAATAAGCTGGAATATACTTTGATTTCTATAAAAATGCCTACAGAAATTAAGCAACAACAGTTAATTTGTGGTTCAATTGTCCAATATACATAAAGCTTTTGATGGCAAAAGAGGGTAGAGGTGGGAAGATAATCTAATTATTTAGTTTTCCAAGCTGTCTCTGCTAAATTCATGCACCAAAACCAGAAATCTGTGATATGGTTTTAAATCAACTCTTAACCCATCACAGCAGACCTGTTCCAGGGTATGTGTCTGATTTTAATTAGCTGACACAAACTTTTCCCCCAATTCATCACAATCAGGTTCCACATGCCCTGAGCTTTCACTGGGTTTCTTAAAGATGAGAATGATTATCCCTGATGAGAGGTTTCATTTATCTCTCAGGCTGGTCCCTTTGAAGCAGCAGCAGCAGGGCCCTGCACACAGTGTACGTGTGGAAACACCGACCCGGAGCGCAGGCACATCGCTGGAGCCTGCCTAAAGGCACACCTGGGCAATTTTGTCCTTGCTAAAACTTCTCCTTCTAAATGTAAAATATGTCTCTAAGAGATATTTCTCAAGGTAAGAGACACCTTGGGAAAAAACCCATGAGCATGAAGGCAGTTTTCAGTGTGAGGTGAGCCCCAGGTGAGCAAAGCAGCAGGGGAAGGGTGCCCTGGAGCTGCAGTGGAGCTGGCACTGGAACTGCAGTGGAGCTGGCACTGGAGCTGCAGTGGAGCTGGAACTGGAGCTGGAACTGGAGCTGGCACTGGAACTGCAGTGGAGCTGGCACTGGAGCTGCAGTGGAGCTGCTGCTGGGACACCCAGTCCCCAGCCCACCCACATTCCCAAGAAAAGCAGCAGAGGTGGTGGGAGCAGCAACACTCAGGGCAGCAGCACTCCCGCAGTGACTGATGGGACCAAGGAGCTGTGAGATCCTCTGAGCACTTCAAAGATCCTTAACCTTGTAATTTTGTATTTTTGTCTTTTTCAGGAGAGTCAGCATTATTTCCTTCATGGTCACTGCTGAGCACTACATAAATCCATATCCACCCTGTGATTAATGGCTCTTTAGTATCAAAGGAAGGGGTTAGAGAAAACTTTTAATCACTGTCGAACTTCATAATTTTCCCACTTTCTTTTCCTGTCTCCTGTGAAGGTTCTTCATGGCAAAACCTAATGGAAGCTGCCACTACATACTGGATGGACTTGGAACGAACTTCAGATGATACATATCATACCTATAGGCCACCCTTTCCATGTAGCTGCTGAAAACCAAGTGTCTCAGGCCTGTGAATATTTTAAAAGCATGAGAAATCAGGGTCTGCCTGTTTCTGTTAATTGACTGGCTGAATAAATATAGTACAGAAATAGAAATTCAATAGTGGCCTAATGGCACAGGCAATGAAGGTCATCTTCTTCCTCTGACTGCACTAAGTTGATTCCTGGCTCACACAGCACTTGACGTCTCCTTCAGCTCGATCTTCGCTCACTCCTGTGTGGGAATCGCCTCAGGACGGAGTTTAGGTTTCATAAAGCATGAAAATGCAAGAAATCGCAGTGAGTCCCGGGGCTGAGCTTTCGCAGAGTGGCTGATCCCCCATCCCCGGAGGTCAGCGAGAAGCAGCTCCAGACACAGCCTCGGGCACAGTCCTGCTGTTCCAGGCTGGAGAGAGCCCTGTGAGCCCCGGGCCCCCCTGCCAGGGCCAGCCAGGCAGAGGGCAGCGGCCACCCCGGGCCGGCACAGCCTCGCGTGCGATGCCGCTGCGGATCCTCAGACACGGCCAGGCACGGATTCATCCCGCCTGACTTCAGACACCCTCTTGGCTGGGATGCCAGAACGGCCCTGTGGGCCCCAGCAGGGAGGGCTGGGTGCAGCAAGCGGCTCAGAGCCGCTGTTTTGCTGTTTTGTCCCGTGACACCCACAGCACCGGGATGCAGAGACAGGCGGTCTCAGGACGGTGCCTGAGCACTCACAGGGGCTCCTGCCTTTGGATCTGGAGTCCCTCTGGCTTTCAGCCCTCAGCCTCCACTCAGCTGCTCAGAGGCATGGGATGGGGCTGTTATTCCCCTAGCCTTTCCCTTGGCATCCAAAGCTGTGCTCAGGGAAGCCAAGGATGCTGCAGCACAATTATTTAATCTGGAGCTTGGCCAGGCCGAGCCAGGTGATGGGAAGCCTCTCACTCTCCCTAACAAATAACTGGCAATCAGTTTCCACGGGAAGGCAGTGCACGAAGGTTGCCACTTTTTAGCAGTTTTGTTGTGAAGTTTCTGGTTCCAGTTTTAATTTTTGCAATATCCACCACTGGCCTTGCACTCATTTTCTGGGAGGGAGCCAGAAAACCATAACTCTGTTATATGCCACATGTTGAACTTATTCTTCTCTAAATAATTCCTTTTTGATGAAATGGCAAGGGCAGAATGTTTGCAAAGTCTTGTGAAGCTTCTAGGGTTTGTGGGTTTTTAAAAAACTATAGATAAAGACATGATTTCTATCACTGAGAAAATATTTGCTGAAACCCAAATTTGTGACCTCAAGTTTCCCAAACCTCACACAACCCTTCATTTTCCAAAGCCTGTCTGATTGACTGGAAGTGGAAAGCCATTCTTCCAAAACTTCATAATGACTCTAATTGCATTTTAATATTTGATATGCTTTAAAATTGCAGAGAAAGTATTGACATCGATGCTGTGCCTCATATAACTCTGCCATCCTTCACAATACATGAACTGCCCTACAAGAGCATTTGTATGGTGGCAATGAGAGCTGTAATTACCCGTGATCCAAGATGGACAGTAGTGACATGTTTTATTCAAAAGACATGAATCATTAGTGCCTTTGCAACAGCCTGGAGAGAATGAGAATATTTATTAACTGTACAAGACTAATGACTGCTCTCACAGGCTTTCATTGGTGCCAGCTCAGGTCAAATCTGTGTATGGACTGGAAGGAGACACAGTCAGTCATAAATACAGAGAAAGCTACAATAAAGCCTAGAACAGTGTATCAATAAACCATGCACAATTTAAATTTAGCCTCGTTGTCTTGGAGCTCCCTAACGATGTTCGCTGAGTAATGCTGGCGTGTGTGTTCATGAAGATGCTGAATGCAAATGTCCTGAGCACTTGCTGCAGTCAGATGTTGCCCCTCACGTGTCCCCAAAGAGTTAACACAGATGTTTGGTGTTCTGGCTTTAAGCAGCACTGCACTGGGGGTTGGTGTTTTCTGGCTGGACGCAGGGTAAGGATGGTTGTTTCCGTTCCCTACCTGATGTATGCAGGGGCTGGTGTCCGGGTTAGTACAGGGGAAGCTTGCAGTGAAGGGGCTGCAGGTGGGTGGATAAATGCAGATCTGCTCTGAAAACCTGAGATCTTTTATCTTGTTAAAGACCACTTTGTGAGGTTGAAAGGCAACATCTTTCCTGTGTGACTGAGGTGGATGATGTGCACTCACACCCGTGAGTCTGTTTGCCTGATGCTGGAGTGCACCTGAGCCTGGCAGCTCTCCTCGTGCTGCCAGTGGCAGAAAAACCCTGGTGTTAAATCCCAGAGCTGTTCAAGCACTGTGACCTTCTTTTCTTGAAAACCTCATTGCATTGAGGTGGTACCAGTAAAACTGTAATATTTCAAAGACCCTGAAAGTGGCTTGAAAGGAAGTTAAGGGAATATATTTAGTCTGTGCTTTGTCATTTCTAGTGGAGCTCTTAGAACAAGGCAATGCTGAAGTACATGCAGCAGTTAAATACCACACAGCTGCTCACTAAAAGGAGAATTAACTCCATCCCAGCCAAAACTAGGACAATGTGTCTAGGAGGACTGTATTCCCAGGGCATCTGAGGGCACTGCTGTGGGACTGGTCAGGGATGGCAGAAGGGAACATCCCCCAGGTGCTGCAAGTTGGGTCAGCCTGGCATTGCCTTCTACCACTTCAACATGAACAACTGACAAGGGTGGTGTGTGGGCATTGGGGCATCCCCACTGATCTCCTTCCAGACCTTTTCATGTGCCATTCCAAGGGCTTAGGACCAGATTCATTAATTGTATGGTTTTGTATAACTGTGTTTGTAGCAAGAAAAAAAAAAAAGGTCAACATTGACCATGTAAGTGGGCTGGGAGCTGTAAGGCACCCCCCGATGGGCAGCTGCAGTCCCGCCCATCCCATCCCATCCCATCCCATCCCATCCCATCCCATCCCATCCCATCCCCTCCCTCCGCATCCCGCAGCCCAGCAATGCCTGTGCTTTGCCCTGCAGAGGAGGAGGCGGCTCGGGGATGCTTTGAAGGCAGGATCAAAGCAGCGAGGAGCTGTGCGCTCCTTTGATTCCTTAATGGGCACTTTTTGTGCTCGCCGCGCTCCCGCCTGGCTGTCACAGCACGGAGCGCTCCGGCTCTGAAAGCATCCCCGGCTTCAAAGCCCCTCCTTGCCAGCCCGTTCCTTTGTCCCACTGCGCTCTTCCTCCTGCTCACATTTCCAGCTGAAGTGTCCTGGAGGGACATTTCAGCTGCTCCCCCGAGCATCCCCGGGCAGCCCCACAGCTTGTGCTGGCTCCTCCAGTGTACCACAGGCAGGGCTGGCGGGGGGGACAGAGGGGACCCTCGGCGGTCCAGCCTCAGACTGACCCTTCCCATCTCCCTCTGGAGAGCACAAATGGCCTTTTTTTGGCTTGGAAACCCCTTCCTGTAACACGCAGAGGAACCAGACAGCTCTTGACTGTGAGGGGAAAAGACAGGACAGTTCCTATCCATTGGTCAGCTCCCCTTTTCTCCTGGGTGCTTTGGGGATCAGGGGATATCTGATGTTTAAGGCCTTTTTATGGTGATAATTTCCTTGACTTACCAGTGTGTGAGGAACTTCGTTGGGGAAAAAAAAAGGCTCTAAAGGCAAACAAACAAATAAACCATCTGATATTATAAACTGAAAATTCAGATCCGCTGAATATTTTTATTGAAAGAATTTTCTACT